>VZQC01007611.1:3063530-3455932 GCA_009823505.1 Rhizomys pruinosus
TATATATATTTGGCCTTTTTGAGTTTTTCATTCTCTTTCTTTAGTTCTCTGAATTCTTCTTTATTTTCTTTAATTTCTCTGCATAGGTCTGCGATTATTACTCTAAGATCTGTTCCTTGGGTCTCCTCCAAGTGGTTCCCATTGTAGCTATCTCCTACAGGTTTGGTAGAGCCTGGTGCGGGATTATCCTGTGCCTTTCCCATGTTGTCCCTTCGTCATGTCCCTGGCATGTGGGCTTCCCATTTGTGGTTCAGATCACAAATGCCTTTTCACTATGTTAATGGATGGTTTTGCTTTCCTCCTTCAGATGCTTTTTTTTCCCCCTTTCCTCCTCCTTGTTTATGGAGTATTGACTTGTCTAGGTTTCAAGCTTTCAATTTTGTTTATGTATTGGATATTGGAAGCCTAAGTCACTCTTCTCTTCTTGTTCTGACGTTTCTCCAAAAAAAAAGTCCACTTGGATTCTCACCGATTTCTGGTGTGTGTGTGTATGGGGGGGTTATATGCCTGACCTAGCCTGTGCCCCAGTACCTGCCTGAGTGACTTCCGGCCAGCCCGAACAAAGGTGCAGAGGAACCAACCCAGGCCCGCCGACCCTCTGGTCCCAGCTCCAAAGGTGAAGGGCGGTCCTGTCCAGAAGGCCTCAAAGACACGACCCGCTAGCAGCACCCCAGGAGAGAGTCCACCCCCAAAAGTGATAGTAATTATTTTAAACATGCGTTTAAAAATTCATTCTTCATACAAAAGTGGTTTATCATCTAGGTATCAGAAGTAATGATCACAAGTTTTAGAAAGGCATTTTTGAAGGAGAATAAATCATATACACTTTTTGTATGAGACATAATTATAGAATATCACAATAAGACTATAGACCACATTAGACAATTCTAAACACTTATATTGGGGAAAATGCCAATAAAAAGTTGATCATGATATAAAACTTTCCTTAGAAGTGTCATCTATATTAAATACATAAAGCTAGCAGCTGAGATACATTTCTGCAAAACTAGTTATATCCCAAAACTAATGGTGGTAGCCCCTTTAAACAAACAGGTGTTTTGGAGAACAAGTGAATTGCTTAAAAAATAATGATCTCAACATCCAACACTTAGTAACAATGATTAATTATTCTCAGGCTACCATGAATATGAAATTTAAGTTGCTATAACCACGTGTTTTTAATGTAATGTTGTTTTTATATAACTTGCCTCTAGGAAGGGGTTTTAGTACCTTGCACTTCAGAGATTTACAACTTTATGGTAATGACAAGATCTGGTTATGAATGTGGGGAAAAATGACATGGGGTGAGTAGAAAATACCACTGATACTAATGCAAATGATGGTGAGCAAAAGTACAAAGAAGTGTGACTTTTAAAGTTACTATTCAGAGTAGCCAAGAGCAACTAGCTGCTTTATGTTTTATCATAGAATCGAATGGGAATTATTCACTTATTTATTTTATAAACTGCTTTTGGTAAGTGCTCTCTTTTTAGGAATAGCTTCTGAGAAAACTAATAATGTTGGAATATCCAACCCCATGAATACTTTTAGAGCAACTTATGGTACTGCTTGGGAGGACACTTAGAATAGGTATGCTTTTGTGTGCACTAAGCAGCTGTGTGAATTATTCCAAGAATGTCTGTCCTCAGAGAGAGGGTGAAATTTATCGAGCAAGTCTGTGAGGTTCATGGTCTTCAGCTGTGCAAACACTTCCATACTCAAATAAATGTGTGTTAACTCTTGCGTCATTTCTAAGTCTCTCTCCAATAGTACCAGTTGCTGAGGCAAAATAAAACAAGCTTACATGGGAGTTCTAGTTCTTTGGAACTACAGGGGGAAGTCAGTTGTCAGTTCAATCACTTTGTGTGTTGGCTTTCTCTCAATACTACAAATAATTGGGATAATTAGAGAAGAGAACTTTATTTATTAACTTTATTTTTTTTTGAGACAGAATTTCACTATGTAGCCCCAACCAACCTGGTGCCACTATGTAGGCCATCCCAGGCTTCCACCTCACAGAGATCTCCCTCTCTTGGCACCTCTGCTTCCCAAGATCTGAGATCTGAGGTTAAAGGAATGTACCACTCTGACCACATTTTTTCCCCCACAGGTTTTAGGCATTCCAGTTCATGATCAGTTGACTTCCTCTTGCTTTTTGGGCATGGGGTCAGGCAGCACACTACTTTGGTGAGCAAAATTTCTCAGCCAGTCAGTGAGCTAGGTACTGAAAGAGAAGAGGAAGGGGGTGTGTTCTGTCGTCCCTTTGACAGCAGGTTTTCTGTTTAGACTTGCCTCTGGAGGCTTCCACAGTCTCAACAACAGAGCTGGGGAGGCCATATTCTGGACCTTCGAGGTACTTTGAAGATCCAAATTTGAGCTTCCTGCTCCTGGGCCTTAAAATTTCATGTATATCTCACAAAATGCATTTTGTTTCCCCTCAAGAGTTCTTAAAGTCTGAACTATCTCAGGCTCCAGATAAGCTCAGCTGTGAGGTTCTGTACAAATCAAATTAAAATGTTGAAAATGTAATGGTGACAGCATGCACAAGACCCAAGTAAACACAATCAGCCAAGTCCCAGCACAGATCTTGGAAATGGGCAGGAGGCCATAAATTTGGGGAGAAACTGTTGGCAATTGATCACTGCTGGGTGAAGGAGAGTTGTAGGCTGGACAGGCTCTAGTGGATGAATTCACAACTAGGGACATCTGGGTATACAAACATGAATTGATAGGCCTTGACATATATGACAAAATGCATGTAGTAAAAAAATATAAAAAAAATGAGGCTGGAGAGATGGCTCAGTAGTTAAAAGCACTGGCTCTCCTTGCAGAAGACCCAAGCTTGAATCCCAACACCCACAGGTGGCTAACAACCATCCATAACTCCAATTTCAGGGGATCTGATACCCTCTTCTGCCCTCCACGAGCACTGCATGACACTGGTACACTTACACACATAGGCAATACACTCATAAAAAAATAAAAATAAATAAAAAATGCATGAAATCTGTGCTGGGCTATGGGGAGTGCAGATAGGGAAGGGGGGTAAATAAGATTAAGATGTATGAAATCAGAGTGGACAGAGCTTAGATCGGGGATTTCCCAGGACCACCTGAAGCACAAGTAGGAGCCAGGCACTTCAGCCAGGCGGATTGTTGGATAATTCTAACACTGGGTTGTTGGATAATTGTTTCATTGGTTTATTGGATAATTGAATCATTGTCTTGTGTGGCTGGGGGCAGAGTCTTCCTGCTCGCTGGTATAAAAGGTGGGCCTGTTGCCACTGTGAGACTTGAGTGCACAGAGCTTAGATTGGGGATTTCCCAGGACCACCTGAAGCACAGCTAAGCAAGGCATATCCCCTCCCCAACCAACTGGAATTGAGTGTTGGAATTGCTGAGAGAGTGTCCAAGTGGATGTTTTGGAGAACCTTCAGAACAGAAAGGGAATAGTGAGTTATACTTCCAATATATAAACAAAATTGAAAGCCTGAAACCTAGACAAGTCAACACTCCATAAACAAGGAGAAAAAAAGGCATCTGAAGGAGGCAAGTAAAGCAAGCATTCCAGAGGTATTTGAGATTCACATCAGAATATAGGCAAAAGAGAATCCCACATGCCAGGGACATGAGGAAAGGACAAAATGAGAAAGCTGCAGGATAATTCCACACCAAGCTCTACCAACCCTGTGGGAGATTCCTACAGTGGGATCCCCCTGGAGGGGGCTCAGGACACAGATCTTAGAGGAGCAATTGCAGACATATTCAAAGAAATCAAATACTATAAAGAACAAGTCAGAGAACTAAGGAGAGAGAATGAAAAACTCAAGAAGGACCTAGAAGGAGAGAATGACAAACTTCAGAAAGAACTAAAGGGAGAGAATGATGAACTCCAGAAAGAACTAGAGGGAGAGAATAACAAACTCCGGAAGGAAGTAGGAACACTGAAAATGGAAACCAACCAGCAAAGCAAGGAGCTACAGGGATAGATTGAGAAACTCCAAAAGGAAGTGGAAATACTAAAGAAATCACAGGATGAAATGAAAAAGGAAATTGAACACTCATCCAATCAAGAGGAAAGGAATGAAAAAAGCCTCAGAAATAGAATGGAAGAAGCAGAACAAAGAATATCAGACCTGGAAGATAACACAGAACAACTAAAAAGCTCAAGTAAAGATTATGAAAAACTTTAAAATACACAAAAATGGAACAAACAGGAAACGTGGGACACTATGGAAAGATCAAACCTCCACATCATAGGAATACAGGAAGAAGAATCCTAAGAGAATGGCATTGATCAGATTGTCAACAGAATAGTACATGAAAATTTCCCCGAACTAAAAAAAAAGACAAACACATACAAATAAAAGCACATAGAACTCCAAACAGACAAGATCAGAAAAGAAACTCCCCATGCCACATCTTAGTTAAAATGCTGGATGCCCAAAACAAAGACAAAATTCTGAGAAAAAAAGAACAACAAGTTACATATAAGGGGAAACCCATGAGAATTACAATTGACTTTTCAGTACAAACTATGAAAGCAAGAAGAACATGGAACAAAGCATTCCCAGTGTTAAAAGACTATAGATGCCATCCCAGGTTACTATACCCAGCAAAAATGTTGATTAAAGTTGAAAGAGAGAGAAAAATCTTCCATGACATAAACAAGATGATAGAATACATGTCTGGAAAACCAACACCTTCAGAGAATACTTGAAGCAATTCAAAGGAGAGAAGAGAGTAGCTACTATCCCCAGGCACCTAGAAAGAGAAATTAATAAAAGCATAATTTCAGAATTAGAAACCTAGACTAAAAATGCAAATGGATAATAAGGTGAAAGGAAGCAACACACATCTGTCAATTATAACCTTAAATATTAATGGACTAAACTCCTCAATGCAAAGATAAGACTGGGAGATTGGATTAGGAAACAAACCCCATCTATATGCTGTCTACAAGAACCCATCTCACTCTCAAGGATAGGCACCAACTTAAGGTGAAGGGATGGAAAAAATATTCCAAGCAAATGGTTCCAAAAATAAAGCAGGTGGTGCTATTTTAATATCAGACAAAATAGACTTCAAAGTAAAAGAAATCAGAAGAGACAAAGAAGGCCATTACATCTTTATCAAAGGAACAATCGAGCATGAAGATTTCACAATCATGAATATATGTGCATGGAACCTTATAAAGACAATTCTCCAGGACATCAGGCACAGATTAACCCCAGTACACTCCTAGAAGAGGACTTCAATACCCCATTAAGTCCTTTGGACAGATCAACCAGACAAAGAATAAACAGAGAGACATCTGAACTGAATGATACAATACACCAAATGGACCTCATGGACATCTACCGAATATTCCACCCAAATAACAGAGAATACACAACACCCCATGGAACATTCTCCAAAATCGACCACATAC
This sequence comes from Rhizomys pruinosus, assembly GCA_009823505.1. NCBI lineage: Eukaryota > Metazoa > Chordata > Mammalia > Rodentia > Spalacidae > Rhizomys > Rhizomys pruinosus. The sequence continues at coordinate 3,068,961 of VZQC01007611.1, forward strand.
TGGGACACAGAAAAAACCTCAACAAATACAGAAAGGTTGAAATAATTTCATGCATTCTATCAGACTACATTGCAATAAAGCTCAATATCAACACCAGGATAAGCCCTACTGTTTACAAGAACACATGGAGACTAAACAACACTCTCCTGAATAATGAATTGGTCAAGGAAGAAATAAAAGCATTCCTGGAACTGAATGACAATGATAATACAACACAACAAAACCTATGAGATACTTTAAAAGCATTCCTAATAGGGAAGTTTATAGTCCTGGGTGCCTACATCAGAAAAACAGAAAGAACACAAGTGAGCGCTCTAACTCTTCAGCTAAAAACACCTGAGAGACAACAACAAATGAACCCTAAATGCAACAGACAGGAAGAAATAACAAAAGTCAGAGCAGAAATCAGTGAGATACAAACAAAGAAAACCATACAAAAAAATCAGTGAACCCAAAAGTTGGTTCTTTGAGAGAATAAACAAGATAGACAGACCTCTAGCCCAGTTAACAAAAAGAAAGAAAGAGCAAATCCAAATCAATACAATCTGTGGTGAAAGGGGAAACATCACAACAGACAATGAAAAGATTCAGACAGTTATATGGGGATACTTCAAAAACCTATACTCTACTATGTTTGAAAACCTAAGAGAGATGGCCTAGCGGTTAAGAGCGCTGACTGCTCTTGCAGAGGACCTGGGTTCTATCCCCAGCACCCACATGGCAGCCAAGAACCGTCTGAAACTCCAATTGCAGGAGAACTCCAGTTCCAGGGGAATCCGATACCCACTTCTGACCTCTGCAGCATTGCACAACATGGGTGCACAGACTTGCATGCAGACAGTACATTCATACACATACAGAAATAAATAAAAAATTAGTAAAAAAATTTAAAAAAAAGAAAACCTAGGAGAAATGGATGAATATCTGAAATCCTGGGAATCAACAAAGCTTAATCAAGAGGAGATGGACAGCTTAAACACACCCTTAATATATGAAGAAATTGAAGATGTAATAAGAAACTTCCCAATTAAAAAAAAGCCCACACCCAGATGGTTTCATGGCAGAATTCTATAAAACACTTCAAACAGACTTACAAACATTATTACTCAAATTGTTCAGAAGGATACAAATAGAGGGAATTCTCCCAAATTCCTTCTATGAAGCAAGCATCCCTCTAATACCCAAACCAGGCAAAGTTATAACCAAAAAAGAGAACTATACACCCATCTCATTAATGAACACAGATGCAAAAATTCTCAACAAAATACTTACAAAACACATACAAACCCACATCAAAAAGATCATTCATCATGAACAAGTTTGACTCATACCAGTGATGCATGGATGGTTCAACATACGAAAATCGACAAATATCATCAAGCAAATAAATGGACTAAAGACAAAAAAACATAAAATCATCTCAATTGATGCAGAAAAAGCCTTTGACAAAATCGAGCATCCCTTCATGCTTAAAGTCCTAGAGGGAACTGGATTGGAGGGATCATTCCTCAATGTGATCAAAGCCATTTACAAGAAACCCACAGCCAATATCATCCTAAATGGAGAAAAGACAGAAGCATTTCCCTTAAAGGTAGGAACTTGGCAAGGCTGCCTCCTGTCACCACTCCTCTTCAATATAGTGCTTGAAACACTTGCTAGGGCAATAAGGCAAGAAAAGGAAATTAAAATAGTACTAATTAGAAAACAGGGAGTCAAGCTATCCGTTTTTGCTGATGATATGATTGTTTAACTAAGGAATGCTAAAAACTCCACCAGAAAACTCTTAGAAATTATTAAGAGTTTCAGTAAAGTGGCATGATTCAATATTAACCTAGAAAAATCAGTAGCCTTTCTTTGAACCAACAAGCAACCGAAGTATGAATAAAAGGAGACATTTCCACTCACAATAGCCTCAAAAACAATAAAATACCTAGGAACAAACCTAACCAAAGACACCAAAGATTTGTACAAAATTTTTTTAAATCCCTGAAGAAAGAAATTGAAGACATCAGAAGATGGAAAGACCTCCCATGCTCATGGATTGGAAAAGTTAATATAGTAAAAATGTCCATTCTACCTAAATTAATATACAGATTCAATGGAATCCCAATTAAATCCTCAAGAGTTTCTTCACAGGCTTGGGGAAAAGTTCTACATTTCATATGGAAAAACAGAAGACCCCAAATAGCCAAAGAAACCCTGAGCAAAAAGAGCAATACATGGGGCATCTCTATACCAGACTTCAAACTATACTACAGGGCTATAGTCATAAAAATAGCTTGGTACTGGCACAAAAACAGACCTGTTGACCAATGGAACAAAACTGAAGATCCAATCTTGAGCACATACAATTTCACTCACCTCATATTTGACAAGGGGGCCAAGAATACACAATAGAAGAAAGACAGCATCTTCAGCAAATTGTGTTGGCAAAACTGGATCACCATTTATAGAAGAATAAAGTTAAACCCTACCTCTCGCTCTGTACAAAAGTCAACTCCAGATGGATCAAAGACCTCAACATGAAATCCAAAACTCTGAAGGTGATAGAAGAAAAAGTTGGTAGCAGACTACAAAAAATAGGCATAGGAAAAGACTTCCTAAATCAGAAAGCAGCTGCTCAAGAATTAAGGTCAACAACTGACAAATGAAACCTCATTAAACTCAAAAGCTTCTGTACATCAAACGAAACAATCAAGCAAGTTAAGAGAAAACCCACAGAATGGGAGAAAACCTTCACCACAGATACATCTGCCCAAACCATTGATTTCCAGAATATATGAACTACTCAAAAAACAAAGAAGAAAACAACTGACCCACTCAATAGATGGAGCATGGAGCTGAACAGAGACTTCACAAGTGAGGAATTAGAGTTGGCTGAGAGACATCTTAAAAAGTGTTCAATGTCCCTAATAATTAAGGAAATGCAAACTAAAACTACTTTAAGAAAGCATCTCACTCCAATAAGACTGGCTAGGATCAAGAAATCAAATGATATCCAGTACTGGTGGGAATGTAAACTCATACAGCCACTATGGAAAGCAGTGGGGAGAAACCTTGGAAAACTTGGAATGAACTTGCCACCTGGCCCAGCCATACCACTCCTGTGTATGTACCCACAAGGCTCATCTTACCACAGAGATACATGCACCATCATGTTTATTGCAGCTCTCTTGACATTAGCAAAGAGCTGGAAGCAACCCAAGTGCCCCTCAACTGAGGAGTGGATAGATAAAATGTGGTACATATACACAGTGGAGTTCTATGCAGCGGTAAAGAAAGATGACATCCTGAACTTTGCAGGTAAATGGATGGAGCTAGATGATATTATGCTGAGTGAAGTAACACAGTCCCAGAAAAACAAATGAGGCATGATATCCCTCATCTGTGGATGCTAGTGCCAATTACCTAGTTGTAAAGCAAACTGAGCAACATTAATGTGATCTGAAAACAACTCTGCTCTTATATTGTAAATCCCTTAACAGTTTCTAGAACTAAGCTACTATTTATTTTCAGAGTTAGGAAGTTTTGGTATATGGATAAAGGTTATGTGTGTATATATATATATATATATATATATATATATATATAGTGTATATGGATAAAGGTTATGTGTATATATATATACACATGTGTATATATATATGCATAACCTTTATCCATATATATACATAAAAAAAAATATATATATATTTTAGAGGAATATAAGATCAAAGGAATGTGGAAAAACTAGTTTGTCATGTCATTATATCAAACCAGAGTATTTATTTTATGGGAGTGCTTCTTAGTGTTTCTTATACAAGGCTGCTTGAGTTTTTGGCCAATCATTTTCTAAAATATTAGAGTAGTGAAAGTATCATGCTGCTATAACTTAGCCTTTCTGGATGCTTAATGACCTTACTTAATGCCCATTACCAATTTGGCCAAGGGTCTTATGGGATAACTTTGTTCCTTGCCCTCAGAGGTCAAATAAGGCCCAGGGGACTAGGCATGGGGCATCTCTTCAACTGTCCTGCAAATGTGAGTCACCAGTCTTCCTGTACAGGGAGGTCTTGGAGATCCACTAATGGGACTTCAGCCGGTGTCCAGTCAATAAAGAGGAAAGTCTGCTCATACTTCAAAATGTGAAGCCTGGTCTAGCAAGACCTGACTTTGTCCTCCAGTGGATGGAACTGGTGATTGAAAAGCTAAAAGGAGCCAGGAGCTCCCTCCCTCCCAGAATTCTGAGTGACCCTTGAGGACCAGATCCTCAAGTGACCTTGAGAAAACAAAAACCTTGATTAATCTGGGCTATCTGTGTGGCCTTAAACATCCAAAAGTAAAGTATACTCAGAAATAAATAAATATTAAGTAAGTCCTGAGAAATTGTACTTCAGGTATAAATCTTGAGATCTTAGTAAAAAGACAAAAGAGCACATTTGTTTTACCCATCTTACTGGCAAGTGCAGCTACCCTGTGGCTGCCACCGTTTTTGTCATCTTGCAAAGACATGAGAAGACACAGCTTTTTAACCTTCCAATATGGACTGAAAACTCATTCTCTCCAAGAATCCTCCAAACCTTCAGTGCCAGATGGGGACTGCTGAGACATCCAGCTTGTGGACTGAGCTACTACTGGGGTTTCCACTTCTTCAGAGTATAGACTGCCATTGTTGGACTGCCCAGGCTGTATCATGGAGACCAGTACAGGAAGATCTAGACAGGACATGGCGCTTACCTCATTTTGTGACCATGGGAAGGGAAAACCCCAGTGTGAAGCACAAGGGCAGAACTGATGGTGGTTTGGGCTTGCCAAGGAGAAGACTTCAAACATGACATCTTTCAGCCTAATAAAAAAATCATAAGCTGAAGATGCTAAAACCTATGATATATGTGGCATGCATATGTGCATATTTTGGAGTGATGCATATTGGAAGGAATAACAACAACAACAACAACAAAAAGACTTCGTCAAAGAACTGACTGAAACAGTGAACTTCTGCTTGAAATAATAAACTTTTGCATGGAGAATTTTGAGAGAGACTGAGAAAAAGATGAAAAACATTTTTGGCAGTATGCATGAGCTGTGGGATGGGGGTCAGGGAGGGTGGTGTGGGACTAGATATGATTTGTAATGTAATTTTGTATGAAATTCACAGAGCTTCAATAAAACATTGTCTTAAAAAGACAATGTATGGAATCCACAAATATTCAATCAAGTATATTAAAGCAGAAACAAAAATACTAAATGTTGCAACTCTCAGGATACAGAGTCAAGAACATTACAGGATGCATGTTTTGTTCTCAGTGTGTGTGTGTGTGGGGGGGGTGGTTATGAGGGATTAGTTTAAAACATACCTGAAACTCAGGAGGGCAATGTGAGCTCCTACAGCTTCATGTCCAGCATCCCAAGCACATTGGCAAGATGCCTCAGAGACTGCTGCATGGAGCCAAGGCCTGCCATCAGGGGGCTGTGTGCAGTGCCTGTGGCTTCCCTTGGCCCTGATCACATTGTTGGTACTTTTTCTTCCCGGATTCTTGATTATAGCTTTGGTTTTACCCACACATCATCAGCTAGTGCTGCTTTTAGACATGCCAACACACTGGCTTACCTCCTAAGCTCTCCCTGGAAACCTCAGTAGAACTGTTCATTAGCCATGTTATCTGGGCAATGGCAGCACCCACCAGTGGCAAATGCTGTACATGGGTCTGCTTGAATCAGGGCTGCAGTAGCCTCTGAATACCTAGCCATCTAAACATGAAGAATTGCGTCTTTAGGAGACTTGAAACAGTCTGGGGATTGTTTTTCTGTTTCAAATGAATCTGTGGAACAAATTTGTATTTCTATACCTTTGAGCCCATGATGGATGGGGTCACTTTGCAGATGCTTGAGATTCCTTCAGCATTATCTTCGCCATTGTCCTGGCGAAAAGCACCTGGATGCTTTCTTTTTTCTTATCCCTAATACTTTCACTTTTCTTGGATGTATCTTTATACATTCTCATTTCTTGTCAAGCTCCAAACTTTGCAAATATTTCTTCTCTGCACCTTTTAATTCTAGCTTTTCACTGTAAATATGGCTGCAAAAAGCAGCCTGCAAACTGTTTCCTTAAAACTTCCTCTGCTAGATAAAGTAGCACATTGCCTTTAAGCCCAGCCTTCCATTGTCTGGGGCATTAATAAAGTCATTCAAATTCTTTGCCATGGTGTTTTGAGGATTGTGTCTAGTCTGATCTTCAGTGTAATCATCATATGTATGAAATCTCATCATAACCTGTACTCTGTGAATTCTAGACAGCATTTGGACTGCCAAGCCATTGCCAGAACTGCAAATTATTCTCCACTTTCAGCATTCTAGGCTCTGGCCGGCTTGCTATTTTAAAATTTTTCAGTCATTTTCATTAGGCCAGTTCAGGTGACCTATCCAAATTTCACCTGTAGGCACCCATCAGGCCTACCCCTTGGTAGCAATTTGATGCTGCTGCTTTCCGTTTCATAACACATCCTTGAGATAATTAATTTTCAATAGCAAAATGTTTGCTCTGGAGATTCCAGTCCATGACCAATTGACCCCTTTGCTCTGGGGCCTGCGATATGATGGCCTGTCTTGGCCTTTCTACATGGCAGTGCAAAACCACTCACCTTGCGGTGAGCAGGGGATAAAAGAAGAGGGGCTGTGTCCCATAGTCCTAATTCAAGGGGATGCCTCCAGTGGCCTGACGATTTTCACTAAGCCCCACATAAAGTTTCCACGGCCTCCCCACAGCTCCACCCTGGGGATGCCTTTATCAGGTGGCCTTTGAGGGAGGTAAGATCTACACTACCACACATTTCCTGATATTATACTCAGGAGGTCCACTAGAACAACTTTCTGGGGAGGAATTAAAGCACAGATTGTTTAACTTTCATGCCAGAGCAAATTCATCATTGGTGTCTAAGCAAGGATCCTAAAATCACTCCCATTCTATGACTCCAGTGCTGATTTTGACAGTATAAAAAACAAAAGAAAAAAGAAAAGACAAAGTTGATGCTCCCCGAATCAATAAAGATCTAAGTGATGTTTTTCCACAAATAGTCTTTTAAAGGTAATAAAAACTAATCTCTGGGGCTGGAGAGATAGCCTAGCGGTTAAGAGCGCCGACTGCTCTTGCAGAGGACCCGGGTTCGATCCCCAGCGCCCACATGGTGGCTGAGAACCATCTTTAACTCCAGTTCCAGGGGAATCCGACATCCTCTTCTGACCTCCAAGGCATTGCACGACACGGGTGCACAGACCTACATGCAGACAGTTCATTCACACACATAAAAAATAAAATAAAAAAGAAAATAATATCAGAAATATTTTCAGTTATTTAGCTATGTCTTAGAAAGTTTGGCAAACATGAGCATACTGGAAATGAGGGATGCTAGGTGCTATGGGCTGGATTATCATGGCCTCCCTTAAAAATTCATGCCACTGGACCTAACCTTCAGTGTCTCAGAATGCAACCTTATATGGAGATAGGTTATTTATAGAAGTATGTAGGTTTAAACTGGATCTTAGTATATACATGAGTCTAATGTTGGTGTCTTTGTTAAAGAAGCAGTTAGTGTAAAGATACAGAGAGAAAACAGCTGTCTACAAGTCAAAGATAGACACAACTTCAGAGTTATGACAAAATAACTCTTGTTAAGATACCTATTCTGTGATTATTTTGTTGTGCTCATAGACAAAAAATTGTAGTGAGTTCTGTTAAGACTTAGGAGCAGTTGAGAAAAGATCTTTGGAAAGTCCTAGATAGAGCCAAAAATAAAACGAAAAGTCATATCATTAAATCATGTGAGCAAATCAGAAGGAACATTACCATAGTTTTAATTCTTATTCATTCACTTTTGCACTCAGGTTTTGTTTATTTATATGTAAAGGACTTTGTCAAATGCTTTGGTTTCAAAGGTAAATTCAGTATAGATGATGGCCTTGAAGAGATTACAATTATAATTAAATATACATAAATGTAATTATTGTGAACAAACTTCTGTGATACAATAGTCTCAGGATGGCAGCAAGTGATAACCTCATTAACTCTCAAAGACAGGGGGTTCAAGGAGATTCTTTGGAGGTTTTAGGAGTTGTTGGAAATGTTAACAAAAAGATTTGTGTTTTGAGGTAAAAGTCATGAATGCAGTTGGGGTCACTAATGGATTTTAAGTAAAAATCAGAAATGATGTTTCTAGAACACACACACATATATATATATATATATATATATATATATATATACATAAAACATATGATTTACTATTTTAGATGACAGAGAGAGTTATAGGAGATATGATAGGAAAAGAAGCAGGTTTTACAGTGGAAACACTTCATTTTTATTTAGACATAATGAGTTTGAAATAGTTTTAGAATTTTCATATGAAGAATTTTCCTGGTACAAATTCATATGCAATCCAATGGCAGCTTGCCCAACTCAGCAATATGTTATTATACCCCAAAGACCACTGTTAAACCATCTGAAAGTGAATCTAATGGTGTTATTAATTTGATGAGAGATTCTTATTCATTAGCCAAAGTATCTTACTGGAGAGATATTAATTTTATAACAGGAACACCGAGAAAGAGTCATACATTAATTTATTGAGCATATAAAGAGCCTGGCATCTATTTGTAAATGTAGAGAAATTTTGGAATAACTGGAAGATTGATCAATATAGCCAGAGATGCTTACAAAAAACCACGTGTTAAAGAATATTCTTTATTAGTTGCCAGTGGGAAGGCAACTCTGGGGAAGGATGGTTCCCCCTTTGGGAAGAGTTTGCTAGATGATTTACATACAGTGTTCAACAAACATTTGAGGAACAGCAGCTACATACTGTCATAAGTCACTACATATTCCTATCCTTCAGGGCTTGCATTCACAACTCTATCTTGTAGTTTCTCCACTGAATATAATGGTAGAGTACTTTTGGTTTCTGGAATACCACTAGGGATGAGCTGCTTATGTCACATATTGTTTTGTGTTTGTTTGTTTTTGTTTTTGTTTTTGTTTTGTTTTGTTTTGAGTCAGGGTCTCCCTGTAGCCCCAGCTGTCCTGGAACTCACTCTGTAGACCAGGCTGGCCTTGAACTCACAAAGATCTGCCTGCTTCTGCCTCTCAAGTGCTAGGATTAAAGGCATGCACCACCACACCCAGCGTCAGATATTGTTTTAACTACAATGGTGGCAAAAACCCATCTACAAAGAAGAACAAGGAACTCACAGAGATCTTGTAGAGTGACTACACAGAGGATGTTGCAGCTTCTCCAGAGTCAACCAGGGCAGATCTCAGCTGCATGGCTTTTGTGCTATGGTTAATATTTCTAATACTTAATAGGAGACAGCCTGGTGTGACAACAAAGACAGACAGCAGGGACATAAGATTACCCACTTCCTGTGTAGTAACAGTGAGCCATGATTAAATTGCAATGAAACAGTTTATCTATACTTTAAATGATTGAATTAACTAGACTGGTATTTCTCCTTGGGATTTGCACAAAGGATTACAACTCAACATATCACGGAGACACTTGAATATCATACCAATGTTTATTGAAACACTATTCACAATGGCTAACTCATAGAACCAAGGTAAGTATCAAGGGATAGGAAAGTTGGGTAAAGAAAAGGAGGTATGCATACACATTGGATATTTTTTTTTGCCTTTTTGAGACAGGGTCTTGTTAGGTTATTAAAAAGCAAGAACCCCAATAAAAGGCACATGAGGCTTAGGTCACTCCAAGAACATGCTGTACTTCCATGAGGACTGCCAGCTTGTGCCACCTGCAGACACGTGGTGGAACTGGACAGCATGGCAGGGGGCAGGGGCAGAAAGAGGAGCAGGACAGAGATGGGGCAGAGAGAGAGAGAGAGACAGAGATGGCGGCAGGGGTCTACCATTTATACCCATGGGGCGGGGCCTCAGGTACAGGGGTCAGAAGATTGACAGCTTCTGGAGGAAGTGGGCACCTGTGTGCCCCTTGGGATTCTGGAAGCCTGGACTTAACATTCCAGCCTTTTGCTTATGATAAGGGAATGGGGTGCTGTTCTCTCTTCTGTATCTGCTTCAGAGCTGATAGGGGCTAAGTCTTTGGGGAACAGCTGTCAGGCTGGAGGGTTAGAATCCAGTTTCCCATCTTGGCTGCTCTGGGTGCTCTGCCCGGTGGGTTTGGTCCAGATCTATAGTGGCCAGTACTTAGTAGACATTTTCTCTGCAACTGAAAAGACAAGCTGGTTGAGTCTTAAATGAGTATACCAGTGTAGGAGTTTCACAGTACCAATGGGGAGGGGGGCTTCTGGGTATATTAGTAATTGGAGAGTCCCTGTCTAGGGTCCACAGAGGGAGAGAGGACTTGTACCCTGGTTTGAGGAATTGGAAAAAAATCTAGTACACAAAGCTCTAGAATGAGGGCCAGCTTTAGTACACAGGGCTCCAGAATGAGAGCCATAACCATGAGAATATAAAAGGGGGTATTTTCTGGCATGGTGCATTAAATATGTCATCTATCTCAGATATTTTCTAACTTGGCACAGTAGATCTCTCACCTATCTCTCTGGTGATAAGTTATTTCATTTTTCTCTTCTTTACATTACAGTTTCCTGTTGGGGTGTTTAAAACTACACAGTTAGCTTAGATAAATGAAGTTTGTTTTGATGTTAAGGTCAGTTGAGTTTCTGGTCCTTAGGGGGTCACTCAGGCCTTGCGCCTGGCTCTCCTCACCAGTTCCATCTATGTGAGGACAAAGTCAGGCCTTGCTTGACCAGAGCTTCCCTTTGGCATGTGAGGAGTTTCTCCTCTATATGGACTTTCCTCCCTAGACTGGACACTGGCTGGATGAAGTCCTTTTAAGTGAATCTCCAAGACCTCCCTGGTCTGAGATGATTGGTGACTCACTGCCACAGGACATGAATAAAGTTGTCAATGCAGGACCCTAGGACCCAAGTCGACCTCAGAGTGTAGGGGCCAAAATATTGTCCCTTCAAATCCCTCTTGCCAAATCAAATCAGAGCTTTAAGTGTGGTTGCTAAACCTCCAAGAGGATTATTTGAATTAATTTGGTACTTTAATTACCATATAACTCCTAAGTAAAGCTTGAACATTGATTTAAGCACTGTTAATAAATTCTTAATTGCTGCGGCAAAATATTCTGACTAATAAAAGCTCAGGGTAGGAGCTTGGTGGTAGTGGCTTCAGCACAGGCTAGGAAAGGAAACTACTTACTGACTTGTGTTGCTGGCCCATGTTCAGCCTATTGTATACAATATAGAAATATCTGGCCAAGAATGCCATCACCCACAATGGGCACAGGCCAGTCCAATGAAGGCAATTATTGAGGTTTCTCAGCTCAGGTATATCAAGCTGACATTAAACCTATGCAGTAAGTCCTACAATTTGTTCTTTAAGGGTCTATAAAGGTCATTTACAATGGATTTAAACCATGAAAGGCAAGAAGTTCTAACATAGCCTATAAAACAAACCCAAGATAATAAAGAGGTTAAAACCAGTACCTTCTCAAATGAAGGCCATGTCACTTGTCCCCAGATTTTGAATTATAGCTTTGAAAAGGAAAAGGAAGGTGGGGCGGGAATTGTCACATACCAACAGAAGACGGGAAATGCTTAGGGCTCACCCATATTGGTTACATTCAGACTGTCTGTGTGGTCACCGGAATTAAACCTGATTTCGCTTAAAAATATTAAAAGTAATATGTGCAAAGTATAACAGATATATAAAACAATTTTAGTATCTATGGGTAACTCTATATATGTCCATTTCACTTGAGGCTGTAACAAGGTATATAGTACCTGGTAGGTGGAATGCAATTTCTTGTATATGTCATAATTATATTATAGAATTCTTAAAAGTGATCAGTACTTCATGCATACACTCATAAATAAGGTTCAATACATAAATTTGGTGATGACACTTTGTAAAGGTTGTACTAAGCAGAGGCACATGCATTGCAATTGTACACAGACAGATCTTAATTTGCTGTTTAACAATATCATACACACACACACACACACATATCCACACATTCCTTTAAGAGATTTTTATCGTAGTGGTTGTACTGAACTGTCACATGAATTGGAAAAAACACCTTTATAAATATTATTTAAAACATGCAGCTCTGATTAATTGCACTGCCAAGGCTGAGATGACATCTTGCACCTTTGGTTCTAAAACTATGAACTTATTGAAATACTTTAACAAGTGATGGAAAACTGACAGTACCAAAGGTACTTATGCTGTTTCATTGAAGGGAAGAGATTGCAGGGGAAGCTATGTACCACTGTCCAAGTACCAGAGTATGAATGAATCCAGGGATCTCTAAAATGGTTTCTGGTCAGAGGGACGGTGGCACAGCATAGGAGAAAAAGAAAAGAAAAGAAAAATCTGTTAGTGAACCTGTAAGGGTTAAATTCAGTTCTTCAGATGTATGGAAGCAAGAAAAAAACTGGAAAATAATTTTTTTCTGTTATAATACCTGGAAAAAATAATTTGGACAGATAAGAAATAAAACCTTCAGATAAGCAGTGTAGAAACCTAGGAACCAGGGTTCAAATCAGGCCTTTGAAAAAATTTAAGAGGCATGCCAAAAGTAAACTTAATTTTTGTTTTTGTGTTTGTGCACAACATAGAATAAAAGAAGTTTGAAGTGGCCACTTTGTCTTGACAAAAATCACACAGAACATGGACATATGACAGTTACAAAGACACATTGAAGAACGGTTATAACACACAGACAGGTTGGACAGACACATTACCTAATGTATCCATTAACTCTGGACAATGGGAACCCCCCCCTTTTTTTAATCTAAAGTTGTCCATCGTTGTCCAGTGCTGTGGAACCATTAATTGCAATTATCACATTTATAAAGAATCACTTAGAGTTTAAGACATCTACTTAGGTGTACGCCTGCAAGGGATGGTGGACAGGGCAGGCAGGGAAGTCTGGTGGCTTGCCCATATTACCTGTTAATTTAATGAGAATAAATTTGGTTAGTGGAAAAAGAGGCTTGTATCCAGAAGCACACACAAAATGGATTTCTGAAAATGGGGTTTATAAAGAAAAAAACAATGAAATGGAAAATGCCCAAATCTGAAATAATCCCTTAAAATTAGGCAAAAGTCTTGTAAACAAAATATAAAAAAATCCCAAAATGAAACAGTGTTTGTTAAAAAGCCAAATGATGTAAAAATCTCAAACAAAAGCCTGTAAAAATTAACTATCCATACGAAAGTAAAAAAATGAAAATTGATTGTATTTTGAAATGGATGAAAAATCAATAAATTCAAAACTTGGTTAGTCTGTAGTATTAATGCAATTCCAATTGACTTTGTATAATCGAATATAAAACCCCAAAACCAAAATTGTGAAAGGATCAGAATATGCCATTAAATAAATTGTAAGAATTAGAATATAGAAGTATGGAAATATAAAAATAGAACTAGAATATGGCATTAGTTATTATAAGGTCTGATGTAAATTTAGGCTTTCTGCCATGCGGTGTAGCAGAGGGTGTGGTTTAGCTCAGCCATGGAAATGGGGGCATGCGCAGACAAAGCCTCAAGATGGCGACTAAAGAGTGGGTGTGGATTAGCACGGTTGCCATGGAAATGAGCAAGCAGGCAGTCTGTCACTCCCTTTTCTCTTTGAATGCGCCTGTGGGAAAAGCAGCGTGTAGTGGTGGCAGGTCATGGTGAAATGTGGAAGCTGCTTGTCTGGAGAAATACGTGGCTGGCAGGTCCAGGGGTTCAAAAAAATATGTTGGGAAGTCCTTTTCCGGATAGGAGCTGGCGAGCACTCAGCCAGATCAAAATGCCGGTGAGCACTCCACCAGATCGAAACGTCTCAAGCCCCCACCGAGTCCATGGCACTATAATATTAGGTTATAAAAAAGCATGAACCCCAATAAAAGGCACGTGAGGCTTAGGTCACTCCAAGAACATGCTTTACTTCCATGTGGGACTGCCAGCATGAGCCACCTGCAGACACGTGGTGGAACTGGACAGCATGGCAGGGGGCAGGGGCAGAAAGAGAAGCAGGACAGAGATGGGGGGGAGAGAGAGAGAGAGAGAGAGAGATGGTGGGTGGGGTCCACCCATTTATACTCATGAGGCGGAGCCTCAGGTACAGGGGCAAGGGTCAGAAGATTGACAGCTTCTGGAGGAAGTGGGCACCTGTGTGCCCCTTGGGATTCTGGGAAGCCTGGACCTAACAAGTCTCCATGTAGCCCCAACTGTCCTGGAACTCACAGAGATCTGCCTGTCTGTGCCTCCAGAGTGCTGGGATTAAAGCCACGCACCACCATGCCCAGCACAATGAAATTTTTGACATAAAGAAAAATAAAGTTATGTTGTTTGCAAGGCAGTGGATGCAACTAGAGATGATCATATTTGCTGAATTAAGCCTGTATCAGAAAGAAACCTATATGTTTTCTCTCAGATGTGCTTCCTAGACTTATACAGATATATAAAATTAAATTTTTATGCATGAGATGAAATGAAAATTATATCTATGCTTAAGATCAAAGGAGAGAAGGAGGGAAAGAAGTATGATGGGTATATGCACAATACACAAAATACACTATAAAGAAAAAGGTAAAAATAATTATCCACTAACATTATTTGAAACTGATAGATATTTGTATTAAACACCATATAAAATTTGCATGTGATGTCATGATATTCATACATCCATGAAACATCATAGCAAACTGCTTCTGGGCACAATGAAGTACATAGTCCCTTGGGGCCTTTTCAGCTCTAAAATGTTCTGACTATCTGTTTATGCTTTTGAACTCCAGAGATTCATTCTTTTGGGATGGCAGCTGTTCTGGCAGGGACACCTCTGGTTCTTCTGGGGTGGCTAATGAACAGTCAGCAGGCCAGCTGTGTTGATTTGTTCCATGACCTCATTATGCATCCCTTGTATTTCCCAGCCAGTCTATGTGCACACTCTCTTTCTGATACCCTAAAGCTTTCTTGTTTGATGGACTGTGAAAAAATTGGACACATCTCAAAGTCATGAATATGCCAGAAAGAAAATGTGACATCCATTAGTACTTTGGCTCTTTCTGTGTTGATGTTAGATATGGATAATATTTTTGGCTCATTTCTCAGATATTTTTGTCATAACTTTAAGAGTTCATTTCTTTCATTGCATAGATTATAGGATAGTGAGTTCTTTCCAAATGTTACAGAGATGCATTCATTGATTCCAGATTTTATTGTTTACATGACTATGTAAACATGACTATTATTTATCTGCCATATTCCTTGTCCATCAATATAAATGTGCAAGAATTAAGGAAAGGAAAAGGCTATTTGACTACCTACTATGGCCCATTATAAATTTAAATTTGGAATTATCATTAATTTTAGTTTACTTTCATTTTACACATATGAATGTTTTGCCTATGTGGTTGTGAGTGTACTTGTATCATGCTATTCTCATGGAGGCAAGACGAGAGTATCATATCCCCTGTAACTGAAATTACTCAAGGCTGTTTTATGTCATCTGGGTTCTAGGAACAAAACACAAGTGTTCAAGAACCAAAACACTGAGCTATGCCTCGTAGCCCAAGTTTACAATTATTAATATTTAAAGTATCCTGAGTTAAGCTAGTTGTATGTTACTTTTCTGTTTCTGTAATTAGACACTATGAGCAAGGCAACTTTTAGAAGGCAAAGTTTATTTGGCATAAGGCTCTAGAGGGATAAGAGCCCCTCAAGAAGGGAGGCATGGCAGCGGAGGCCAGTAGAGCATAAATCTAAGGGTTCAGTTCTTCAAGCAGATACAGGAGAGAGAGAGAGAGAGAGAGAGAGAGAGAGAGAGAGAGAGAGAAGCTGGGAGTGGGACAGTGCTCTGGATTCTCAAAGCCTGATGACAAAGATGAGCTTCCTTCAACAAGGCCAAACCGCCATGACTTTCCCAGACAGGAACACCAACTGACCAAATGCCAAATATTTGGAGTCTATGGAGGATATTATCATTTGAACCACCACAATATTAAACTTGAAAATTTTGAGATCTCCTGAGACCAGCTGAAGCACAGGTACTGGGGTGCAGGCTAAAGAGTCCTCCCCCTCGGGGGGGGGGGGTTTACTGGGATTATGAAGGCATCTGAAGAAGCCAAGCAAAGCAATCCTTCAACACAATGAAGAGGCATTTAGGACTCACATTGCAATACAGGCAAGGAGAAGCCCATATGCCAGGAACACAAAGAAGAGCCAACACAGGAAAGGGAAGGGGCATGATAATCCCACACCAAGCTCTACCAACCCTATGGAACATTCCTACAGTGGGATCTCTCTGGGGATGCACCAGGACACAGATAACAGAAACACAATTGGGAACATATTTAAAGAACTACAAGATTAGGGGCTGGAGAGATAGCCTAGCGGTTAAGAGCGCCGACCGCTCTTACAGAGGACCCGGGTTCGATCCCCAGCACCCACATGGCGGCCGAGAACCGTCTGAAACTCCAATTCCAGGAGAACTCCAGTTCCAGGGAATCTGAGACCCTCTTCTGACCTCCGCGGCATTGCACGACACGGGTGCACAGACCTGCATGCAGACAGTACATTCATACACATACGGAAATAAATAAAATTAATAAAAAAAAAATTAAAAAAAAAGAACTACAAGATTATAAAGAGCAAATCAAAGAACTAAGAAAAGAGAATGAAGAACTCAAGGACATAGAGAGAGAGAGAATGACAAACTCTGGAAGGAAGTAGAAACACTGAAAAGATCCCATGCAGAAAAAGATAAGGAAACAACCAGCGAAGCAAAGAGCTACAGGAAGAGATTGAGAAGCTCCAAAAAGAAGTAGAAATACTAAAGAAATCAGAAGAGGAAATGAAAAAGGAAATCAAACACTCATCCAATCAAGAGGAAAGGAATGGAATAAGCCTCAGAAGCAGAATAGAGGAAGCAGAACAAAGAATATCGGACCTGGAAGATAACACAGAACAACTAAAAACCTCAAGGAAAGATTATGAAAAATTTAAATATATCCACAAAAGTGGAACAACCAGGAACTGTGGGACACTATGAAAAGACCAAACCTCCATATCATAGGAATAGAAGAACGAGAAGAATCTCAAGAGAATGGTATTGATCAGATAGATCTTCAACAAAATAATAGATGAAAACTTCCCCAAACTAAAAAAAGACAAACCAATACAAATACAAGAAGCACAAAGACAAGACCAGAAAAGAAATTCTCCACACCACATCATAGTTAAAATGCTAGACACCCAAAACAAAGACAAAATCCTTAAAGCCACAAGAGAAAAACAACAAGTGACCTATAAGGGGAAACCTATCAGAATTACAACTGAATTCTCAATGCAAACTATGAAAGCAAGAAGAACGTGGAGCAAAAAGCATTCCCAGTGTTAAAGGACAATAGATGCCAACCCAGGTTACTATACCCAGCAAAAATGTCAATTATAGTTAAAGGAGAGAGAAAAACCTTCCATGACATAAACAAGTTGAAAGAATACATGTCCGGAAAAACCAACCCTTCAGAAAAATACTTGAAGCAATTCAAAGGACAGAAGAAAGGAGCAGCCATCCCCAGGCACGTAGAAAGAGAAATCAATAAAAGCATAACTGCAGAAGTAGAAACCTAAACCCAAACCACAAATGGATAATAAGGCAAAAGGATGCAACACAAACCTATCAGTCATAACCTTAGATATTAATGGACTAAATTCCCCAATCAAAAGACATAGACTGGGAGATTGGATTAGGAAACAGAATCCATTGATATGCTGTCTACAAGAAACACATCTTACTTTCAAGGACAGGCACCACCTTAAACTGAAAGGATGGAAAAATATATTCCAAACAAGTGGTACCAAAAAGAAAGCAGGTGTTGCTATTTTAATATCACACAAAATAGATTTCAAAGTAGAAGAAATAAGAAGAGACAAACAAGGCCATTACATTTTTGTCAAAGGAAAAATTCACTAAGAAGATTTCACAATTATGAATATATATGTCCCAAACTCTGGTGCAACAAACTTTATAAAGACAATTCTCCAGGACCACAAGTCACACACTAACCCCAGTACACTCATAGTAGGGGATTTCAATACCCCACTGAGTACTTTGGATAGGTCAACAGGACAAAGAATAAACATAGAGACATCTGAACTAAATGATATGATACACCAAATGGACCTCGTAGACCTCTACTAAATATTCCACCCTAATACCAGAGAATACACTTTCTACTCAGCACCCCACAGAACATTCTCCAAAATCGACCACATACTGGGACACAGAAGAAACCTCCACAAATATAAAAAGATTGAAATAATTTCATGCATTCTATCAGACCACAGTGCAAAAAAGCTCAACATCAACACCAGGATAAGTCCTACTGCCTACAAGAACACATGGAGACTAAGCAATAAACTCTTGAATAATGAATGGGTCAAGGAAGAGATAAAGAAAGAAATAAAAAGCATTCCTGAAACTGAATGACAATGACAATACAACACAACAACACCTATGGCATACCTTAAAAGCAGTCCTAAGAGGGAAGTTTATAGCCCTGGGTGCCTACATCAGAAAAACAGAAAAAGCACAAGTGAATGATCTAACACTACAGCTAAAAGCACTTGAGTGGCAACAACAGATGAACCCTAAATGCAACAGATAGGAAGAAATAACAAAAATCAGAGCAGAAATCAATGAAATAGAAACAAAGAAAACAATACAAAATATCAATGAATCCAAAAGTTGGTTCTTTGAAAGAATAAACAAGATAGACAGACCTCTAGCCCAGTTAGCCAAAAGAAAGAAGGAACAACTCCAAATCAATAAAATCTGTGATGAAAAGGGAACTATCACAACAGACAAGGAAAAGATCCAGAAAATCATATGGGAATACTTCAAAAATCTATACTCTACCAAGTTTGAAAATCTAGGAGAAATGGATGAATATCTGAAATCCTGGGAACCACCAAACTCAACCAAGAAGAGATCCACAGCTTAAACAGACCCATAATACTTGAAGAAATTGAAAATGTAATAAGAAACCTCCCAACTAAAAAAATTCCCAGGCTCAGATGGTTTCACAGCACAATTTTATAAAACATTTCAAAGAGACCTACAACCATTATTACTGAAACTGTTTAGAAGTATACAATCAGAGGGAATTCTCCCAAATTACTTCTATGAAGCCAGTATCACTCTATTACCAAAACCAGTCAAAGATACCATCTCCCTAATGAACACAGATACCAAAATTCCAAACAGGATACTGACAAATCCCATACAGACCCACATCAAGAAGATCATCCATCATGACCAAGTTGGATTCATACCAGAGATGCAGGGATGGTTTAACATATGAAAATCAAGAAACATCATCAAACACATAAATGGAATGAAAGACAAAAACCACACCATCATCTCAATTGATGCTGAAAAAGCCTTTGACAAAATCCAGCATCCCTTCATGCTTAAAGTCCTAGAAGGAATTGGATTGGAGGGATCATTCCTCAATGTAATCAAAGGCATATACTGGAAAACCACAGCCAATATCATCCTAAATGGGGAAAGGACAGAAACATTCCCTTTAAAGGTAGGAACTCGGCAAGGCTGCCTCCTGTCACCATTCCTCTTCAATACAGTGCTTGAAACACTTGCTAGAGCAATAAGGCAAGGAAAGGAAATTAAAGGAGTACTAATTGGAAAAGAGGAAGTCAAGCTATCCCTATTTGCTGGTGATATGATTGTTTACTTAAAGAATGCTAAAAACTCCACCAGAAAACTCCTAGAAACTATTAACAGCTTCAGCAACGTGGCAGGATACAAAATTAACCTAAAAAAATCAATGGCCTTTCTTTACACCAAGAACAAGCAACTGGAGAAAGAATTCAAAGAGACCTTCCCACTCACAATAGCCTCAAAAACAATAAAATACCTAGGAACAAACCTAACCAAAGACACCAAAGATCTCTACAACAAAAATTTTAAACCTTTAAAGAAATCGAAGAAGACATCAGAATATGGAAAAGCCTCCCATGCTCATGAATTGGGAAAATTAACATTGTAAAAATGTCCATTCTATCTGGGCATGGTGGCACATGCCTTTAATCCTAGCATTTGGGAGGCAGAGGCAAGTTCCAACAAGTAAATAAATGGTAGTACCAGTAATATCTAAAGTGAATGCGTTCCTTAGTGTAATAATAATTTTTCCAGTGATGAAATATAAACATACCTAGCATTTGGTCTCTGTTCTAAGCTCATTATTTGCATGTTACATTGGTTACTCATCAATAAAACATGTTCTGGTCCATTCAATCTCATTATTTAGAAACAGCTCTATCTTTAGATTCAAAAAGAATCTAAATTTCTGTATTTGTTAATTAACTTGTCAGAATATCTCAGTATCTTAAAAGTATAAATGAGATGAAAATAAGTACATTTTCATTTTCCTTTAGTTATTAAGGGTTCTCTTTGTAGTATACTCACTTTATTATTCATATAAAAACTTGTGTCATTAGGACCTTCATGATGGATGCTATCAAGTACCTTCATATACTCTAGTGAAGTCTCTATACAGATATTTTACCAAATTTTCAATTGGATTTTGTTGAGTTTTGAGAGTTATTTATATTATTTTTTACTGAATTTTTATGTGTTTCATAAATAATTTTTCAGTCTGTCTTAATCTCTGTTATACCTGTTTCTCCCTTGGCACCCTCCCTCCCCCTCCCCCATTTCACACCTTCTGTCATTCCTGCTATGGTCCATTGTGCCAAATTACTCTCCCTAGTCACTGCTCAATGCCAGTTCCTCCCTTGAGATCTAGTTAG
Source organism: Rhizomys pruinosus (assembly GCA_009823505.1). Classification (NCBI taxonomy): domain Eukaryota; kingdom Metazoa; phylum Chordata; class Mammalia; order Rodentia; family Spalacidae; genus Rhizomys; species Rhizomys pruinosus. The sequence goes on from VZQC01007611.1 coordinate 3,089,806, forward strand.
CCTTTCCAGAGTCTCTTTTCTAAAGAAGGACAGGTCATCTTCACTTGACCATTTGTTGCAAATATTTCTTCAGCCAAGGTTGGGCTTTGCAACACATTTCTACAGTTCTCTGTTGGATTTTTGTTCAGCTGAGCTTGCATGGATCTGGTGCATGCTGATACCAATGCTGTAGGTTCATATGAACTGGTTCCCAGGAGCTTGTATGATTCATTTCCATTTGGTCTTGTATCACCTCCCTGGCTCTTAGAATCTTTCTGGCCCCTCTCTGTAATGTTCCCTAAGCTCTGTGTGGGTGAAGCTGAATATAGGTGACCATGGAGCCATACTCTGTATACTCCTAATCTTCATGGTTTGGCCATTCAGGCCTTTTTGTGTTCCTGGTCCTGTTGCATGGAAGAGCTTCCTTAATGAGAGTTATGAGGTAGTTAATTCCTTCTTGGGACCTTGTTATATGATTCTTGGGTCTTGTGTGTAGAGGTTGCATTGAATATGTTTCATCTAGTCATGAGCCATTCATAGACCATGTTTGTGGGTGTACAGTTGTGGGACTCTGTATATTTTCATATGGAGCGAATGAAGATTCTTTTCTGAATGATGTCTGGAATATTTGTCTGTAAATTCAAGGCCACTTCTTTTAGAATTAGTAAAATATTACGTTAGCCTAGGGATGTGTCTACATTGTGGAATTGTCTAAGATCTATGACCTCTCCAGATGTGTGCATCTGGCTATGTTAACATTACCACATATGAGTTTCCTTCCACCTAGTGGGCCTTAGGTTCAATTGGTTAACCATTGATTTCTCCCAAGATAGAAGTGCTGGTATTGCCTGATGTCATATGCAGTGCTGGTCCTTGATGTCGATATTTGGTCTTGAGGCTGATGTTGAACCATCTGTTGATGATCTCCCTTAGTGGTTTGCATAGTGCCCTCTTCAGCAATGAGAGCTACACTTTCGGGGGTTGTGGCTTCCAGGTCAAATCCAGCTCCTTGGCTCAAGAGTTAGTATCTGAGCTATGTCCTGTCTTCAGCAATAGGATCTTAACTTCAGGTTCTGGGAAGCAATCAAGGGGCATGGCAATAGCCTGTGTAATTTTGGAGTCTCTTAAATGTCCTGGTCTCCCACCCAATTTAATGTGCTTTTTGTATATATAGTATGGCCTGTAGAACCTGATTTGTGTTCCCAAATGTCCTTGAGTGTGTCTCCATCTACTGAGCCCACAGAGTCCCATTCCTTTAAGACACTTTATCTCCCACTCCTAGTTGACAAATGTTTCTTAGGTTGTGTTGTGAATTCTTACCCCCCTATGCCTATACTGGGATCTTATCTGTTTGAGTTTGCATAGGACTTGGGCGTGCTGTCATCATTGCTATGACTTCATATAAGTAACTGGCCAGCTGTCTGGAAGGCTCTGTTTTCTTGTCATCATCTACCAACCTGTGTCTCTTACAATCTTTCTGCCTCTTCTCCAACAATGATCCCTGAGCATTGGGAGGCAGAGATTTAAAATAGATGTCCTTTTTGGGGATAATCATTCTATGCTGTCTGCATATTAGCCAATATTGGGTTTCTATGTTAATCACCATCTGCTGCATAAAGAAACTTTTCTGGTGAGAGTTGAGAGATGCATTATGAGAGATCCAGTATGTAGAGGTTGCATTGGAAAAGGTGTCATTTAGTGTTAAGCATCTCACAGACACTTGTGTTGTGAGAGCTTTTGTTCTGGAACTCTTTAATAATCTCCACATATTACAAAACTAAGCTTCTTTGATGAGGAGTTAAAGATGCCTTTTGTAAATACTAAGATGCATATTTATAATAAAGTAAGAAATTACATTGGTCTTGGGATGTGGCCAAAGTATGTTTTACTCTAGGGTTTATAACATCTTTAGCCATGTGTATTTGGCTATATTTACAGCACCATGTATGAGTTCTCTCCCATTCCTCTTAAACAGCTGTTGATTACTCCCAAGATAAAAGTGCCACTTTTGCAATAATAGCAATAGTTTGATAGTTTACTGTGCCAGTCATTGCGGTTTATTAGGCTTTATATCTCTGCAGGATTATTATCCAGAATATACAAGAACTCAAAAATGAAAGAAGCAAAGAAGAAACTAACTCCATTAAAATGAGTTGTCAATCTGAACAGGGCACTTTTAAAAGGAGAAATAGCAACAGTTAAGAAACACCTTTAAAAGTGTTCAGCATTGTTACTAAGAAAAAGGCAAATCAAAACTACTTTAAGATTTCATGTTAACTCAGTTTGGATGGCTAAGATTAAGAGAATAAATGACACCAAATGGTAACGTGGATGCAGGGAAAGGGAAATTTTCCACTGTTGGTGGGATTGCAAATTGGTACAAACACTGTGGAAATCAGGAGAATTCTTAAAATACTATAAATAAATCTCCCATTTGAATGTTCCTACGTGTCCTGGCATATGTCCAATGGACTAGTCCTACCACAGAGCTACATGTGCAACAGTGGTTGCTGCTGCTAGTTCACAATAGCTAAGAAATAGAAACAAACCAAATGTCCCTCAACTCATGAATTGACATTTCATATTTTAATGCAACTTTAATTTATTTATTTTCTGGTCTTTTCAAGACAGGGTCTCCCTGTAGCCCCAGCTGTCCTGGAACTCGCTATGTAGACCAGATTGGCTTTGACCTCATAGAGATCTGCCTGCTTCTGCAACTTTAAGTGACATTTTTTTCTAAAACTGATTTTTTTAATTATTTGGTACTAGAGTAGAAAATTTTACGTGTTATATTGTTTTTAATTTTTTTTTTTATTTATTTTTGTATGTGTATGAGTGTACTGTCTGCATGTAGGTTTGTGCACCCGTGTCATGCAATGCCGCGGAGGTCAGAAGAGGGTGTCGTATTCCCCTGGAACTGGAGTTCTCCTGAAATTGGAGTTTCAGACGGTTCTCGGCCGCCATGTGGGTGCTGGGGATCGAACCCGGGTCCTCTGTAAGAGCGGTCGGCGCTCTTAACCGCTAGGCCATCTCTCCAGCCCCCGTTATATTGTTTTTAAAGCCTGAAAATATACTTCAAATAGCTTAAAAAAACTTCCATTGGTTTATCTGTATAGGTTACCATGTCAGAATCATCACTTATAAAGAGAATTTTAGTTTATTGTTTCCAATCTTTAGGCTTATTTTAGTTCTAGCTGGCCTGGAACTCACTATGAAGACCAGGCTGGCCTTGAACTCACAGAGATCTGCTTGCCTCTGCCTCCTGAGTGCTAGAATTAAAGGCATGCACCACCATGTCTAGCTGTTTTTTCTCTTTATGAAATCAATTTTCCCCTCTCCCAAAGATGTCAGTCGCCCAAACAAATAACAAAAGAAACTCTAAACATACACACAATGTTCTCTCAAGAACCTGTGATGTTGAATAAATGCTATAGGACCAGTCATCCCCCAGTGTTCTTGATATGGAAAACAGCTACACTTTCATGATTAAATATGGCAGGGAATGGAAAATATTGCCCCTTTTGTGGCTCTGAAGTGCAATTTGGCATCTGAATGGATGTTGGATTTCGTCAAATGCTTTTTCTGCATCTATTGAAATGGTTACTTTGCTGTCTGTTAATGTGACAAATTACATTTATTCTCTGAATGCTATGCTAACCTTTCATTTTAGTGTACAAATGCATATATTGTTGGATACTATAGTCTAATTTTTTGTTTAGAATCAATACATTTACTTTCATGAGACATGCAGGCTTGGTTACCTTCTTTTCTAACTACTATTGTAGTATAAAGCTGGTCTCATAAGATTAATTAGGAATATTCATATTCATTCCTTTTTAGTCTTCTGGAAGATTTTTATTTATTTTTAAATATTTTACTTATTATTTTTTTGTATGTTTGTGAGTGAATTGTCTGCATTTAGGTAGGTACACACATGTCCTACTATGACTGTGGAGGTCAGAAGAGGGTATTTTGTCCTCCAGGAACTGAAATTTCAGATGGTTGTTAGCTGTCATATAGGTGCTGGAAATTGAACCTGAGTCTTCTTGAAGAGCTGCCAGGGCTCTTAACCACGGAGTCAACTCTCTGGTCCCATGGAAGATTTTATTTTATACATTTGTTTTATTTGGGAGGATCCAACCTGGGCCATAATGCATGTTATGCAAGTGCTCTACATTTGTATTTTGCCCCTAGACTTGGAAGATCTTTGGAATTTGAAACCTTATTAAAGAGATTTATTATTGTTATTATTATTATTATTATTATCATTATTATTAATTTAATGTGGGCATGTGTGGGGGTGTACCTGCCACATTTGAATCTCAGAGAACAACTTGAGTGGTTCATTCTCTCCTTCCACAGGATTGAACTCATGTCATCAGGTTTGTCAGGAAGTGACTTTACCTTCTAAGTCATCTGGGCAGCTTGATTCTTGAGATTTGTGTGTGTGTGTGTGTGTGTGTGTGTGTGTGCGTGCGTGCATGCGTGTGTGTGTGTGTGTGTGTGTGTGTGTTGGGGGAGTATTAGCAACAATTCAATGGAATATAAATGGCTATTTTTTTTGAATGAGAAGTTACTGTTTTTGAAAGGGCTGATTTTTGTTTCATCTAAGTTGTAGAATTTATTATTTCATAAACTTTTCATAGAATTTTCCAGATGTGATTGTAATAATAGTTGCATTTAAACTGATTCTTTTTCTTTTTTCCCTGATGTTGGTAACTTGTGTCTGTTCTCTCTTTTTCTCTCCTCTAATCAGTCTGACTATGTGTTTATCATTTTCCCCTAATCTTTTTTTTCCAAATCACATCAAATTTATTTATTTATTTTTATACTCTATTTTTATTGATATTTCATGTATTTCATATATTATTTTTCATTTATGTTCAGGCAAATTCTCCTATCCCTTCCCCCTACCCCACCCCATCCCATCCCAGATCATGTCTTCTGTCATAACTGTCCTGCACCTTTCTCTCAGTCTTTTTTATGCTTAGGAATTCACATTTTCCCCATTAATTTCATATTATTCTGAAATATGGATACATACTGTCCACCCACATACAGTAATTACAGAGTCTAAAAATAATTGGTGGGTGGATTCTAGAGCCCATTGAGGGATTCACATTATAACAACATAGTTGCTTTCAGATAAATAAAAAATATAACCATACTGTCATTCAGCTTGCCTTTTGTCTGGGGGATTTGGTGTTATCATCCACAAATGAGGGAAACCATTCTCTGTCTTTCTGGGACTGTGTCACCTCACTCAGCAAATTGGCTTCGAGCTCCATCCATTTACCTGCAAAGTTCATAATGCCAACCTTCTTTACTGCTGAATAGAACTCCATTGTGTAGATGTACCACTTTTTTATCATCCACTCGTCTGTTGAGGGGCATATGGGTTGGTTCCAACTCTTTGCTATTGTGAAGAGAGCTGCAATAAACATGGATGTGCATATGTCTTTGCAGTAGGATGAGTCTTTGGGGTATATACCCAGGAGTGGTATGATTGGGTCAGGTGGTATGCTCATTCCGAGTCTTTTAAGGGTTCTCCACACTGCTTTCTACAGTGGTTGTACAAGTTTACATTCCCATCAGCAGTGGATGAGTGTTCCCCTTTCCCCACAACCCCTCCAGCATCTGTTGTCTTTTGTTTTCTTGATTTTTAGCTAGCTGTACTAGAGTGAGATGATATCTGAGAGTGGTTTTAATTTGCATTTCCTTAATTATTAATGATGATGAACACTTTTTAATATGTTTCTCAGACATCTTTAATTCCTCACTGTTGAAGACTCTGTTCAGCTCTTTACTCCATCTTTTGAGTGGGTCATTTGTCTTCTTACTTCTTTGTTTTTTGAGTAGTTTATATATTCTTGGTGTTAATGCTCTGTCAGATGTGTCACTGGTAAAGATTTCTTCCCACTCTGTGGGTTTTCTCTTCACATCCTTGATTGTTTCTTTCACTGTACAGAAGCTTTTGAGTTTTATGAGGTCCCACTTGTCAACTGTTGACCTTACTTCCCGTGTGGCTGCTGTCTGGTTTAGAAAGTCTCCTCCTACACCTATGTCTTGTAGGCTGTTGCCAACTTTTTCTTGTATCACCTTCAGGGTTTCAGGCTTCACATTGAGATCTTTGATCCACTTGGAGTTCATTTTTGTACAGGGTGAGAGGCAGGGGTTTAACTTTGTTCTTCTACAAATGGTGATCCAGTTTTGCCAGCACCATTTGCTGATGCTACCTTTCTCCTTCGAGCTTTGTTGGCCCCATTGTCAAATATGAGGTGGCTGAAGTTATATGAGCTCAAGTTTGGATCTTCAATTTTGTTCCATTGGTCAATGGTTCTGTTTTTTTGCTAGTACCAGGCTGTCTTTATGACTATAGCCCTGTAATATAGCTTGAAGTCTGGTAATGTAATCCCTCTAGTATTGCACTTTTCACTCAGGGTTGCTTTAGCTATTCAGGGCCTTCTGTTTTTCCACATGAATTTAAGGATTTTTTTCTAAGTCTGTGAAAAAGCTCATGGGGATTTTGATTGGGATTGCATTGAATCTGTATATTAATTTGGGTAGAATGGATATTTTTACTGTATTAATTTTTCTTATTTATGAGCATGGGAGGTCTTTCCATCTTTTGACATCATTTTCAATCTCCTTCTTCAGGGTTTTAAAATTTTTGTTGTAGAGATCTTTGGTGTCTTTGGTTAGGTTTATTCCTAGGTAGTTTTTTTTTTTTTTGAGGCTATCATGATTGGGAAGGTCTCCTTATATTCCTTCGCCAGTTGCTTATTGTTGGTAAAGGAAGGCTATTGATTTTTCTAGGTTTATTTTGTAATCTGCCACTTTACTGAAACTTTTGATTGTTTCTAAGGGTTTTCTGGTGGAGTTTTTAACATCCCTTAGGTAACCTATCATATCATTTGCAAAAAGGGATAGTTTTACTTCCTCTTTTCCAATTAGAACTCCTTTAATTTCGCTTTCTTGCCTTATTGCCCTAGAGAGCATTTCAAGCACTATATTGAAGAGGAGTGGCGATAGTGGACAGCCTTGTCTTGTTCCTGCCTTTAAGGGGAATGCTTCCAACTTTTCTCCACTTAGGATGATGTAGGCTGGGGGTTTCTTGTATATGGCTTTGATTACATTGAGGAATGATCCCTCCAGTCCAATTCCCTCTAAGACTTTAAGCATGAAAGGATGCTGGATTTTGTCAAAAGCTTTTTCTGCATCAATTGAGATGATTGTGTGGTTTTTGTCTTTAAGTCCATTTATGTGTTTTATGATATTTATTGATTTATGTATGTTGAACCATCCCTGCATCTCTGGTATGAATCCAATCTGGTCATGATGAATGATCTTTTTGATGTGGGTCTGTATGTGATTTGCAAGTATTTTGTTGAGAATTTTTGCATCTGTGTTCATCAATGATATGGGTCTATAGTTTTCTTTCTTATTTGTGTCTTTGCCTGGTTTGGGTATTAGAGTGATGCTGGCTTTGTAGAAGGAATTTGGGATATTTCCCTCTGTTTGTATTCTTCTGAGAAGTTTGAGTAGTAATGGTTGTAAGACCTCTTTAAATGTTTTTTTAGAATTCTGCTGTGAAGCTGTCTGGGCCTGGGCTTTTTTTAATTGGGAGGCTTTTTATTGCATCTTCAATTTCCTCAAGTGTTATGGGTCTGTTTAAGCTGTCAATCTCTTCTTGGTTAAGCTTTGGGGAATCCCAGAATTTCAGATATTCATCCATTTCTCTTAGGTTTTCAAATATAGTAGAGTATAGGTTTTTGAAAGGTTTCCCCTTTCATCCCAAATGCTATTGATTTGGAGTTGCTCTTTCTTTTTGGTTCACTGGGCTAGAGGTCTGTCTATTTTGTTTATATTTTCAAAGAACCAGGTTTTGGATTCATTGATTTTTTTTTGTATTGTTTTCTTTGTTTCTATTTCATTGATTTCTGCTCTGATTTTTGTTATTTCTTCCTCTCTGTTGGGTTTAGGATTCATTTGTTATTGTCATTCAAGTGTTTTTAGCTGCAGTGTTAGATATGTTCTCTTTCTTTTTCTTTTTTTTTCACATTTTTTTTTTTTTATGTGTTTGAATGTACTGTCTGCATGTAGGTTTGTGCACCCGTGTCGTGCAATGCCGCGCAGGTCAGAAGAGGGTGTCGGATTCCCCTGTAACTGGAGTTCTCCTGTAACTGGAGTTACAGACAGTTCTCAGCCATCATGTGGGTGCTGGGTATCGAACCCCGGTCCTCTGCAAGAGCGGTCAGCACTCTTAACCGCTAGGCTATCTCTACAGCCCTCTTTTTTTTTTTTTTTAATGTGGGCACTTAGGGCTATAAATTTCCCTCTTAGGGCTGACTTTAATGTATCCCACAGGTTTTGTTGTGTTGTATTGTCATTTTTGTTTAGTTCCAGGAATGCTTTTATTTCATTCTTTATTTTTTCTCTGACCCACTCATTGTTCAGTATTGTGTTATTTAGTCTCCATGTGTTCCTATAGTTAGTAGGGCTTACCCTGGTGTTAATATTGAGCTTTATTGGACTCTGGTCTGATTATGTGTTTATCATTTTCCCCTAATCTTTTCAATAAATCACTTTTGGATATTATTAGGTCCCCCTTTTTTTCTAGTCCTCCATTACTTGATTTTTAGTGTATCTCTCATTTCTTTCATTTTTGTTAGTTTTCATTTACTTTGTTTTTCTGTATTCCTAAGGGTTGGCAATATTTTTAAATTGTTTTGCTTCTGCAACTATTTCCTTGATGTGTTTAGTTTAAGGGGCTGGTTTTCATTATAATTTATGTGTTGTAGGCTAAAGGAAAAGTCACTGAACTTAGTAAAAGCATGCCATTTTTTTGCTCTGAGTTAGAATTGATGGATCAGAATTGATGACACAGGGAATGCTTAAAATTCTGTGTCTTTCTTTTTATCACTTTCAGGGGTTATCCTGAAAACAGATGTCTGACTTGAAAATTCATATATTCTTTAATTAAAATTAACCATATTTAAAGAACATTTAATTATTCCCTAAATAACATGAAAATGACTGACTGAAATCTGTGCTTACTGCACTTAATGTTGAAAATGATATTCTTGCCTGCTGTTGTGCACACACCTTTAATCCCAGCACTAGGGAGGCAGAGGCAGGCAGATCTCTGAGTTAAAGGCCAGCCTGGATACATAGTGAACTCCAGGCCAACTGGGACTAAAGGGACACCCTGTCTCAAAAAGACCAAAAAAATTGATATTCTCAAAAAAGTGCAACATAAAACAAATGAAACTTCCCGGAAGTGGCAAACATTTTATGGAACTGGCTTCTAATGCAAGTGTAAAGCAATAAAAAGAGAATTTATCAAAATCAGCATTTATTGGATAATACAAATAAAAATATAATTTCTATAAAACTTTAGTTTACTAAGCAGCCATTTTCTCACTGTTTTTCCAGCAATTTCCTAGACGTTCTACTGATATCAAAATTTTATTGTGAGATAATTATAGGTTGAAACTCTGTTTTCTGTTCAGACAGAAAATATTTTATTTCAGAACTAGCCCAAAGTTTTTACATCAAAATGTTCTGGGGATCATAGAAGTTCATTTTTCCTTTTAAGGTATGTGAGGCTAACACATAGGGTAGTGGTTTACTAAGTAGTTTTCTCTAGCTGGATACTCAGACATGACATTACCCTTCATGTAGTTGAATGCCATTGGTGGATTCAGGATGCATTAAGGGAATTGGAAACCCAATTGGACATTTGTTTCTTCAGCCTAGAAAGAACAAATGGAAGATGGCTGGCTTTCATCTCTGCCTGCTTATTATCAGCTCTGTTGCAAGGAGTAATTTCTGGAGTCTTCTCCTTTGTTATTCCATTCTTCAACTTATCATACCCTGTGTCATTTTATTCTTTCTGAGTTTTCTTTCTTCTCTTTCTTAAAAGGATAAAAATTTACAGCTATTTAATGACTATTACTATCTGATCAGTAGACATTATACAAATGATGGGTATATAGACTCATGTCACTAAACCAACCTGTAAGCATTGGCATGAGTCTTGAATAGGTAAGGAAAAGACAATCAACTAAAAAGAGTTGCCTCTTCTTGCATGTATCTCTTCATTAATAGAAGTGCCAGCTTGTGTGCTATCTATACCACCTGACTTCTCTGTATACAGAAGTGCTTTCTGTTTTCATAGACATTTCTTTAGCCCCAGAAAATTTATCACATAAAGGCATGGAGTTTTCAAAAGTGAGAGAATCAACCCAAACCATCTCTACCTATGGGAATGTTTCCAAGTATGTAAAATGATCATAACATCAGAGCTCTGTACAGAATGTGGCCATTTAAAAAGAAACTTAAAGTATGCTATAGGTCATTACTGTTATCTTAACAGTCTGTTTATGGTTCTTCACTGATAAGTAGTCTCAAATAGACATCCATTTTTTATCCGAATATCATGGAATGCAATGGTAATCTCTTTGTAAAAATTCTCCACCACTATCTTCATAATCTGTACTTCACTGAGTTTCATCCAAGTGCGAAAATGAAAAATTATAACCTGCCAAGCATCAGTGGCAAAGTGAAATGAAAAAATTGTGAGTTAATAGTAGTGATGCCTCCAAAAAATTTCCTGGCCAATTTAACATTGCTTCAGCCAAGGTCACTTCGCAAACTGATTATTCTTAGTAATTTGCAGGTAAGATCATTTTAACTTGGTCATGGTTAGTGAAGATTGAGCAAAAGCCAGAGAAGGTTCAAGATTCAAGGTTACCCAACTTTCTGAAATGGGACAGGAACCACAGTCTCACTTGACTTCTGTAAAACCTAGCACAGAGATAATGTTCAAAGAAACGAAACTTAAAGTATATGCCATCTTTTATTTGTGATATAAAGTCATCCTAATGTGAAACACTGGGGTAAGGACAGTGGAAGGACATTGTTTAATTGGTTCCTAAGCACCATTTCTTGTAGGAAATTATCAGTGTGTTCTCTTAGTGTTTTAAGAAATCATTGTAGGTTGTATTTTATGTAATATTGATCACTATGACTAGTTATAGCTGACATTTTACAACTTCTATAAAAGATACCAATTTACTTACTTTTATCTGATATAAAATTATAAGCAGTCCTTTATAAACTTTTTGATCATAAATAATTTAGATTGTCTAGACAAGTATAAAGAAGAAAATAAACTCTTCGAAAGGATATTGTGCCCTTTCACTGTCTCCTTTCCAACCCTCTATATGTGTTTATCAATGGGAACATGAATATATGCTCTTCTGTTTGGAGAAGAAAGAAGACAAGATATTTTTTAAAATATTTATTATTATTATTACTGTTATGTGTGTTTGTGTGTGCATATGTATATGGCATGCACATGTGTGTCTGTGTGTGTGTGTGTTGCATGTGCCATGACATTCATGTAGAGGTCAGAGCACAGCTTTATTTTGTTGGTTCTCTCTTTAACCCTACTGGGGATTGGATTTGTGTCACTAGGCTTTTAAAGCAGATGTTTTTAACCCACTGAGGGCATCTCAATATCCTGGAAAACAATATTTAAAATATGAGTTTGTACTAGAGAGCTAGGTCTAGTTGGTAGCACTAGTAATTCCAGAACTTGAGAGGCAGAGGCAGGGTCCAGACATTTTGAGCCCAGCCTGGGCTACCTAGCAAGATCAGGGCTAGATTGAGTTATATCGTAAAGTATGGTCTTAAACAAACAAACAAATTAAAACAAAGACATGAAATATAACTTAGTGGTAAAATCACTGTAGGTATTGCACAAAGTCCTGAGTTCTATCATCATTACTAACAAAGTTATCATATAATATAATCATATTGACACAGCAGCTCACCATGGGCAATCTCTTGTTTCAATAATTGCATGTATCTCCAGTTTAGTGGATTCACCATAGATCTTCCGGATCACTAGTTAATGGACATTAACAGTTTCATATGTGAACAATTCTGAAATATATCTACGTTTAAATATTGATCAGATTATACAGTAAAATTCAAAAGTAAAAATGATGAAAATTTAGACATGTAATACCTATTACAGAATACTCTCCAGAAAAATGTAAGTTTATAGTTCCCTATCAGTTGAATTTGAGAACACACTGTGATCATATTCTGATAAGAAAGATATTCTTTATAAGTGAGCACATTGTATTTTATTTGTTGATGATGTTGAACACAGCTGCAAATGTTCAATGGACATTCTACTGTGAAGTTCTGACCCCCATGAAGATCTGACCGCTGTGAAGATCTGACCCCTGTGAGCATCTGTCCCCTGTGAACATCTGTCCTAGGGGACATCTGTCCTTATGCACACCTGTTTTTTATGAAGATCAGTCCTCTGTGAAGATATGTCTGTCTTCTGTGAACATCTGTTCCCTCTGAACATGCGTCCTCTGTGAATGTCTGTCCTCTGTGGACATCTGTCCTCTGTGAACCTCTGTCTTTTGTGAAGATCTGTTCTTTGTAAAGATCTGTTTTCTGTGAATATCTGTCCTTGCAAACATCTGTCCTTGTGAACATCTGTCTTTTGTGAAGATCTGTCCTCTGTGCAGATTGTCCTCTGTGAACATGTGTCCTATGTAAACATTTCTTCTCTGTGAACATCTGTCTTTTGTGAAGATCTGTTCTTTGTAAAGATCTGTTTTCTGTGAATATCTGTCCTTATGAACATCTGTCTTTTATGAAGCTCTGTACTCTGTGCAGATCTGTCCTCCATGAACATGTGTCCTATGTAAACATTTATCCTTTGTGAACATCTCTCCTCTGTGAATATCTGTCCTTGTGAACATCTGTCTTTTATAAGATCTGTACTCTGTGAAAATCTGTCCTCTGTGAAGATCTGTCCTCTGTGAGCATCAGTTCTTGTTAACATCTGTCCTTGTGAACATCTGTCCTCAGTGAACATCTGTCTTTTGTGAAGATCTGTCCTCTGTGAACATCTCTCATCTGTGAACATGTGTCTTCATGAATATCTGTCCTCGTGACCATCTGTCTCTTGTAAAGATCTGTCCCCTGTGAAGATCTGTCCTCCATGAGCATCAGTCCTTGTGAACATCTGTCCTATGAGAACATCTGTCCTATGAGAACATCTGTCTTTTGTGAAGATCTGTCCTGTTTGAACATCTCTCATCTGTGAATGTTTCCTCAGGAACATCTGTCCTTGTGAAAATCTGTCTCTGGTAAAGATCTGTTCTTTGTGAATATCAGTACTTGTGAACATCTGTCTTTGTGAACATCTGTCTTTTGTGAATATGTATTCTCTGTGTCTGTCCTCTGTGAACATCTGTCTTTTGTGAAGATCTGTCTTTTGTGAACATCTGAGTTCTGTGAGCATCTGTCCTCTGTGAACATCTGATTTCTGTGAGCGTCTGTCTTTTGTTAACATCTATCATCTATGAAGATCTCTCCTCTGTGAACATCTGTCATCTCTGAACATCTGTGAAGATCTGTCCTTGTGAAGATCTGTCCTTGTGAAGATCTGTCCTTTGTGACCATCTGTCCTCTGTGAAAATCTGTCTTTTGTGAACATCTGTTCTCTATGAATGTCTATCCTCTGTGAACATCTGTCCTCTGTGAACATCTGTCTTCTATGAGCATCTGTCCTCTGTGAAGATCTGTCCTTTGTGAAGATTGGTCCTCTGTGAATGTGTCCTTGTGAACATCTGTTTTATAGGAAATCTATCATCTATGAACATGTGTTCTTTGTGAAGTTCTGTCCTCTATGAAGATCTGTCCTTTGTGAACATCTATCTTTTGTGAACACCTGTCCTTGTGAACATCTGTCCTTGTTAACATATGTCCTCTGTGTCCTTTGTAACCATCTGTCCTTGTGAACATTTGTCCTTTGTAATCATCTGCCCTCTGTGTCCTTTGTAACCATCTGTCCTTGTGAACATTTGTCCTTTGTAACCATCTGTCCTCTGTGAACATCTGTCTTTTGCAAACATCTGTCCTTTGTGAATATCTGTCTTTTGTGAACACCTGTCCTTGTGAACATCTGTCCTTGTTAGCATCAGTCATCTCTGAGCATCTGTCCTCTGTGAACATCTGTTCTTATGAACATCTGTCCTTTGTAAATATTGTTCTTTGGACATCTGTCATTTGAACATCTGTCTTCTCTGAACATCTGTGCTTTGTGAACATCTCTACTCTGTGAACATCTGTCCTCTGTGAACATCTGTGCTCTGTGAACATTTGTCCTTGTGAAGATCTGTCCTTGTGAACATCTGTCCTCTGTGAGCATCTATTCTTGTGAACATCTGTCCTCTGTGAGCAACTGTCCTTGTGAACATCTGTCCTCTGTGCACAGCTGTCCTCTGTGAGCATCTGTCCTTGTGAACATCTGTCCTCTGTGAGCATCTGTCCTTGTGAACATCTGTCCTCTGTGAACATCTGTCCTCTGTGAGCATCTGTCCTCTGTGAGCATCTGTCCTTGTGAACATCTGTCCTTGTGAACACCTGTCCTCTGTGAGCATCTGTCCTTGTGAACATCTGTCCTTTGTGAATAAATTGCTCATATTTTTACCCCTTTAAGATCCTTGTCTGAACATTTTCCTTGATATTAAAGCTCTTTTATATATTAGAACTAGAAATCATTTGTCACAGTTTTATTTGTTAGATTTAAAAAAAATATTTCCTCTCAATATCTATTTATTTTTCCTTAATTCTGGCTTCTGATTAGGAGCTTACTGACAAAAGCATTTCCTAGAGAAACTTGTTGAACAAATTGTTTAAACATCTCCTCTTCTATGATTTGAAATTAAATATTTCAGCCCATCAATAATTTATTCTAATCTATGAGCTAAAGAAAAAAAACTAACTTGCTTTATATTCAGTAGCAGTATGACAATATGCTTATTGGTATGGTATATTTCATATATGATAGATAATAGACTTTTAGACTCTGGAAGAGATTTAGCCATTCCACAGTAAGCCCTCAATGCACATTCAAAAGCTAAAAAATAGCCAGGCATGATGGTACATGCCTATAATATTCAAGAGGCAGAAGCAGGTGTATCTCTGTCAGATCAAAGTCATCCTGGTCTAAATAGTGAGTTCCAGGCCAGCTAGGGTTATGTAGTGAGACTGTGTCTCAAAAAACAAATAAACAAACAAATACCTTGAAACATAAATAAGTGTGGTTTTCTTTCAAGCATCTTTGCATGTCTACTGAAGTACATATGATTTTTTTTCCTATTTAAAGTTTTGAATATTTGAATATTATTCTTTTACAATACCAAGCTTTTACAATTTCAAGTATCTCTACATCTTATGCTCTAGCAGTCTGTGCACTTCCTCTACTGCTGGCCTCAGATAACTATTGATTTGCCTTTTCTACTACAGAGTTCAGGAGTTCATATAGTGAAACAGTACAGCATGTACCATTCTCTGTCTGGCTGTGTTTATTGAGCATAATGCTTAGAATCACCACATTTGTACCTTTTTATTGTGGCTCAGCATTCAATTATGTGGCTATAGTGTTTTCTTTTACATCTGCATGTATACAGTTTGGCAGCATTCATTTAGTTGAGATTTTTCTCATTATGAATATAGCTCTAAGGGCATTCTCATACATTTTCAAGTGTGCAGATACGTTTTGATTCCCATGGGTGATATAATACATAACACAGTCTAACTGTTGGCTGAATAGTAAGTCTATGTTTACATGGGTCACTTGATAAGAAACAGCTGGGTCACTTTTATAAGTACTTGCTCCCTTTTGCATTCCCACCAGCAACCTATGAGAATTCTAGCAGTTTCAGATTCTTTTCAGAATAATATAGTCTGTCTCTTTGCGTTTAGCCATCTTTGTAGGTGTGGACTGATATATCTTTGTAGTTTTAACTTGTATTCCCTTTATGAGTAATGACCTTTGCATTTCCATATGAATTATAGAAGCAGTATGTCAACTTTTACAAATAATAACATGTTCAAATTGTGATTTTGATTCCATGGAATTAATGGATTAATTTTGGGTGAATAAACATCAGTTTACAATTAATGGTAGTATACTTTTATTTATTTATGTTATCTGAACTTTGCTTCTGCAAAGGTTTGGAAAGGGTCGGTAGTTTGTATATTAAAACAATTCACATCTAAAAGTAGCTTACAGTAACTAAAAGTTGGTGCTTGTTAACTACCTCCTGTCTATGGTAGAGACAGGAGGGTACTTGAGTCTCTCTGGCCAGCCAGCCAGCCTAGCCTATTTAGGAGTCTCAGACCAATGTCTCAAAAAGTCAATTAGTAGGGGACTTGAGGAATTATACCCAGGATTGTCCTCTGGCCCCCGCATGCACACACGTGCATATGTGCATATATGAACACATGCACACATACAAAAAATTTCTTAATATTTCATATTTAGATGTAATTTTCAGAGATACTTTTTAAAGCTCCTTTTTTTTGTCTTTTTGAGAAAGGGTCTCCCTGTAGCCCCAGCTGTCCTGGAACTAACTCTGTAGACCAGGCTGGCCTTGAACTCACAAAGATTCGCCTGCCTCTGCCTCCCAAGTGCTAGGATTAAAGGCGTGCACCACCATGCCTGGCCTAAAGCTACTTTAACCATGTTATTTTCTAATATTTTATTCCTAGTATGTTGGCACATTATCTGACTTTCACATATCTACATTGTGACCTCTACTTATTAAACTCAATTGTTAATTTTAGTAGCCAACAAAAATTTTGTTGGAGTCTCTGAAGGAATGATTTCTTTACGAAAGATAATGTTTTCTTTCCTCCTACCCCCTTTAAAACATCTCTTTTATAAAAATCTAGCCATGTTTTTCTGTGTAGTTGGCAATATGGAATGTAGGTAGAAGAGAGAATCTTTACTCTGTGCAACATTCCAGCATTTAAGAACAATATTAAGTGTAGTGAAGGGTTTTCAGAACAACTGGCTCTGTCTTCCAGGGTTACTGTAACATGAAATTGGCAGCTTACACATTTGAACTTCATGTTCTGACAGTTATGGAAGATGAAATGTTGAAGGCCAAGGTGAAGTCAGTGCTGTTTTCTGATGAGGTCGTTCATTCTTCCCTGCTCCAGATTATGACCTTCACTGTGTCTCTCCTCCTCTCTAGCCTAGGAGGGATTCAGAGAAGATGTCTATGGTATCTTTGACTTTTCTCATAAGTATACACACTGGTTCTATGGACTAGGGCCCCAATTATACAGCCCCATTTACTGTTCACCATTTCTCTCAAATCTTTTCCTGTAAATAAAGTCAGATTGTAATTAGTGATTTGGACAGATGGATTTGGAGAGATACAAGAAGCTCCATATAAGATTATGAAGTTCCTTCTACTTTGCTTTAAGTATTTATCTTGAAAAAGGGTTAAATTTTATTTATTTATTTATTTATTTATTTATTATTTATTTATTTTTAAGGGATTCACAATATAAGAGCACAGTTGTTTTTAGATCACATTAATGCTGCACAGTTTGCCATATAACTAGGTAATTGGCCTTAGCATCCACAGATGAGGGATACCATTTGTTATTTGTTTTTATGGGAGTGGGTTACTTCACTTAGCATGATATCTTCTAGCTCCTTCCATTTACCTGCAAAGTTTATAATGTCATCTTTCTTTACCGCTGCATAGCACTCCATCGTGTAGATATACCACATTTTCTCTATCAACTCATCAGTTGAGGGGCACTTGGGTTGGTTCTAGCTCTTTGCTATTGTGAAGAGAGCTGCAGTAAACATGGATGTGCATGTATCTCTGTGGTAGGATGAGTGTTGTGGGTATATACCCAGGAGCGGTATGACTGGATCAGGTGGCCAGCTCATTTTGAGTCTTCCAAGGGTTTTCCACACTGGCTGTATGATTTTACATTCCCATCAGCAGTGAATGAGTGTTCCTCTATCCCCACAACCTTTCCAGCACTTGGTATCATTTGATTTCTGGATTCTAGCCAGTCTTATTGGAGTGAGATACTATCTTAAAGTGGTTTTAATTTGCATTTCCTTAATTATTAGGGATGTTGAACACTTTTTAAGATGTTTCTCATCCATCTCTAATTCTTCACTTGGGAAGTCTCTGTTCGGCTCTTTGCTCCATCTATGGAGTGGGTCATTTGTTGTCTTTCTTCTTCTTCTTCTTCTTTTTTTTTGAGTAGTTTATAAATTCTGGAAATAAATGCTTTGTCAGATGTATCTGCAGTGAACGTTTCCTCCCACTCTGTGGGTTTTCTCTTTACTTCCTTGATTGTTTCTTTTGATGTACAGAAAATTTTGGGTTTAATGAGGTCCCATTTGTCAATTGTCCACCTTAATTCTTGCGCAGCTGCTGTCTGATTTAGGAAGTCTTTTCCTATGCCTATGACTTGTAGTCTGCTGCCAACTTTTCTATCGCCTTCAGAGTTTTGGGTTTCACGTTGAGGTCTTTGCTCCATCTGGAGGTGACTTTTGTACAGGGCAAGAGGTAGGGGTTTAATTTTATTCTTCTACAAGTGGTGATCCAGTTTTGCCAACACCACTTGCTGAAGATGCTGTCTTTCCTCCATTGTGTCTTCTTGGTCCCCTTTTCAAATATGAGGTGGCTGAAATTGTATGTGCTCAAGTTTAGATCTTCAGTTTTGTTTCATTGGTCAACAGGTCTGTTTTTGTTCAGTACCAAGCTGTTTTTATGACTATAGCCCTGTAGTATAGTTTGAAGTCTGGCGTAGAGATCTCCTCCTGTGTTGCTCTTTTTGGTCATGGTTGCTTTGGCTATTTGGGCTCTTCTGTTTTTCCATATGAAATTAAAAACTTTTTTTTTTATCCAAGCCTGTGAAGAAACTCTTGGGGATTTTAATTGGGATTGGATTAAATCTTTACAATAGTTTGGGTAGAATGGACATTTTTCTATATTACTTTTCCCAATCCATGAGCATGGGAGGTTTTTACATCTTCTGATGTCTTCTTCAGTTTCCTTCTTCAGGGGTTCAAACTTTTTGTTGTAGAGATCTTTGGTGTCTTTGGTTAGGTTTGTTCCTATGTATTTTATTGTTTTTGAGGCTATTGTGAGTGGGAAGGTCTCCTTGTATTACTTCTTCAGTTGATTGTTGTTGATATAAAGAAAGGCTACTTATTTTTCTAGGTTAATTTTGTATCCTGTCACTTTACTGAAACTCTTAATCGTTTCTAGGAGTTTTCTGGTGGAGTTTTAAGCGTCCCTTAGGTAAACAATCATATCATCAGCAAAAAGAGTTAGCTTGAGTTCCTCTTTTCTAGTTAGTACTCCTTTAATTTCCTTTTCTTGCCTTGTAGCCCTAATAAGTGTTTCAAGCACTATATTGAAGAGAAGTGGTGTCAGGGGGCAGCCTTGCCAAGTTCCTACCTTTAAGAGGAATGCTTCTGTCTCTTATCCATTTAGGATGATGTTGTCTGTGGGTTTCCTGTATATGGCTTTGATTACATTGAGGAATGATCCCTTTAATCTAACTCCCTTCAGGACTTTAAGCATGAAGGGATGCTCGATTTTGTCAAAGGCTTTTTCTGCATCAATTGAGATGATTGTGTAATTTTTGTCTTTCAGCCCATTTATGCGTTTTATGATATTTATTGATTTTCATATGTTAAACCATCCCTGCATCTCTGGTATGAATCCAACTTGGTCATGTTGTATGATCTTCTTGATGTGGGTCTGTATGTGGTTTGCAAGTATTTTGTTGAGAATTTTTTGCATTGGTGTTCATTAATGACATGGGTGTGTAGTTCTCCTTTTTGTTTGTATCTTTGCCTGGTGTTGGTATTAGAGTGATTTTTGCTTCATAGAAGGAATTTGGGAGAATTCTCTCTGTTTGTATCCTTCTGAACAATTTGAGTAATAATGGTTGTAAGTCTTTTTGAAATGTTTTGTAGAATTCTGCCATGAAACCATCAGGGCCTGGGATTTTTTTTAATTCAGAGGTTTCTTATTACATCTTCAATTTCTTTGGATATTATGGGTCTGTTTAAGCTGTCAATCTCCTCTTGGTTAATCTTTGGTGATTCCCAGGATTTCAGATATTCATCCATTTCTCCTAGGTTTTCAAACTTAGTAGAGTATAGATTTTTGAAGTATTTTCATATGATTGCATTTTTTCATTGTATGTTGTGATATTTCCCTTTTCATCATGGATTCTATTGATTCAGAGTTGCTCTTTCTTCCTTTTGATTAACTGGGCTACAGGTCTGTCTATCTCGTTTATTCTCTCAGAGAACCAACTTTTGGATTCATTGATTTTTTTGTATTGTTTTTCTCTGTTTCTATTTCATTGATTTCTGCTCTGATTTTTGTTATTTCTTCTTGTCTGTTGCATTTAGGGTTCATTTGTTGTTGTCTCTCAAGTGTTTTTAGCTGCAGTGTTAAATCCTTCATATGTGCTCTTTCTGTTTTTCTAATGTAGGCACCCAGTGCTATAAACTTACCTTTTAGGACTGCCTTTAAAGTATCCCATAGGTTTTGTTGTGTTGTATTATCATTGTCATTCAGTTCCAGGAATGCTTTAATTTCTTTCTTTATTTCTTCCTTGACCCATTCATTATTCAGGAGTGTGTTGTTTAGTCTCCCATGTGTTCTTCTAGATAGTAGGGCTTATCCTGCTGTTGATATTGAGCTTTATTGCACAGTAGTCTGATAGAATGCATGAAATTATTTCAATGTGGGGCTGGAAAGATGGCCTAGCAGTTAAGAGTGCAGACCACTCTTGCAGAGGACCTGGGTTCGATCCCAGCACCCACATGGTGGCTGAGAACCATTTTTAACTCCAGTTTCAGGGGAATGCAACGTCCTCCTCTGACCTCTGTGGCATTGCACAACACGGGTGCACAAACCTACATCTAGACAGTACACTCATACACATACAAGAATACATTAAAAATATTTCAATGTTTTTGTATTTGTGGAGGTTTTTTCTGTTTTTTCCCGGTATGTGGTCAATTTTGGAGAATGTTCCATGGGGTGCTGAGTAGAAAGTGTATTCTCTTGTATTTGGGTGGAATATTCAGTAGATGTCTGTGAGGTCTGTTTGGTGTATTGTATCATTCAGTTCAGATATCTCTCTGTTTATTCTTTCTCTGGTTGACCTGTCCAAAGGGCTTAAGAGAATGGTATTGATCAGATCTTCAACAGAATAATAGATGAAAATTTCCCCAAACTAAAAAAAGACAAACACATACAAATACAAGAAGCACATAGAACTCCAAACAGACAAGATCAGAAAAGAAACTCTTCATCTCATATCATAGTTAAAATGCTAGACGCCCAAGACAAAGACAAAATTCTGAAAGCCACAAGAGAAAAATAACAAGTTACATATAAGGGGAAACCCATCCAAATTACAATTGACTTCTCAGTGCAAACTATAAAAGCAAGAAGAATGTGGAGCAAAGCATTCCCAGTGTTAAAGGACTATAGATGCCAACCCAGCAAAATATGTTGGTTATAGTTGAAGGAGAGAGAAAAATCTTCCATGATAAACAAGATGATAGAAAACATGTCCAGAAAACCAACCCTTCAGAGAACACTTGAAGCAATTCCATGGACAGAAGAAAGGAGCAACTATCCCCAGGCACCTAGAAAGATAAATTAATAAAGGCATAACTGCAGAAGTAAAAACCTAGACCAAAAATGCAAATGGATAATAAGGTGAAAGGCAGCAAGACACATCTTTCAGTTATAACCTTAAATATTAATGGACTAAACTCCCCAATAAAAAGACATAGACTGGGAGATTGGATTAGGAAACAGAACCTATCTATATGCTGTCTACAAGAAACCTATCTTATCCTCAAGGAGAGGCACCAACTTAAAGTGAAAGGATGGAAAAAATATTCCAAGCAAATGGTACCAAAAGGAAAGCAGATGTTGCTATTTTAATATCAGACAAAATAGACTTCAAAGTAAAAGAAATCAGAAGAGACAAAGAAGGCCATTATATCTTTATCAAAAGAACAATTGACCATGAAGATTTTACAATCATGAATATATGTGCACCAAACTCTGGTGCACCAAACTTTATAAAGACAAGTCTCCAGGACCTCAAGGCACAGATTAACCCCAGCACACTCATAGTAGGGGACTTCGATACCCAACTGAAAAAGGGTTAAATTTTATGAACACTTTTAGCATCTATTGAGATGACCATATGACTTTCCTTTCCATTTTTAATATAATTTTGTAGGAAATTACATAATTCATATTATCAATATTAAAACATGTGGTAATATTTTAGTGTGCATTTTATATGCTGTATTAAAATTGTATGTTTAATTTTTCACATGTGTATAGGTGTATGTTGCTTATTATATACACTGGGGAATTAAGTTAGCTAAAATTTTGTTAATGGCTTGTTTTTACAACCTTAACACCCCTGAGTTTTAGAATAGGATAAACTTAGTCTCATCATATGAGTTGAAAAATATTTCCCAATTTGTTTTAAGTTTATATAAAATTAATCTTGTGTTAATTAAATGTTTGAAATAATTCCCCTAAATGCCATGCTATTTGGGAATGAAATTCCTTTGAGAAGGGCTATGTATGTTATGTGTTTCACATTCACAGAATATTTCAAGAACACTGTTGCTTCATCACGTTACTGAATTTATTGGCATAAAGTTGTTTGTGATAGGGAAATCCCCTTCTGGCTTCAGTGTCTACATATTCTGAGTGATGGCTACTCTTATTAGTGACTTGGTAATTTATAACTTTTTTATTTTCTTGGTCAGTTTCTATAGGGTTTTTGTTTTTATTTTTGTCTTTTGAGACAGGTTCTCATGGTGTAGCCATAGCTTGCTGTGTAGACCATCCAAGGCTGGCTTTGATCTCACAGAGACCCTCCTGACTTTGCCTCCTGAGTGCTTGAATTTAAGGAGTGTGCTGCCATGTCTGGCTCTACAGGGTTTTATAGTTTGTTGATGCAATTCTTGATTTAGTGATTTTTCTCTATTATCTGTCCATTATAAAGTAATTCAAAGACCTTCTTCAGATTTTTTTCAACCATTCTCCATCCCATAACCTAGCCTGTGAACTGCTTATTGTTAATGAAACTTGTTCACAGATTTGTCTTCATCTTATGCATTTCCTGTTCATGTTCATGTCTCAGCCAGGCTGAAATCCTTCAGAAGCTGGGTTTGGGGATCTGGAGAAGTGGCACAGAGGTTGAGAGCACTTGATCCTTTTCCAGAGGATGTAAGTCCAGTTCCAAGAACCTTTGTCAGATGGCTCACCACTTCCTGTAACTCCAGCCATAGGGTATCTGATGTCCTTGTCTAGCCTTTGCAAATAATGAAGACACGCACACACACACACACACACACACACACACACACACACACACACAAATAGAAATAAAAATAAATTTAAAATAATTTAAAGTTAATTTAAAGTTAATTTAAAGTGAGGTTTCTCTTTGATAATAGACCTTAGTAAAGTCAGTCTTCCAGGGGAGGCTTCTTCTCTCTTCCCTCTGTATCACAGTGAATGAGGGAGAGGATATGTGAGCCACAGAAAGTCGATGTCCATTCACATTGCATCCAAACCAAGGTTCTCACGGCTGTTTTCCAAAATACCAGAAGACTATCCAACAGTTTATTTTATTTTTTTTCAGGACAGGGATTAATACTGAATTTTGAACCTAGGGACTTGAAAATGCAGGACAATTTTTTCCTGTATGTTCTTTCCCTGGCAAGTACTCAGTGAATTGAACTATTTGGAATAGTAAAACCTCTCTTGTTATGAATATATACCATGTTCTTTGAGCCAGCCATTATCTTTCTCTGTTTGTAGTGGTCTTTCTCTTACATACAGCATAAAATAAAATAAAATGAACATTTAAATTAGAATTCATAATAATAATTAAAACCACCTAGTAGTGAGTCATATATCATGTTCTTAATATATATATATATGTATATATACATATATACATATATATATATATATTCTTAAAGATTGGGATAAATTTTTCTTTTTTAAAAAAATTTATTTATTTTGTATGTGTATGAATGTACTGTCTGCATGTAGGTCTGTGCACCAGTGTCATGCAATGCCACAGATGTCAGAAGAGGGCATCAGATTCACCTGGAACTGGAGTTAAAGACAGTTCTCCACTGCCATGTGGGTGCTGGGGATTGAACCCATGTCCTCTGCAAGAGCAGTCAGTGCTCTTAACCACTAGGCCATCTCTCCAGCCCTGGGATAAAATTTTCAATTGAAATTACTTTCTGCTAGGTCTTTGAAATATGAAATAACTCAAAAGCTTCCCCATTAGGATGAAAGTTAGTTTTGAACATAGTTGTTGAAATGTGGCCATGAATAGATGTTTATTTTTAATGTTTCTTTAAAAAAATTTTTTTTATTTATTTCTGTATGTGTATGAATGTACTGTCTGCATGCAAGTTTGTGCACCCATGTCGTACAATGCCACGGAGGTCAGAAGAGGGTGTCGGATTCCCCTGGAACTGGAGCTCTCCTGGAACTGGAGTTACAGACGGTTCTCGGCTGCCATGTGGGTGCTGGGGATCGAACCCAGGTCCTCTGTAAGAGCGGTCGGCTCCCTTAACCGCTAGGCCATCTCTCCAGCCCCAATTTTTAATGTTTCTTATCTCTCCCACTGCCCCTTGTCTTATACTTCGGTTTCAGTCACTTTCAGAAACCAACTACCCATGCACAGTGTCATTCTGTATGTCCCACAGAATATAGTGACAAATTTATTAAATAGATCAATTGTCTCATTAAATTTAAAAGTTGAATTGGCTGGTATGGTGAACTGAATAATTTATGTCTCCCTAGAACTGTCAGTTTTGAAAATCCTCACACTCAAATTGATTATATTATAAGGCATAGCTTTTTACTGGTTGTTATTTCATAAAGACTTCATGAGACGGATTAGTGTTCATCAAAAAGAGACCCCCAAGTGATTCCATTTTTCCCATTTGCCATGCGAAGACACAGTGAGAATTTGCCTCCACAGAACCTGAAAGATTTCCCACCAGGGCCATGTCTGTTGCAGTCTCCTCTGCTTTGGACACGTGGTGGTATATTGTTGTCACAGTCAGAACGGACTAAGACAGCTGCTTTGTCCTGTCAACACTGATCACTAACTGGAAGTTAGCTAAGATTGTTAGTTGTTAAGATCTTTAAGCTCATTTGGTTGTTTTTGTTATTGTTTGGTCTTTTTAATGATAGATCATTTTTATTGATTTTCATGACTTTCATATAATGCATGTTAAATATATTTAGAACTCCTCCCCTATATGAACCCCTCCTTAGCCACCCCACTGAATTTCCTGCATTGTGTCATATGCTTTAAGGCCTATTGAGTCAAGTTTGTGTCTCCATATGTCCCTTGGTGTGGGCTCATTCACTGGAAACTGGTCAACGTACCCTAGTGCCATTCTCTTAAAGAAGGCCAACTCTCTCTCACCTAGCAGTGATGGCCAGTAGTTCTCAGCTAAAGTTGGAGCTTCTTATCCAGCTTTGAACTTGTATGAGTCTTATTCATGCTGACACCACTGATGTAAGTTCATATTAGCATGTTCTCAGGTGCCTGGAAAACTCTTTCCTTATGGATATCCACCACCCACCCATGGCTCTTGCAATCTTTTACTGCCTCATCTTCCACAGTGGTCCCTGAGCCCCAAGTAGGTGAGGTTTTATATAAGAGTCCCATCCAGGGACATGGGCTCTGGAGTCTCTTATTCTCTATATTTTGGCCAGTTGGAGGTTTTTGTGTTAATCACCGTCTGCTGCATGAGGAAGCTGCAAACAAGAGAGTTGGGAGCTGCTTTAATCTTCTCTCTACCCCCTGTTCTGCTATGTTCTGTGAAGCTTAGTTGTAGAAGTTTCACTGTAGATGTATGACTTAGGGTTGGGTATTTCACAGATGCTCTCTGTGTTTGACCAGTTATGGAACTCTGTAATAGTCCCCATCCAAATGTAATTTCTTATTGTATATTAAGCATGTACCCTTATCTTTACAGAGAAGTATACCTCTCAACACTCATCTGATCCATTTTTTTATTAAAATGCTTATTAGCAGTACCATTTGAATCAGTGTATGGTTTCTGACAAAGAAAGCACACTGCTTGAGTACATAAATGATGATTATATCTAATACTTTCAAATTTTTATATTCATAATCCTTCTCCATCATTTCAGTGTAATTCTGATTTTGTATATTAGGGTCCCATATAACCTCTATAAAAATAGAGATAAATTCTAATCAAAACTTTTGTCTACATCTGCTATACATTTATACTTTGAGATCTTCTATAACGAAGGTAAATAGTACGTAGGTCCAGATTTGAAAACAATCTAGAGAAGTCTGACATCATAGTGACATGAAGGAGAGCTGATATGTACAAGCAGCTGACATAGAGCAAATGGAAAATGAAGTTTTTCTTAAAGGAGTCTGTTATCTTCTTCAGTGTCCATGACCTTGCTGTTCTTGTTCAGCCCTGTCACCACCAACTTGTGTTACAGAGAGCACCATAATTACATCTTAATATTTTAGTCATCATGAGCATAATCATATGATTGCAAAACATTATCTAAATTTCAGTTTTTTAAAAAAATTTAGGGTATGACTGGATTAGCATGAGTGGGATATAGACTTCATTGTCTTATTCAGGAGAAAAATCAGAAAATCAAAACAACCTGTGAATGTGGTTGACATCTAAATTTCTTCCTTGTGAGCCTATATATATTATTCTCTACCATATTTCCTCTTTTGAGTGAATGAACAAAAGCTCTCTGAAGCATCATCTTTATGATTATGTCAAATGTCAACTTGCGTTATGTTAAAATTGTACCAAATTATGATTTGGTTTTGTTTAAATATGATTGTCATTACTTTATTTGACAATGAATATATCAGGTGGTATCTAATAATATAGTTCTTTCCTGCCATTAACATATCATACCCACACATAATATGATACCAATACTTTATCTGATATATCGAGAAACAGAAAAAAATGAGAAGTTGCTATAAACTGGAAAGGAGCACATAGAGGAAGGGATGGGGTGTTCAAGATGCCAGAGGCCCTGTCTGGCTTTCTTAGGCCTTAAAAGGGATCTTCACATCCTTCTCTAGCAGAGGCATGGGAGGAAATGAGTCTTAACAGCTGGGTGCACATAATGGCTTCTTATGAAAGCAAAACATTCCATCCATCATCGAGACTTTGGATGGTCAGTCACAGTTGTCATGTCAAATGGCTTTTCTAGCACATGGTAGAGGAGCAGGAAATCTCCAGAAGTCCAAACACTTATATAGAAGCCATTCACATCAATGGATAATTTCCTGTACTTTTATTCAGAATGTTCTCTCATGTTCCCATATTAATTCAATGAGTATGTCTCACTCCTATTACTAAAAACAAAGAAATATAACATTGAGAAGTAACAGCAGGTCTCAGTTAGGTGGAAGTCACCTTGTTCCTGAAACTCATGAGCTTATTTCCTCTCCATAACCCTGGGACACGGATTTTTATCTCACTTTATACAAGTGAAGTTCGAATTTCATAGATTTTATGTACAGGAAAATGATCCCTGGTAGATGTAGTATTAGGGTTCAGGTATAAGATGATTTGATTCCCAACCTGACATATGCTTCTTATCTGTAAGGAATTCTCACTGGCTTTAGGCATTTGCTGACTTTAAACTTCTTAATTATAAGGTTTTCAGGAGCTTCAAGTCCCTCCCCTTCTTTCCACCTGTAGCCTGTACTTCTCTATATTCACCAGCAATTCTTCATCATCCTGTGCCCATGTTGGCTTCTTCTGGGCCTGGCATATGTAGCTCATGCTGGCCCTGAAGTGGACTAATATTCTTATGCAAGCACTGAACTATGAACTTGACCTAATTAGTAGGGGGAGTACAACAGTAGATTTCCAGTCCTGGCTCTGCTCCTTATTGCTACCTGGGTCACATTGGAAATGCCATTAGCTGCTGAGTCATCCCAGTTCATCACTGCTGTACTACATCAGTCGAATGGACTTACCGATGCTTGTTTGATTATAAATGGTTAAGTGAATGTTTTATGCTTGGCATATTGGCTGCAAATAATAATAGTAAGAATAATAATTATATTTGTGAGAATTGATTTCCTTTTAAGTTTCTATGGGAAGGAGAGGAGAGAAATATGTATTGTTTAATTTTTGAAAGAGCTGACTCATATTTAGCAACCACATTTTATTTTATTTTTTTTTTTTGTTTGTTTCAGTCAGTTCTTTGATGCAGTATTTTCTGTTGTTGTTGTTTTCAAAATGCATTATGTCCAACTGCTTTGTACAGAAGCTCAGGGGGCCCTACACAAGAAATACTTACAACTGGGTAATTGGCACTAGCATCCACAGATGAGGGATACCATTCGTCGTTTGTTTTTCTGGGACTGTGTTACTTCACTCAGCATGATGTCCTCTAGCTCCAGCCATTTTCCTGCAAAGCTCGTGATGTCGTCTTTCTTTACTGCTGCATAGAACTCCATTGTGTAGATGTACCACATTTTCTCTATCCACTCGTCAGTTGAGGGGCATTTAGGTTGGTTCCAGCTCTTTGCTATTGTGAAGAGAGCTGAAATAAACATGGCCGTGCATGTATCTCTGTGGTGGCGTAAGTCTTGAGGGTACATGCCCAGGAGTGGTATGGCTGGGTCGGGTGGCAAGTTCATTCCAAGTCTTCCAAGGGTTCTCCACACTGCTTTCCATAGTGGCTGTACGAGTTTACATTCCCACCAGCAGTGGATGAGTGTTCCCCTTTCCCCACAACCTCTCCAGCACTTGGTATCATTTGTTTTCTTGATCCTAGCCAGTCTTACTGGAGTAAGATGATATCTTAAAGTGGTTTTGATTTGCATTTCCTTAATGATTAGTGATGTTGAGCAGTTCTTGAGGTGTTTCTCAGACATCTCTAATTCCTCGCTTGTGAAGTCTCTGTTCAGTTCTTTGCTCCATCTATTGAGCGGGTCGTTTGTTTTCTTTTTTCTTTGTTTTTTGAGTAGTTTATATATTCTGGAAATCAATGCTTTGTCAGATGTATCTGCAGTGAAGGTTTCCTCCCACTCTGTGGGATTTCTCTTCACTTCCTTGATTGTTTCTTTTGATGTACAGAAGCTTTTGAGTTTGATGAGGTCCCATTTGTCAATTGTCGACCTTAATTCTTGTGCAGCTGCTGTCTGATTTAGGAAGTCTTTTCCTACGCCTATGTCTTGTAGTCTGCTGCCAACTTTTTCTTCTATCACCTTCAGAGTTTGGGGTTTCACGTTGAGGTCTTTAATCCATCTGGAGTTGACTTTTGTACAGGGTGAGAGGTAGGGGTTTAATTTCATTCTTCTACAAGTGGTGATCCAGTTTTGCCAACACCACTTGCTGAAGATGCTGTCTTTTCTCCATTGTGGTTTCTTGGCCCCCTTGTCAAATATGAGATGGCTGAAATTGTATGTGCTCAGATTTGGATCTTCGGTTTTGTTCCATTGGTCAACAGGTCTGTTTTTGTGCCAGTACCAGGCTGTTTTTATGACTATAGCCCTGTAGTATAGTTTAAAATCTGGTATAGAGATCCCTCCTGTGTAGCTCTTTTCACTCAGGATTGATTTGGCTATTCGGGGTCTTTTGTTTCTCCAAATGAATTTAAGAACTTTTGTTTCCAAGCCTGTGAAGAAACTCTTGGGGATTTTGATTGGGATTGCATTAAATCTATACAAGAGTTTTGGTAAAATGGACATTTTTACAATGTTAATTTTCCCAATCCATGAGCATGGGAGGTTTTTCCATCTTCTGAGGTCTTCTTCAATTTCTTTCTTTAAGGGTTTAAAATTTTTGTTGTAGAGGTCTTTGGTGTCTTTGGTTAGGTTTGTTCCTAGGTATCTTATTGTTTTTGAGGCTATTGTGAGTGGGAAGGTCTCTTTGAATTCTTTCTCCAGTTGCTTGTTCTTGGTGTAAAGAAAGGCCATTGATTTTCTAAGGTTAATTTTGTATCCTGCCACTTTGCTGAAGCTGTTAATCGTTTCTAGGAGTTTTCTGGTGGAGTTTTTTGCATCTCTTAAGTAAACAATCATATCATCAGCAAATAGGGATAGTTTGACTTCCTCTTTTCCAATTAGTACTCCTTTAATATCCTTTTCTTGCCTTATTGCTCTAGCAAGTGTTTCAAGCACTATATTGAAGAGGAGTGGTGATAGGGGGCAGCCTTGCCGAGTTCCTACCTTTAAAGGGAATGTTTCCGTCATTTCCCCATTTAGGATGATATTGGCTGTGGGTTTCCTGTATATGGCTTTGATTACATTGAGGAATGATCCCTCCAATCCAATTCCTTCTAGGACTTTAAGCATGAAGGGATGCTGGATTTTGTCAAAGGCTTTTTCAGCATCAATTGCGATGATGGTGTGGTTTTTGTCTTTGATTCCGTTTATGTGTTTGATGATGTTTATTGATTTTCGTATGTTGAACCATCCCTGCATCTCTGGTATGAATCCAACTTGGTCATGATGGATGATCTTCTTGATGTGGGTCTGTATGCGATTTGCCAGTATTCTGTTTAGAATTTTGGCATCTGTGTTCATGAGGGAGATGGGTCTATAATTCTCCTTTTTAGTTGTATCTTTGCCTGGTTTTGGTAATAGAGTGATGTTGGCTTCATAGAAGGAATTTGGGAGAGTTCCCTCTGATTGTATACTTCTAAACAGTTTCAGAAATAATGGTTGTAGGTCTTTTTGAAATGTTTTATAGAATTCTGCTGTGAAACCGTCTGGGCCTGGGCTTTTTTTAGTTGGGAGGCTTCTTACTACATCCTCTATTTCTTCATATGTTATGGGTCTGTTTAAGCTGCTGGTCTCCTCTTGGCCAAGCTTTGGTGATTCCCAAGATTTCAGATATTCATCCATTTCTTCTAGATTTTCAAACTTGGTAGAATATAGGTTCTTGTAATATTCCCATATAATTTTCTTGATCTTTTCCTTGTCCGTTGTGATATTTCCCTTTTCATCACAGATTGTATTGATTTGGAGTTGTTCCTTCTTTCTTTTTGTTAACTGGGCTAGAGGTCTGTCTATCTTGTTTATTCTTTCAAAGAACCAACTTTTGGCTTCATTGATTTTTTGTATTGTTTTCTTTGTTTCTATTTCATTGATTTCTGCTCTGATTTTTGTTATTTCTTCCTGTCTGTTGCGTTTAGGGTTCATCTGTTGTTGCCTCTCAAGTGCTTTTAGCTGTAGTGTTAGATCATTCACTTGTGCTCTTTCTGTTTTTCTAATGTAGGCACCCAGGGCTATAAATTTCCCTCTTAGGACTGCTTTTAAGGTATCCCATAAGTTTTGTTGTGTTGTATTGTCATTGTCATTCAGTTCCAGGAATGTTTTTATTTCTTTCTTTATCTCTTCCTTGACCCATTCATTATTCAAGAGTGTGTTGTTTAGTCTCCATGTGTTCTTGTAGGCAGGAGGGCTTGTCCTGGTGTTGATGTTGAGCTTCATTGCACTGTGGTCTGACAGGATGCATGAAATTATTTCAATCTTTTTGTATTTGTAGAGGTTTCTTCTGTGTCCCAGGATGTGGTCGATTTTGGAGAATGTTCCGTGGGGTGCTGAGTAGAAAGTGTATTCTCTGGTATTAGGATGGAATGTTCGGTAGAGGTCTATGAGGTCCATTTGGTGTATCATATCGTTCAGTTCAGATGTCTCTCTGTTTATTTTTTGTCCTGTTGACCTATCCAAAGGACTCAGTGGGGTATTGAAATCTCCCACTATGAGTGTGCTGGGGTTAGTCTGTGACTTGTGGTCCTGGAGAATTGTCTTTATAAAGTTTGGTGCACCAGAATTTGGGGCATATATATTCATAATTGTGAAATCTTCTTGGTGGATTGTTCCTTTGATGAAAATGTAATGGCCTTCTTTGTCTCTTCTGATTTCTTTTACTTTGAAGTCTATTTTATCCGATATTAAAATAGCAACACCTGCTTTCTTTTTGGTACCATTTGCTTGGAATATTTTTTTCCATCCCTTCACTTTAAGGTGGTGCCTGTCCTTGAAGGTAAGATGTGTTTCTTGCAGACAGCATATCGATGGATTCTGTTTCCTAATCCAGTCTCCCAGTCTATGTCTTTTGATTGGGGAATTTAGTCCATTAATATTTAAGGTTATGACTGATAGGTTTGTGTTGCTTCCTTTTGCCTTATTATCCATCTGCGGTTTTGATTTAGGTTTCTACTTCTGCAGTTATGCTTTTATTGATTTCTCCTTCTAGTTGCCTGGGGTTGGTTGCTCCTTTCTTCTGTTCTTTGGATTGCTTCAAGTATTCTCTGAAGGGTTGGTTTTCCGGACATGTATTCTTTCAAGTTGTTTATGTCATGGAAGATTTTCCTCTCTCCTTCCACTATGATTGACATTTTTGCTGGGTATAGTAACCTGGGCTGGCATCCATTGTCCCTCAACACTGGGAATGCTTTGCTCCAGGTTCTTCTTGCCTTCATCGTTTGCTGTGAGAAGTCCGTTGTTATTCTGATAGGTTTCCCCTTATAGGTCACTTGTTGTTTTTCTCTTGTCGCTTTAAGAATTTTCTCTTTGTTTTGGGTGTCCAGCATTTTAACTATGATGTGGCGTGGAGAATTTCTTTTCTGATCTTGTCTGTTTGGAGTTCTATGTGCTTCTTGTATTGGTATTGGTTTGTCCTTTTTTAGTTTGGGGAAGTTTTCATCTATTATTCTGTTGAAGATCTGATCAATACCTTTCTCTTGGGATTCTTCTCCTTCCTCTATTCCTATGATGCGGAGGTTTGATCTTTTCATAGTGTCCCACAGCTCCTGGTTGTTCCATTTTTGTGTATTTTTAAATTTTTCATAATCTTTCCTTGAGGTTTTTAGTTGTTCTGTGTTGTCCTCCAGGTCTGATATTCTTTGTTCTGCTTCCTCCATTCTGCTTCTGAGGCTTTTTTCATTCCTTTCCTCTTGAATGGATGAGTGTTTGATTTCCTTTTTCATTTCCTCTTCTGATTTCTTTAGTGTTTCTATTTCTTTTTGGAGCTTCTCGATCTCTTTTTGTAGCTCTTTTGTTTGCTGGTTGGTTTCTTTTTCTTTTTCAGCATGGGATCTTTTCAGTGTTTCTACTTCCTTCCGGAGTTTGTCATTCTCTCTCTCTCGGTCCTCATTCTCTTTTCTTAGTTCTTTAATTTGTTCTTTATGATTTTGTAGTTCTTTAAGTATGTTCCCAATTGTGTTTCTGATGTCTGTGTCCTGGGGCATCCCCGGGGGGATCCCACTGCAGGAGTCATCCATAGGGTTAGTAAAGCTTGGCGTGGGATTATCCTGCACCTTTCCAGTGTAGTTTCTTCTTCGTGATCCTGGCATATGGGCTTCTCCTTGCCTGTATTCCAATGTGAGTCCTGAATGCCTCTTCACTGTGTTGAAGGCGTGCTTTGCTTGCCTCCTTCAGATCCTTCTTCGTAATCTCAGTTGGCGGGGGGGGGGGCTCTTCAGCCCGCGCCCTGGCACCTGCCGCTGGGCTCAAGAGATCTCAGCAACCACATTTTATAACACTGAAATATCTATTGGACATAACTGAGAGGCACACTGAAATTATATGCATTTTGCATTTATAAAATTGAGTCTTTTATTTATTTACTTTTATTTTATGCATATGAGCATATTGCCTGCATGTGTGTAAGTGCACCCATGTCATTCAGTGCCCTTGGAGATTAGAAGAGGGCATTGGATTCCCTGGAACTGGAGTCACAGATGGTTGTTAGCTGCTATTTGGGTGCTGGGGTTTGAACTCAGTTCTTCTGCAACAATAGACAGTGTTCTTAAGTACTGAGCCTTCTCTCCAGTCCCATAACTTTGAATGTTTTGTGATATACCTTAGAGGATAGAAAAGGAAAAGGTTTTCTTAATGCTTAAGATGAGCTCTAGCCTGGTGTGGTGGGACACACCTTTATTCCCAGCACTCTGGAGGCAGAGGCAGGTGAATCTCTGTGAGTTCACAGCCAGCCTGGTCTATATAGTGAGCTCCAGGCCAGCTGGGACTAAAGGGAGACTCTTTCTCAAAAAAGACCCAAAAAAATGATGAGCTCAAGTTATATTTGTAACTTTGTTCTACTTGCGATTCTGATATTGTAAAATATGTGGATTTCTAGGAAAGAGAGAAGAAAACTGAGGCACATATACAGAAAACAGTCTTCTATTTATAAAATGTAATTAAACACATAATCACCAAAATGTGATGAATTAAAGGCATATGAAATTTCAAGGAAACATAAGGACAACTTAGGAAGAGCCTTGCCCCATTGCGTGGATAATATACACCAGCAACTAATAAAGTCATTATCACAATTCCTTCCATACTGAAGCACAAATGCTTCCCATGTTTTAAATCTTCAGGAGATAAAATTCTACTCAGGTTCAGCCCCTTTCTCACCATATCATATTGAAATAGGGTCTATCACTTACCTTTTATATTGTTTTCTTCATTCTTGAAATTTTCATATGTGTGTAAAATGAAACATGATCTTCCCCCATTGCCACTCTAAATCCCCCAAGTCCCCCACACCATCCCCTTCCAACTTCATGCTCGCTTTCGCTTTTTATTAGTGATAACCCATATTTTTGATGATCCAATTAGTAATTCCCCAATGTGCACAGATGTGCCAGCAACTGGAGCGTGGGAACTAAGATGTACCACTTAGCACACTGATGCACTAGAACAAGAGTTCTCAAATTATGAGCCGTTGGCCAAAGCTGGCCCAGTACTTGTATTTGTAGATAAAGCTTTGCTGAACATGTGCTGCTCTTTCATTTGCATACCATGGCTGCTTCTGGTTAGAGAATCCGGAAACATCTACTATCTGAAGTTCGCTGAAAACTTTGTTCCGCCCTGAATAGACAAACTGAAATTCACCTGAGAGTTCCTGTCAACCTGATGTTTTATATTTTCTCAATATAGAAGATCTAGTTTTGCATTTTATAAACACACCAACAATGTAAATTTAAATATTGCTTACTGTTTCATGGGTAGCAATCTATTTCATATCATTAAATTGTGAATTCTCATGGTGTGCCTAGTATGTTAGGACTATTTTGTTTCTGAAATACAAAACTATCACAGAAATAGAAATGACACATGATTTACAATACTAAACAAAAAATTTTCATCTCTTATAACATCATATTATTTTTTCAAACTGAAAAAAGGGTGAAAGAGTTTATTGGACACAAACACGTATAGGTAATGTGGTTTGAGAAGTAATGACTCGTGGGTACTAAAAATCATCCAAACCAATATCTCATAGCAAGAATATTTTCTTGGGCCACAGGGATGGCTCAGTGGGTAAGGGCCCTTGCTATCAAGCCTGGTCATGTGATAGATATAAACCACCTCCAAGGGGGCTGGAGAGATGGCCTAGCGGTTAAGAACGCCGACCGCTCTTACAGAGGACCCGGGTTCGATCCCCAGCACCCACATGGCGGCCGAGAGCCGTCTGAAACTCCAATTCCAGGAGAACTCCAGTTCCAGGGGAATCCGAGACCCTCTTCTGACCTCCGCGGCATTGCACGACACGGGTGCACAAACCTGCATGCAGACAGTACATTGATACACATACAGAAATAAATAAAATTAAAAAAAATAAAAATAAACCACCTCCACTAATGTCTCCTCTGACTACCATGTGCCATGGTACACATGCACCCAGCACATGTGTAATACACACAAATAAATAAATTTTTTTAAAAAGAATATCTATTTAGCTCTCACTCGTGACACTGAAAAGAAAGCCCCATAGCTGTTCTTGAATATGGTTTTATGCACGGTGCATGCTTTTCCTTAATATTCCTTGCTATTTTTAAATCACATTTTTTTTTCATGCTTCCTCTTTTAGTTCTCCTTTTACAGTAAAAAAGAATATTGTGGAAGTATTTTTTGATTCTTGATTCTTTTAGCTTTCTGTTAATTCGAGTCTGCCATTGAGAGCAGCACGCAAGTGGAGTTCTTATCAGGTCTCGAGTGGCAGTGGGCTTCCCTTCCAATCTTATAATGCAGAGGCACTCTGAACAATCATCCTCGTCATCAACTAAAATCTGTTCAGCGGCCACGCCCCCAAATGCGTGACTCATCTTTGCTTTATTTGTGCATGTGTGTGCACTCATGCACACTGGTGCATATGTAGGTCAGCGGACCACTGTCGCTCCATTCCTCAGTCGCTATCCGCCTTGTTTTCCTCAGACAGGGTCTCTCCCTGCCCTGTACCTTCTCAAGAAGACTAGAACGGCTGGTAGAAGAGTCCCAGGGATTCACCTGTCTCTGCCTCCCTAGCTTCAGAATTACAAGTGCTATGCCATTACACCCCATTTTTTAATGTAGGCTCTGGGTATCAAATTTGTTTCTCTCACTTGCAAGAAAAACACTTTACCAACTGAGACCTCTTCCCAGCCTCTGCCTTTCTTTTAAAAAGTGAATTTGAATTGAGAGACAAATGTTCTAGGAACAGAATTTCTGGAGAGTGAGTTCTTCACAAGTACTTCTGAACTTCCTATTGCTTATTTGCAGGTAATTACAGCTTACCAGCTCTGGAGGGTTGACACTGATTACTTAAAAATCAGTGGTGAGAACAGGAACTCCAATGTAAGATGATTTATTTGCTTTTGGTAAACTTGATTCTGTTTTGTAACCTTTGAAACATGGATTTTATGAGTAATACTATTAAAATCTACACTCCCTCTCGAGTGTGCTGTTAATCACTGTTCCTCTCCACACCTCTGGTTTACCTGTCTACATTGCATCGCAGCTTTCCTCAGTATTTACAGTTGGAATGCCAGTGGTTCATAAGACATCTCATATATTTCTTTGAATGAAATGGGATTCACAAGAAATAAGGATCTGCCTCCAGAAATACATTTCAAGATTCTAAATTCCTCTCAAACATTTCTACAAGTTTTAAATCAGAGTTTATTTTATACTTTTGAAATAAAGTAACTCCCCCTAATGGCTATACTTTAATGCTCCAAAAGATAGATGAATTGTTACAAGGAAAGGTTTTCGTATAAATAGATCAAGCCCTAGTTGCTCCACATTTATAACTCAGCACTTAACTCTAGAGATATACTTTATTCTTTATATCTATAATCTATACAGGTCTATACCTTGTGAAAATCCACCTCAGATTTGTGGCTGTGGGTGAAGCACGAGGGACAGATGATATCAGGTATCCTTCCTGTGAGGAGGACTGAAAGCAGACAGGAACATGTTTATAGTGAATAGACATGCTTCTATTATATAAAAGTTCTCTTCTCTTTTGGTATTTTGAGACAGGGTCTTCCTTTAGTCCCAGCTGGCCTGGAGCTCGCTTTGCAGACCAGGCTGGCCTTGAACTCACAGATATCCTCCTGCCTCTACCTCCAGAGTGCTGGGATTAAAGTCGTGTGCCACCATGCCCGGAAAAAAGTTCTCATTTTTGTGAAATGTAAAAGTTACAGAGAAGGAGCTCAGACTCCTGATGAAGTCCAAGAACATAAACAACAGTTTTTCTGGAAGCTTTCTTAATTTTGTATGACTTCTAATCATCGTTGGAGCCTGTGCGGTGAGCAGGGGAGAAGGGAAGTTCTGGCCTTAAACACACTGTCTTTCATTATTTCGGAAGCACATATGTACAGATCCAATCCAGCATAGGAGTTTTATCATTATTGAGAATTCAGGCTTATAAGTATTAGAGTAGGAACAGGAAGGAGGTATGGATAACCCAATTTTCCCAGTAGAGGGGGAAATACTATTTTTGAAAGCGTTCTTCCATTGACATAAAACTCAATCATTTGCTAAATTTTGTTGTGATTCAGAATAAAGGACGTAGCACTGTTCTGGTGCCTGTAGAGTAGCAAGAGAGAATAAATGTGCCTTGAAGACTCATGCATCACACTGGGAAAGTTTGTTTGAGCCTACATTTCATACCTGCTCTGTTCCTAGAGAATGCCATCTCTGGGAATTTCTGCTTCATTTTCTCCAGCACTGTGTTCCTCATTGTTCGTCCTTAGCTTCTGATTTTCCTCATTCTCAAAGTCTTGCAACAAAACATATCACTGTTGACTTTTGCAAAAATCCTCTAACATGTAAATTTATAAATTAACTGAAGATTCATATGGTTTAGTAGAGAGAAGGATCTCACCAGCTCTGCCTCCCATTTCCTTGTGTCTGATCATCTCTGTTGGCTCCCAGAAGCTACTGTTCCCAGTACACATTCTACCTAAGAAATGCCTCCAGCAAGGGGGCCGGTCTATTCTTGCCCCTTTGCCACAAACATGCTGGTGGATTTTTAAAAATGTATCAGGAAAATGAATCACCGAGGTTGAGAGAGACAATGAGAAATAACACAAAGTAATTTAGGGTTTGCCTGCAGACAGATACAGTGTCAATTGCAGTAAGCTTACTGTGCCTACAACTTTAAACTTCTATACAAATTTCTCTGGAAAAACAAGAAATCCATCTGTGTAATAGACAATAAGGCAGCCTTTCAAAGTTTCCCTGTTATATTCTGGTTCAGGAAATTTTTGCTTAAAGGAAAAATAATTTAAGAACAAGAATTGTAGTCTGGATATTTAAGCATAAGGCATACTATGTAGGAAAATGAAAACTATGCATAGCATCAATTAAAAACAAGTATTTTAAGAAATTAGGCAATTGTGGTTAATATTAAACTACTCGTTTTCATTACTTTAAAACACCATATGTTCGGCAATGCATTTTATTAGTTAAATTTATTCTTTGACTATTTCAGACATTTGTATAATGCATTTCAATTATTCTAAACCCCTACTTTTTCTTCCTACCTTGGTGAATCTCCTCCCCCCCCATCCCCAAATCCCTTTCCCATGCTCATTTCTTCATTTTTCTCTATGATGCATTGAGGTTAACCAGGACTGTCTGTGTGAACATGAGTTTGGAGATATCCATTGGAGCCTAGTGGGCTCATCAGGGAATCACAACTCAAGACAGTGACTCCCCGCATTTCAGAATCTATCAATAGCCAGTAGTTCTGCATTGGCAGGTACTGCCTGTGTGCCCCTCCACCATCTCTGACTAACTGTTGACAGAATCATCTTTGTGCAGGCCCATTCCAGTAACTACAGTGGTGGCTGTGATTTCATGCCTGCAATGGCTGGCTTCTGCCCAGAAGATGGCAATTTCACAGCCCTTCTCCCTCCATCCGGTATGACTCTTACATTCTTTCCACCTTTCCTCTGACATTTCCTGAGCTTTAGAGTGAGGGCTCTACATTCTTTATCCTGCTGACACTCAAGAGTCATTTATTCTCAGGACCTGGAGCAGGAACAAGTCTCTGCATTCACCACTGTCTTCTGCAAAGAGAGGATTCTCTAATTAAAGCTGTGGATATAAATGCTGATATTTAGAAGGCAATTTGTCACTATGTCACATTAACTAAATAGCAGTAGTAAGTTCCTTGCTAGGGTTTATGACATCTCCAGCCATCTGTTTTTGACCTAGATTAGAATGGCATGGATTCCCTCCTGTGGAAAGGGCATCAAATCCAACCAGAGAGTAGTTGGTTACTCCACAACAGAGAAACAGGTAACAGACAGCTTTCAAACCATTCCTACCTAGGTGATGAGGTCGTCGTGAATGGCATAGCTCATTAGGGCTGATCTGGATTTGGGCACACCACACTTCTCTCAAGAGTTGCTCTCTAGCAAAACAAAGCGAGTTGTGTGAAGCAAAGAAAAAAAATGAGTTAAGTATGTGAGGCATACAGTGTTTGTTGGAGAAATCATAAGGTCAGACTCCAGGCCAGTGATTATGAAGTCAAGCCACACAGGAACCAGACAGAAAATTCTAAAAATACAAATTGATTTAATTGTTCTGGAGTTACAGATAGAGACTGACATTTGGAATAAAGTCTTTGATGATTCTGATATTTAGCTAAATTGGGGCGCTATTGTTATAGAGATGCTGAATGTAGAAATGAGAGCCTATGCACAGAGTACAGAACAAAACTGCAAGCAGTTTTGTTCTATACTCTGCTGAGTAGGAGTCCCATTTTATGGTGCTTGGAAGGCCTGTTCGCCAAAAAGCTAGATATCTTCAGACAAGGTTTTTGTATTCTGCTGTGGCTACTATTTTTACCTTTGTTTTTGAGAAAGGTGTTATTTGATGTGATCAAAGCAAAGCTTCAACAGTATAATAACTACTACTTATTTACAATCTATGGTGTATCAGGTGCTTATTCTTTCTCAACAAGTCTGTACAGCAAATATTACTAGTTTATAAATAAAATTACAGCCTGGAGATTTTGTTACCTCATTTTTTTCAATATTTTATTTCTGATGAATGTATTGAGTGCATGCATGAGAGTGTATCCATGTCATGCAATGCCATGGAAGTCAGAAGAGGGCATCAGATTTCCCCAGAACTGGAGTTAAGGATGTTCTTAATTGCCCTGTGGGTGCTGGGAATGGAACCTGGGTCCTCTGCAAGAGCAGTCAATGCTCTTAAATGTCGAGCCATCTCTGCAGCCCCTTGTTACCTCTTTATCCTCTCAAATATTTCATTTTTTCTGGAATTAAGAATATTTACCTATAATTCCTTGGCTTACCTTGCTATGTATAACTTGCTGAATTTACCAGTTAAATAGCTAAATATGTTGACTAATAAATGCTGTCAGCTGGGTTGGGTTCGTGGAAGGGCTTCATCTTCCCTACTTGTTGGACTTTATGTTGTTTTCAGAAGTTAGTTGCTTCACTTGCTCTGGATCTGTGCCAAGCCCTTAGCATGAGATTCAAAAACAAACCCTGAATAAGCAAAGTGGAGTCTTTAGATTGATTTAATTTAGAGTTGATCTAATTACAAACACTAATGAAATGCTACCTTGCTAATAATTATTTTTCCTCATAAAGTGTAGACATCGAAATGGCAAACTCCAGAGCTAAATTTGTTTTCTCAGCCATCTCACAACTAGTATTTGGCTTCGCAGAGAATGCACTTGCATCTTCAATCACACTCCTTTTGGTGGTGGCTCCTTAATGAAGAGATTGTTCTGTACCTTTAGCATTCATTGGACAGGCCTTTAGAATGTTTTCTTCTACTTGAAATGTGGGGAAATTCCTAGTTTAGGTGTGGAGAAAACAAAC
This sequence comes from Rhizomys pruinosus, assembly GCA_009823505.1. Lineage (NCBI taxonomy): Eukaryota > Metazoa > Chordata > Mammalia > Rodentia > Spalacidae > Rhizomys > Rhizomys pruinosus. Next base: position 3,130,875 of record VZQC01007611.1, read on the forward strand.
TAGGCAACTTCTGTGAATGAGTAGATGGTTTTAGTTTTCTACAGACAAGATTTTCTACTGAGTTATGATATTGAAAATGAAAGGGGAGTTCCTTGTTGGGTGGAAGTGTTAGAATAGCCCAGATGCAGAGTCTCATTAAAGCAGCTGTCAAGATCCCTCTATTTTACCATCGCCCCCGCCCCATTCTGAAAGAAGCAACTGTCCTTTTGAGTGAGTGTCCTGCCAAAGAGGCATTTACAAATAAATGAAAAATGTCACAATCGATTTGGCTTCCTGGGAACACTATGTGTCAGTGATGCCACCAACTCTCTTTGTTACTCTGTTTCAGATCTCTTGGCTGGACCCTGGAAATAGCTTTGATGGCATAAGGCCCCTTTCTTCTGACCCCAGGTAAGCTCTAGATTGGTGACCTTTTATAAATATTTGTAAAGCCCTTTGAACAGTTACAGAAAATAAAAACTGCTTTTACCCTCTTCTTTCTGCAACTGTTGTTTTTGTAAAAAAAAGCGTTCAGGTGACAGTTGGTGTTCTGCTTTTACTCATTTAGGCGATTCATCTCATATTGGAAGGCATTGAAGAATTATACACTTATATTTCACATTCTTTTCCCTAGTACACATTGTTGGTATGTTTAATCTAATAATAAAAATAAAAATGTCACTTGTAAGGAAGATATCTCAGGATACTCCTCTGTATTTTGAATGAACCCATTGTGTCAACTTATCTTGAATATGTGGCAGTCCTATAACTTATAGGTAACATCATGGATATGGATTTATTACTGCTGTAATTATAAGTTGATGCACCAGTACTATTTATTGCCACTATACCAACATTATTGAGGGTTTACCCAGAACCATATACTTCGGTAAGCAACCATATCAATTAATTTATGTAAATGTATTACAGTGATGCTTAGATTCTAAGTTAATATGGATTCAGAATAAAGATAACTAATTAGAAATTGCTAGCAGTTTTATGGATATTAAAATTAAAGTAAAATAAATCTTCATATAATTATACTTAAAGAGATTTTAATCAGTATAATTAGCTATAGATTGTGCCATCATTGGAGATTATTTAGCTTATGACTGTTGACATGAAAGATCATGGAATAATACAATTAGCATATATATTAAATAAACACTTTCTTTTTATGTATTTTAATTAATTTATTATTTTTTATGCATATGAATGTACTGTCTGCATGTAGGCTGGTGCACCTGTGTCTTGAAATACTGCAGTTGTCAGAAGAGGGTGTCAGATTTCCCTGGAACTAGAGTTAAAGACCTTTCTAGCAGCCATATGGGTGTTGGGAATCAAACCCAGGTCCTCTGCAAGAGCAGTTGGTGCTCTTACCCACTAAACCATCTCTCCAGCCCTGCAAATATATTTTTTTACATAGATACATAAAACTTTAAGCAATTTGCTCACACATTCAAAATATATTCATTGAACATTATTAAGTTTCAGGTACTTTGAATTAAAGACTTGATAATGAAGAATACATATCTGCTTCTCAGAGCTTTATAGTCTAGAGCTACTTGGTCTAGAAAGCAGGCAAGTGGGATACAGAATGGGTAAAACAGAACAAATCGTACGGGTTGGACTATGAGAAGTCAAAGCTAGTGGAGGGATGGTACTTAGGGAGTGGTGCAGCAACCCAAAGGAAAGGCTGTTGCTTCTTGATTACAGAGTAGTTTATGGTGTGTGAAAGAACATTTATGGCAGGGCATTCTAGCATGTAAAGTGGCAGAAAGTGGGAGGAGAGCATCCTAAGGAGCCAAATTTAAGGACTGAGTTAGCTGGGAAAATAGGAGTTATACATCAAAGACAAGCCAGGGTGTGAGATGTTCCCACTGCCAGCTTGCCCCATCTAACACACAGGAAAAGCAGACTGTACACCCTCTGTCACATCCTTATATGGATGTGGGTCTTGGTCATATTCACTTTGATTTCCAAAGATCTACGTCGACACTTTGCACATTGCAGGTTCTCAACATTTATAGTAAGGGATCCTAAAACTGAATGTAAAAAAGCTAGAAAATATGTAAGTTAAACAAATAGAGGCTCATTTAAAGCTTGGCTACCTATGACTAATATTATAATTTCTCAATCAGTTTTCACAGGTGGAAATTCGTTTCCATGTCTCTTTTTAATTTTGAGATTTACAATGAGGGCTTCTACTAAAGAAAATCAGTATAAAGTGCTATGTTAAAAAAAATTAAACAATTTCGGGCTGGAGAGATGGCCTAGCGGTTAAGAGCATCGACCGCTCTTGCAGAGGACCCTAGTTCGATCCCCAGCACCCACATGGCGGCCGAGAACCGTCTGAAACTCCAATTCCAGGAGAACTCCAGTTCCAGGGGAGTCCGACACCCTCTTCTGACCTCCGCGGCATTGCACGACACGGGTGCACAGACTTGCATGCAGACAGTACATTCATACACATACAGAAATAAATAAAAAAAAAATTAAAAAAAAATTAAACAATTTCTAAGTAATTATATGTCAGTAAAATAAGGAACATGAAAATGGTTTGATATAAAATTACAATAAATAAAATTATTTTTAGCAAAAGTTAAAATATCTAATTTTGTCCCTTGAACTCTATAAAAATATAATAATACATTATAAAGGATTTTGTCTGGATGAGAAAAATGAAATAACTCATTAATTGGATATTGTAAAATAATGTGCTAAAGAGAGAATCAAAATTGTTAAAAAGCCATGTAGAGAAGGGCTTTTAAAATGTGCCACCATAACTCACAAATCAAAAAAAATATTTTAACAGTGTCTATTATTAAATACTGTAGGATGGATATTTTTGCTTTACTTAAACTCAAAATTGATCCTGTTTACTAATAACTGAAAATTTTCTATTATAGATGCTACTATAAGATATCTTTCTGAGGTTATTTCTTTAAAACATGCCTCCTTACTGCCAGATTGTACTTCCAGCATTAGAGCATTTCTGAGTATTCATGTGTATGAGTATCTGTGTATATGTATATATATTTAAAATGAATGTGTGTCCCTCTGCATATAAATATTTGTGTGTATATGAGTGTGAGTACATACGCGTGTGTATGTCTCCACATAAAATATGGAAGTATTGTGAACTCTCAGCTGAGGCTGTACAGAGTAAGATATCAGCTTTCTTTCTGGTTTCTTTTGTATTCTTTAATGGCTTAGGATAAAAGGGTTACAAACTGTAGTTATATTACTTACATTAGTTTTGTTAGGTCATTTCAAACATTTTGTTTTCTAATGAAAATAACTTTCAAGAATTGTAAAATCTAGACATAGGGTGTATCCCTGCAATAAAGAACACAGGAGCAAGGACTCCAGGAAGCACAGAGTGCCTGTCAGACTTAGAGCAGGTAACCACCACCTTGCTGTCCACAGGGATGTTAACGATTTGCTAAATGAGGAAGAGACATTGTAGAAGAAATGATACTTTTGAATAAGAGTCATTCATCCAGTTATCAGTAAAAATAAAGGTTAATGATATATATATATAACATATATATATATATATATATATATATATTTTAAAGACCATTAAATGGGTAAATGTGGAGAAAGCAAGAATAATTGAGTTGGGAAGTGTTGATGAGTGGTATTCTGTAACAAAAGGTCAGCCATGAGTATGGAGAAAGCTACAGGCATCTGTGGACCGGGCCACTCCACACCCCGAAGGGCAGTGTGTGGTCCACACTGCCTTATGGCATCAGATTGCTTGAAGAACCATTCATTTACAGCCTACAGGCTGTAATGAATGTAAGTACACTCAAAGTGAAATCACTTATAAATGAGATGGAAAATTTGAACCATAGAAGCATTTTAACTATTTTCAAACCCTCACAGAATTGTATTTTAGTAAGGGCAAGGACATTCTGTCTTTAATAGTGAGTTTGTGATAACTGAAATAATGTTTCATATCCTTTATTGTAATAAGAGCTACAAAACCGTTCATAAATCCATGACACCTTATTAGATATGCAATACATTTAAAACTGAATAGAAATTTCAATAAATAAGACCAATGGTTATTTTAAGTACTAGGGGAAAAAAGAGAATTCATGTTAGGTTAGAAAGAAATCTACTAATTACTAATAAATTTGGTTTAGAAAATTTAACACAAAGTTCACAAAGTATAATCCTTTATGATAAAAAGAATGAGAGTGACCAAGAGAGACAGAGAGTCAGAGAAGGGAGAGGAAGGGAATGGGGGGGGGGCAAGGAAGGGAATAAAAGAAGGAAAGAAAAAAAAAAGCAAAATAGAAAGAGTGTCCGGAGCAGCACAGCCCGACTGCCAGCAGGATTGGGGAGCACCTGCGAGCTGGGCTCCTGGTCAAGCCTGCCTTCTGCGGGGCAGGTGGTGGTCACAGTGTGAGGTGCAGGCTCCTGTTTCAGGGTCATTTCCAATGCAGAGTCTGTCTGTTACTTTGCATCTTGGGCTTCTACCTCCTGACTCTGCCAGCACCTGTTCTAGAGCACTTTCTTGGCAGGAAGCCTTAATGTACATTTTAACAAACGTTCTGTGCCAAATTTTCACTTTAAGTTACTGAAGGTAATTGTTTAAAATTCATGCAGAGCAAGTGGGACAAAACAAAACTGTTCTCTTAAAGCCTCCACAGTGAAGCACGCCCTGGACTTTGAGACTCGTGAATCACACACAATGTTAGAAGCTGGCTTGTTGACAAAGGAAATTTGAACTTGTTTTTGATTGTTTCTTCAAAGCGGTGTAAATCTTCACTGCATTCATGTTAGTCCAATTTTGTTTCTGTGTCCTTTTATGCAGCTATGCTAATTTCTAGGAACAGAGACAAAGGCAGTTCTTTTCCTTTAGGACAAAGGCTTCTTGCAGTCAGGTGGTGTGCCTCTGAACACCTGTTGCCTGGAGACTGGGAAGTGTTCACATGGCTCTTCTGAATGAGAGGTATTTTGCATTCATCTAAAATAGACTAAGAAGCTTTAGCTCATCTATGTAACTTTTCTTTTCCATTTAGAGAAAGAAAGGGAGAATTCAATCAAAACTGGAATGGCAGTCTCTTGATTCAGGCACATATTTGTTTGGATGGAAAGGGGACCTAGTACCCAGCAGAAGCACTTCTCACATTTTGTCCTTTTATGATGGTTTCCTTCAAACTCTAGATGTTTCCTAAGTATTCATTACCAAAATATTTAAATTCAGTTAGCATAAAATTCAGAGAAGTCTTCCTGAAGCCCCTTCCTATCAATGTATTCCATTTAATTTTAATCAGAATTCATTTTAATTGAAAAGGGAGCAAAATAAAAATTATGAGAATGATTTTCTGACAAATTCTGGTAATACAGTGTTTGGATTAGCATACGTTTTTATTTCTTTTTTTTTAAATTCTATATCTATTTAACTTCTAATTACAGAATTAGAAATTTAGGACAATCTAGCTAGATAGATGTGAAAGCAGAGTTATGGCAGGAGGATGAAAAGTTGTTGATAAGGAGCAGGAAAGTTAGTAGTTGAGGGATGTGACAGCTTTGTGAATGTGATATATTTGTTTAGTAAATTTAAAGTGGGTTAATCAATCAATCATTGAACAAGTCTGAATGAATGGCATGTGCATTACAATGCTCTGAATTTATGAAGACTTTTAAAATAGTTAACTGAGGCTCATTAACAGTGGCTGGTGATGTAGCTCAGATATTACAGCCCTGCCTATGATGCACAAGACCCTGATTTCAGTCATGAATAATACACACAAAAGCTTTGGCCTCATTCCATTTATAATTTTAATCATGTGCTGTAAGCTCTTGCTACATCATTTTTGCCACAATTTATATTTTTCTTTTTGAGAATTTGCATATTTTTATGTGTATGAGTATTATTCCTGCTTATATGTAATTATGCCCATGTCATGCAATGCCCATGGATGTAAGAAGAAGGTGCTGGATATACCCTGAAACTACAGTTACTGATGGTTTTCAGCTGCCATATGGGGGCTGGGGACTGAACTGGTTCCTCTGCAAGAAAAGCCAGTGCTGGCCTTTAGTGTCAACTTGACACTCCCAGCTTGAGAGAACATTAATTGGGGGATTGCTTCCATTGGGCTGGCCTGGGGCCACATCTATGGGGTCTTTTCTTGATTTGGGGGTAATGTGAGGGGGGGCCCAGCCCACTGTGGGCAGTGCTACCCCTAGGCAGGTGGTTCTGTACTACATAAGAAAGCAGGCTGAGCATGGGCCATAGGAACAAGGCAGGAAGCAGCGTTCCTCCTTGGCCTGTGCTTCAGCTCCTGCCTCCAGATTACTGCCCCGAGTTCCTACCTTGTGCTCCCTCAGTGATGAACTGTGACCTGGGAGTTATGAGCCAAATGAACCCTTTTCTATCCAAGCTAGTATTGGTCAGTGTTTCATCACAGCAATGGAGAAGCAAACTAGAGCAACCTGTGAGCCAAATTTCCAGCCCTACAAATTATTTTAAGTAATCAAAATAGTGAAAACAATACAACATTTGAAGAGTATGTTTAAATAACTAGTAAACGAGAAGCTGAAATGGACATGAATCATTGGGAAAGGCGGAACAGTACAGAGTGCAGTCCTTAGGAGCTTACAGCCATCATCTGCACTGGAAAAGCAGCGACACTGGAGACTGGGTTGGTTGACCGTTGAAGTGCACTCAGAGAGAGATGTGGTGGGTAGGGACACTGGGACCTCAGCTAAGATTTATGATGCCCCCACCTCTACCTCCCAGACAGCCTTATGTAATTCTTCAATAATTGCATGTGATCTCCTGTCTCAGGAGAGGCTAGAGTGCATAGAAGGTGGAAGTTTAACTATCAGCAATGGAGAAGTCGACGTCCATACTGGGGTAATAGTGTTCATTGGTGGGCTGCTTTGGGGTCCCCCACACTCCTGTAACTCACCCTTACTCTGTAAGGAAGCCCAATGCACTCCTTCTTTCCCCAAGTTGGACTTTGATGGAATTGTACGTCAGTATCTCTGGAGCCTTTTAAGGAGGGTGTAAAAGGTTGTTTTATTCCTTGCTAGAGAAAAAGTTCCTGCAACACTATTGTATAGTTTTCAGAAGGCTTTAGATTTTGGTAGACAGAAGAGAAGACTATAAAATTCCACAAATGACCTAGAAGCATCAAGACATAGGCAGTCAGTCTGAAGGTTGTATCAGGGAGAAGTGTGTGGTACAGGAAGAAGACCTTACACGGGGTGTGAGGAGCGTCAGGTAGTCAGGGCCTTCTCAGAAGGAATGAGCTTTGGATTTACTTAGGCAATGGACAATGTGCAAGAGCTCAAGGCTAGATTGGCCTCATGATGGTGTGTGGCATCATGAAGGTGTGCTTCCTGAAGTCAACCTGGGCCGAGGGGCCAGGTGCTTGCCTGGAACTGAGAGAGGACAGAATTTGGGAGATGAAGTGGGCAGAGTGAGATTAGTGATGGAAGTGAATGAAAAACTAGAGTCTAGGCAATTAAACTGCATTTACTGATACCTATTTCTTATTTACAAATATAGTACAACAATTAACTCATTCCAGAGACAGTAATTAGCAATCAGGTTAAATTACTTTGATTACCTCTTTTACATTTAATTAAAAACATTTTAAGAAAGCTAATTTCTAAGGTATTTTGTAGACTACTCTCTACACAATCTCTCTTTTATGTACCTTTCCTTTTCCTGTAGCTCCCTGACATTTTTTTTTCTCTTTTCTCTTTCCCATTTGCTTTATAAAAGCATAAAAATTTAGGATAGGTTTCATTAAATTATTATTTTTTTTTTGGTCTTTTCGAGACAGGGTCTCCCTGTAGCCCCAGCTGTCCTGGAACTCACTCTGTAGACCAGGCAGGCCTTGATCTCACAAAGATCCGCCTGCCTTTGCCTCCCAAGTGCTAGGATTAAAGGCGTGCACCACCACACCCGGCTTCATTAAATTATTTTTACAAATTAACTGTTCATATAAACATAGATTTAAAAGTATACAGTTTTAAAAGTGAAAAGAAAAATCACCTCTTTACCTTTATTCTAATGTAGTTCACTCCAAATATAATGGGGATCTCGGACACGAACCCTCCATGCACAAAAGCAAAGCAGAGATTTTGGGAAAGAAGACATTGACAGTTGAACACCATAGCAGAGTTGTCTCCAGGTAAAACCCGAACTCCAGTTTTGGTGTTCTTACAATTTTTAATACCCATTGGTAGGTGGGCTTATATTTGATCCTTATGTGACCCAGGGCAGGGATGGTCTGCAGGGTCCTCAGTTAGGAAACCCTTGCTTCTGCATAGTGACAGACACAGAAGCCCCATGGAGCAGGAAGGCAAACATCACAAGCAGCTCAAGGGAAACATCTGCCAAATTATGCCTCAAGCGAGACTTGCACAGATTGGAGTTGCAAGATGCCGTTCCTCAAGGTAGTGTTTATGATGAGTGGGCCCAGTTGCTCTGGAGTCCTCCATATCACTGATACCTATTTTCAAGTGTTATAATTTTTCTTTTGATATCTCTGTTCTTATGTAGTTATTTTCTGATATTTAAACTCTGCAATCTGATTACTTATATTGTCCATTGAAAATTTGCTTTTATTGGTAGTCCCGAATATTCCTCTTCATCTTGATTACAAATTATTATACATATTTGTTCACCATATTGGGGGACTTTACTATTATAATAGTTGAATCTTGGTTGATTCAAGACATGTATTGTGTTTTATATCTCATACTTTCTCATTTTTAGAAGTATTTTATTTATATTTTTATTTTATGCATATGAGTATATTTCCTGCCTCTATGTACCTGTGTTGTGTAATGTCTAGGGAGGTCATAAAAGGCATAGGATCCTCTGGACCTGGACTTAAGGATGGTTGTTAGCCATCATGTGGGTGCTGGGAACCAACCTGGTCCTCTACAGAAGTAGTCAGTGTTGCTAACACTGAGCCCTACTTCTCCAACTGCACATCTCCTACCTTTGTTACCAGATTAACACTGCATGCAGCTTCTATTTGTTTCTACAGTTTCTATAACAGATCTACTAAATGGCTGCTAATAACCATTTTAATTATTTAAGAACTAAAATAATGTCATTCACTTTCTTGGATTTGGCATAGAGATATTCCCATGTTCCCTTGTTGTCCTCTACCAATTTTAGCTCTGGTTTCTAGAGCAGGTAACTTGTCATCTTAGAACTTTCCTATCTTACATATTAGGATCCAGTAGGACCTGCCTGGGAAACATTATTATGACTCCTTACAGGACTGAAATGTCTTTATTTCATCATCAGACTTGATCGATGGTTTAGTTGGCCACAGCTGCTGCCTCTCCATGCTCTGAAGCCTCTGTTAACCTTGCAGTGTTTCTGTTGAAAAGACAGAAGCCATCCTGATAGTTGGTATTCCTTTAAAATTTGTCTTATAAGGTTTGGTGATTTTATATTGCCACTGTCATGACAATTATTTTGATATTTCTTTTCTCTGATCTCTTTATTTCTGAAAGTTCTAGTGGCAAAATGCTGGCCATCTGGATTGATTTTTTTCTTTTTTCATTTCTTGTTATTTACCATTTCCTTTCATATTTAGTGATTTCCTAGATTTTATCTTTGACTTACTTGTAGATTGTAGGGAATGTGTTCTGTGGTTGTTTCTATTTCACTTATGCTCTTCTTATTTTATATCATGCTGTTAGATAATTTTTGATGTCATTATCTCATTGTTTCCTACTGGTCCATTTTTATTACCTATTTATGATCTTTTTGTTGGGGACATTTTTAACTTATCTAATAATTCTAAATGCATACTTTAAACTTTAAACTCTGGCTCTGGTGAGCATTGGGGCAAAGTGGGGATAGACTGGCCTTTTCATTTCTAGCATGATGATCTTTTGTGTGGAGCATGGAGATAACTTATGAAGGCAGAGTTGAGATCAGAAGAGGTGAAGACTCTACAATTACAGGATCTGCCGTTTGTTTTAACTCTATACTGGGTGTGTCATAATTTGCTTCTCTATTACTCTGACAAAAACACTGAGGAAAACCAACTTGAGGAAGAAAAAGTTTATTTCATCTTACATTTCCCAGGTCACAGTTTATCACTGAGGTAATTCAGGGCTGGAACTTGGAGGCAGGAGCTGAAACACAGATCACAGAGAAATGCTGCTTACTGAGTTGCTACACTGGCTGTGCTCAGCGTTTGCTTTCATATGTAACACAAGACCATCTGCCCAGGGATGACACCACCCACAGTGCGCTGGGCCCTCCCACATCTCTCAACTATCTAGCATACTATTGTTACCAAGTTTGAGAAAAATAACCCCCCCTTGATAAATAACCAAGTTTAAGATGAGCTGGTTCACCATATGTAGGTAAGGAATCCTCACTCTTTTGTGAAGTGGAAGGGTGAAGGAAATTATCCTCCTGTCTTCTGGTTTTATAGATGAGAAGAGGACTTTTTTCAGTAAAGCTCCTCTGTTTTGAATGTCTTCAACACCCCCCCCTCCAGTTTTTGAGACAGAGGTTCACCAGGAATCTCTAGGTAGCTCAGGCAGACCTTGGCTTTCCCTTCCTTTTGCTGCAGCCTTACTGCGCTGTGTCCACAGTACCCAGTTTTCTCCTGTCTCCCATGCTGAACCTTTCCTGAGATCTGCCGTGAAGACTGACTTATTTGTTGCTGGTATTGTCCTTTGACTACGTATGTTATAAGTTGTGTCTTGCTATTTCAATACTATTCTCTCTCTTTTCTTGTCTTATAACATATTGATTTCTCCTAATTATTGTCACATTTTCTTGAATAATCTGTGTTCGCCTTTCTATTTTTTTTTTTTTTGAGTTTTCAGTCTTTTCTTATGCAATAGGCATTTATGTTTCTTTGGTGAATCTTTTATATTCAGTAAAATTGAGTTCCTCTCTGGAGGATCTATTCCCACACTTCCAGTTTGAAGTCCACTCCTGATCTCAGCTGCGTGGGTATTGAACCAGGACCTTGGGCATGCTCAGCCCACAGAGCTGAACTCCACTCCAGCATATGTGATAGTGTCATTACTTTCTTTGATTATTTTGTTCATAGGAAGGTGCAGTTTTGAGTTTAGTGGCACTATAACAAATTTTGGAGAAGAGTTTTAGCTATTTAAACTGGAAATGAATGGAACTTAGCATATTAGTAACAACATTTTGACATGATCTCAGGAGGCCTTTCAATTTCTGGCACTTAAACTAAATTCTGAACTATTAAATTAGGAATGCAAAGGAATTAAATGATTTCTTTGTGTGTACTTTTCACCATGTCAAAGCATTAAGCTGGAGGTGGAAAAGAACCCCCTTGATAAATTACCAAATCAAATATAGATATGTACAATATTTTGGAAATCTTAGCAATTATGTCAATAGCCTTTAAAAAGTTGATGTTCTATGAATAGGTATCAAATTTTAGAAACCTCTTCTAAAGAAAGATGTTCAAGATGTGGGAAAAAACTCACAAATCTCCTATATGATGATATTCATTGTTAAATTTGCTTACAAATGTATTATGAAGAAGACATAAAATAGAGTTCAAATTTTAACTCTGTTTTTAAAGTGTTCTTAATGTACTATGTGGAAAAATACCATGTTTTAAATGAAAAAAAAAGTTTTGCTCATACTATGCTAAAAAGTGGATTAAAATTTACACACTTATCCATAAAAGAAAAGAACAAACTGTAGATACATTTCATGTCTGGGTGACTTGATTACAGGTCGTTCATTTATCCTCACAGATACTTTCCTATAATATCCACACTTCCTCAAATATGTACTTATTACTTTAGGAATAAGAAAAGCATATAGCATTTTAAAATACTCAAATAAAAGTGAGAAATAATCTAGCCTTTACTGGAGGAGTTAGGGCAAGGGATATTCCTTTCATACTTAGATCATTGTTGGGAATATCATGATAATGGGCTAGAATTGAGCTCATAACATTTAGTATTATATTTTGATTAACAATTTTCCAATTTAGGGAGAAGTAGTGACTCCTTTCAGTCATTTTGTTATTCCTATCCATTCATTCCCTGGCTCCATTCTCCTATTTACTTATTTAGCAGTTTATTTACTTATTTACTTATGTTCTTTTTGAACATAAGTTTCATGCTGTACTGAGTGAGTTATCTCTTTCATATTTTATATCTTAAAAATTTATCATTTCATTGTAATACATGTAATTTAAGATGGTGTTACATACTTTAAGCAAATCCACTTTCATTTATTATATTTTCAGTTATACTACAATATGCTAGTTACACTAGCTGAACTTTTTCTTGAACACTCTAAAACTACGTTAAAGGATTCTTTGTAACAATTGTTATATATAAGTAAAGATACAAACTTGGTTTTATAAATAAGAACAAGGGAAAAATCAAGCTGGTTTTTTGTATTTAATTTTGATCTACATTTTCAATAGTTTTCTAGGTAAACAGTCATTTTGCGTAATTTAAACACCTATGTTCCTTTGTGACATCTATAAAAGTCTCCAGACAACAAGAATCAATGAATGCATGGTGTTGAAATGGAAGAAAATGGCTGGATCTAAATATTGACATACAATTTTATGAACCTCACCTCATAAATTATTCTGGAATAAAAATCATGTCAGCTGCATTTCTGGTACTGTGGATACAATTTTATTGACAGAATGTTTCAGAATGAATATTTTAAACCATACATACATTTCTAAATTCAATGCACAGGTAATTTTATTTATTAAGCATTTATATTTTCTAAGGGGGCAATAAATACTACATCCATGAATATTTAAAGGATGGGTATCTTTTCCAGTAATCGCTATGCAAAAATATTTTAAGCATCTTGGAACAAAAGACTTGCTCATTCTATTAAAAATGGAACTATAAAACATACTACCTGGAATTTTACATGATTATAGTGAAATTTTAGAAAATTAGTATCATTAAATGGCAGCATTAAAATTATTCTTAAGAACAGAAGCAAGGATTATCTTCAGCACAGTTTTATTTACAAGACATAGTAATTGAAGTGCATAATTATAAGTTTGAAACCCTCAAATATATCAAATAATCTTATGCTTCTTGTAGTGATAATTTTTATGCATGATAGTTTATAATTTTGAAGGATGGGAGACACTAATACTTCATGTTTGATGACTTAGACAACTTTTAATTTTCATGAACTAAAATAGAAGAGGGTCAAATAGTTTGCCTGACACCTACAAAATAATGCTTTCTTTTCTTAATTTAAGCTCCTAGGCCACTTCAAATGTATCAAATACTTTCATTCTTCCTACATTCAAATCCAATATAGGACTGTTTTTCTCATTTGTTGATCTTTTCAAAGCTCTGAATCTGTCTGGAGGCTTAGTATGTTTATAGTATCAAAGGGAAATATTTTACTGTGTTCAAATGCTCTTATCCTGCAACATAGTTACAACAAAGGATTAGGAGAAAGCCTTAAACTTATTTTCTCTTGGACAGAATACTTATTTCTCCTTTCTCCCTCATCTTCCTTCCCTCCTTCCCTCCTTCCTTTTCTTCTGGCTATATAGCAAGAAAAGAGGAAGTTAAATGAACAGTTGTTTATATAAATGGAACAAATGAAATCATATCAAACATTTATCTTTAGACCTTTGGTCTGTATTATCTAAGATAAAGGTAGAGATTCTCTAAGAATGGGTCATGGGAAATATGCAAAGTGGGCATGTCCTGTTTCCAACTGAGTGTTACATTTCAAGGAAAAAGTTTTATTGCATTGTTCCTGTTTCTGGGGTGTTTATTAAAATTTTCCCCTGAAAATAAGCAGAAAATCTTGTATGAACACTATAGCATTACAAATAGTCATAGAATGTGTGATGAAACATTGTACACGCTCTGTATTCTTTACTGTTAGCTATGAATGTTCCCTTAAGCCATGGTTTAAAGAGTTCCGCAGTGGACATATGTTTTAAAAATAAACTGCTGTCTTCATTTTTGATGAAATATAATCTAAATATTTTCCATCTTCCATTGCCTTTAAATTGAAGTAAGTTCACAGTTTTCTATAAATTAATTACTTAATGACACTAAGTTTTGTGCTGCTATGTGGCATGTAGATGGACCTATATAAAACATCTCCAAGGCGAATATATAGTGGGGATTCAGCCAGGGTTAGGATATTGCAGACATTTTACATATTTTCAACATGGGCATCTCAACCAATGTTTATATTGAAATATTTTCTTCATCTAAGCTCAGCGGGTTTTTTGTTGTTGAGACAGGTTCTCTCTATAGCCTAAGCTGGGCTGGAACTCACTCTGTAGATCAGGCCGGCCTTGAACTCACAGAGATCCACCTGCCTCTGCCTCCCAAGTGCTAGGATTAAAGGTGTGTGCCACCACACCCAGCTTGGGGGTTTTAATTGGGATTGCATTGAATCTGTATATTAATTTGGGTAGAATTGATATTTTTACTATATTAATTTTTCCAATCCATGTTCATGGGAGGTCTTTCCATCTTCTGATATCTTCTTCAATCTCCTTCATCAGGGTTTTAAAATTTTTGTGTAGAGTTCTTTCGTGTCTTTGATTAAAATTTTTCCTAGGTATTTTATTATTTTTTTGTGGCTATTGTGAGTGGGAAGTTCTTCTTGTATTCTTTCTCCAGTTGCTTGTTGTTGGTGTAAAGAATGGTTACTGATTTTTCTAGGTTAATTTTGTATCCCACCACTTTATTGAAACTCTTAATAATTTCTTGGAGTTTTCTGGTAGAGTTTTTAGCATCCCTTAGGTAAGCTATCATATCATCTGCAAAGAGGGATAGTTTGACTTCCTCTTTTCCAATTAGTACTTCTTTATTTTCCCTTTCTTTATTGTCCTAGCAAGGATTTCAAGCACTATGTTGAAGATGAGTGATGATACGGGACAGCCTTGCCATATTCCTGCCTTTGAGAGCAATGCTTTTAACTTTTCTCGGTTTAGGATGATGTTGGCTGTGGGTTTGTTGTATGTGGCTTTGATTACATTGAGGAATGATCCCTCCAATCCAATTATCTCTAGGACTTTAAACATGAAGGGATGCTGGCTTTTGTGAAAGGCTTTTTCTGCGTCAATTGAGATAATCATGTGGTTTTTGTCTTTCAGTACATTTATGTGTTTTATGATATTTATTGATTTTTGTATGTTGAGCCATCCCTGCATCTCCGGTATGAATCCAACTTGGTCATGATGGATGGTCTTTTTGATGTGCGTCTGTATGCGGTTTGCAAGTATTTTGTTGAGAATTTTTGCATCTGTGTTCATTAATGAGTTGGGTGTATATTTTTCTTTTTTGGTTGTATCTTTGCCTGGTTTTGGTATTAGAGTGATGCTGGCTTTGTCGAAAGAATTTGGGAGATTTCCCTCTGCTTGTATTCTTCTGAACAGTTTTAGTAATGATGGTTGTAAGTCCTCTTTAAATGTTTCATATGTCTATAACAAAGTAACCTACCATAACTATTAGTGCTGCTTAAATACCTATATATCTAATTGCTTGTGCTTCATTAGTAGGATCGAAAGGTTATTCCTGGACAGACTGTCAGCCCATGAAAGGAAACAGCCAGAATTGACCAGAATCCAAGACAACAGCTCCAGAGAGAGTGGACTGTTCTGCTTCTCATCCACTTGTGCCCCTTTTCTAAGCCCAGGGAATAATCTGCGGAAGAGGGGGCGTGGTAGAATGTAAGGGCTGCGATTGGGGTGAAGGGTGAAACTACAGCAATGTAGTCTGGACCCTCATTTGATTAACCTGATTGAACATACAACCCCTCACCCCCCGCTGGAAGGTGGGGCTGTGGGTGTTTGGACACAACAGCCTGCAAATTGGTTATACATGAAGGATGCTTGTACTCATGGATTATCACTTATAGCTAAAAAATGGAAAAAAAAAACTGAGAGAGATATGCAGGACAGTCATGGCAGAATGCATGATCTCGGTTGGGGTGGGGGTGGGGGTGAAGGGAAGGGGAGATATGCCTGAACTGAATTGGAAAATGATGTATGAAATGCACAAAGCATCAATAAAAAAAAATGTTGAGGAAAAAAAAAAAAGAATTCTGCTGTGAAACCATCTGGGCCTGGGCTGTTTTCAGTTGGGAGGTTTAGTATTACATTTAAATTTCCTCATATATTATGGGTCTGTTTAAGCTGTCAATCTCTACTTGGTTAAGCTTAGGTGGATTCCAGGATTTCAAATATTCACCCATTTCTCTTTGGTTTTCAAATTTAGCAGAGTATAGGATTTTGGTCTGGCTCTTTTCTTTGTCTGTTGTGTTGTTTCCTTTTTCACCAGGAATACTGTTGATTTGGGGTTGCTCTTTCTTTCTTTTGGTTAATTGGTCTAGACGTCTATCTATCTTGTTTATCCTTTCGAAGAACCAGCTTTTGGATTCACTGATACCTTGTATTGTTTTCTTTGTTTCTATTTCATTCATTTCTGCTCTGATTTTTGTGATTTCTTCCTGTATGGTGGGTTTATGGTTCATTTGTTGTTGTTTCTCAAGTGTTTTTAGCTGCATTGTTAGATCATTCACAGCTTGTTCTGTTTTTTTTTTTTTTGTTGTTGTTGTTGGTGGTTTTTTTTTTTTTTTTTAGGCACTGAGGGCTATGAACTTCCCTTGTAGGATGGCTTTTAAAGTATCCCATGGGTTTCGTGGTCTTGTATTGTCTTTTTCATTTAGTTCCAAGAATGTTTTTCTTTCTTTATTTAGTTCTTCCTTCACCCATTCATTATTCAGGAATGTATTGTTTAGTCTCTATGTGTTCTTGTAGATAGCAGGGCTTATTCTGGTGTTGATACTGAGCTTTATTGCACTGTGGTCTGATAGTGATACTGAGCTTTATTGCACTGTGGTCTGATAGAATGAATGAAATTTTTTTCAATCCTTTTGTATTTGTAGAGGGTTTTTCTGTGTCCCAGTATGTGGTCGATTTTGGAGAATGTTCCATGGCATGCTGAATAGAAAGTATATTCTCTGGTGTTTGGGTATAATATCTGGTAGATATTTGTGAGGTCCATTTGGTTTATTGTATTCTTCAGTTCAGATTTCTCTCTGTTTATCCTTTGTCTAATTGAGCTATCTAATGGGCTCACTGGGTTATTGAAAACCCCCACTATGAGTGTGCTGAGATTAATCTGTGCCTTGAGGTCCTGTAGATTTGCGTTTATAAAGTTCAGTGCACTGGAGTTTGGTGCATATATATTCATGATTGTGAAATCTTAATGGTAAATTGTTCCTTTGATAAGGATGTAATGTCCTTCTTTGTCTCTTCTGATTAGTTTTACTTTGAAATCTATTTTCTCTAAGATTAGAATAGCAACTCCTGCTTGCTTTTTGGTACCATTTGCTTGGAATATTATTTTCCATCCTTTCACTTTAAGTTGGTGCCTATCCTTGAGGGTGAGATGTTTTTCTTGTAGACAACATAAAGTTGGGTTCTACTTCCTAATTCATTCTTCCAGTTTATGTTGTTTGATTGGGGAGTTCAGCCCATTAATATTTAAGATTATTATTGGGAAATGTGTCCTCCTTTCTTTTACCTTATTTTCTGTTTGCATTCTTGGTCTGTTTATATTTCTGAAGTTATACTTTTATTCATTACTCTCTGTAGCTGCTTGGGGATAGTCGCTCCTTTCCTCTGACCTTTGAATTGCTTTGAGTATTTTCTGAAGTGTTGGTTTCCTGGACATGAATTCTTTCATCTTGTTTATGTCATAAAATATTTTTCTTTCTCCATCAACTAGAATTGACGTTTTTGCTGGGTATAGTATTCTGGGTTGTCATCTATAGTCATTTAGTACTGGGAATACTTTTGTCCACATTCTTCTGGCTTTCGTCATTTGCACTGAAAAGTCAGCTGTAATTCTGATGGGTTTCTCTTTCTATGTAACTTGTTTTTTCTTTTGGCCTTCAGTAATTTGTGTTTGTTTTGGCATCTAGAGTTTTAACTATGATAGGATATGGGGTATTCCTTTTCTGATCTTGTCTATTTGGTGTTTTATGTGCTTCTTGTATTTGTATGGGTTTGCCATTTTTCAGTTTGGAGAAATCTTTTTTCTATTATTCTGTTGAAGATCTGATCAATACCTTTGTCCTTAGATTATTCTCCTTCCTCTATCCCTATGATCTGGAGGTTTGATCTTTTCATAGTATCCCATATTTCCTGATTGTTCCACTCTTGTGTTTATTTTTAATTTTTCATATTCTTTGTTTGAGCATTGTAGTTCTTCTGCCTTGTCTTCCAGTGTTGAGATTCTACTTTCTGCTTCATCCAATCTGTTATTGATGCTTTCTCCCATCTTTCTCTGCTAATTGGATGAGTGTGCAATTTCCTTCTTCATTTCATCCTGTGATTTCTTTAGTATTTCCAGTTCCCTTTGTAGTTTGTCATTCTGTCCTTCTAGATCCTTGATTTGCTGGTTGGTTTCCTGTTTCATTTCAGCGTGGGAGTTTTTCAATGTTTCCAGTTAATTCCTGAGTTTGTCATTCTCTCCCTTGATTTCTGTAAGTATGTCTATTAATTTTCTTTTAAGATCTGTGTCCTGGGTTATATCCAGGGAGAACTCATTGTTGGAGTCTTCTATAGGACTGATAGATTTTGGTAGGTATTTATTATTTGTTTTTCCTATGTTGCTGATTTTTCTTTGTGCTCTTGGCATGTGGATTTGATTTGTTGTTTATAATCTGATGCAAAATTCAAGTGCTTCTTGGTTTTGTTGAAGACCCTCTAGGTTGGAAGGTTTGCCATTTCTTCTGTTACTTTGTGCTCTGAATCACCTTCTCTGTTCCCACTGGGATAACTGCAAGGTGGGGTGGGCAGCACTGTTTTTTGTCTGCCCAATCCTGTCACTGCCAAGGTGACTGTAGACACTTACCTGATCCCATCTGGAAGTTGGAGCAGGTCCAGAGACCCTGCACTGGAAGCGATGGGGCTGGGATGGTCCTGGAACCTGCTTGCCTAGAAGACAGACCTGTCTGTGCCAGCATTGACAGGTATGGGTGGTCCTGGAACCCCCCTGTGCTAGAAGCAACAGGGCTTGGAAGGTCTTGGAACCCACCTCCCAAGACCAGTTCCAAGTCTTAATTCATTCCAATTATGTTTAGGTGGGAAATTGATTTGTTTTAATAATATTCTTTAACACTTGATATTTTCTCTTTTTTTTTTTTTGATATTTTCTCTTCACCTTAGTGCTATCCTTCTTTATGTTGCGCATTAAGAAAAAGATAAAAATTTCCCTGCTTTCATGTGTTCCTGAAGCTTTCGAGTGCCTGTAGGCTGGAGGTGGAGTCATTTTCCATTTCTTGTAATTAATGCAGGAAATGAACAATCTGGGATTTCTGTTTCTATTTCTTTATTCAGTAATGGGGATCTTTTACTGAATACATTTAAATGTGTGTTTTCACATGAATGTTAGCTAATTCTCTGTCTTCCAATACAATGAAAATTCTTTGCTATATTTAGCCATTCTAATTTTGTTGAACATTTTTCTCCATCCCATATTTATCATGCAAAATAGAAATTTCTGTATTTGAAAAGAATTGTGACTAACACAGCTCATGAAGTTTTGCAATGGTACCTGGCTGTGGACTTTTAATTTTTAAGGCTTATATTACTGGGATTCCCTCCCTTTCCTTCTTTCCAACTTTCCTCCTTTTCTTTCCTTCTCCCCTTCTTTCTTTCCTTCCTTCCTTCCTTCCTTCCTTCCTTCCTTCCTTCCTTCCTTCCTTCCTTCCTTTCTTTTTTTCCTTCTTTCATTCCTGATGCTGAGGACCAATCCCATTGCGTTTTGCATGCTCTACCTCTGAGCTATATCTCATTCCTCATATTGTATTTTACAAATATCTTTGTAAAATATTTATATTTTCTCTAGAATAAGGAGAAAAAGATAAATCACCTTTTGTCACCATTGTAATTATTTAGTTTAGTTTCCTTTAAAATATCTTTTTTATTTGGGCTGGAAAGATGGCTCAGTAGTTAAGAACATTTGCTATTCTTGCAGAATACCTGTGTTAGATTCCCAGCATCCACTTGGTGGCTAACAACTCTCCTAACTCTGTTTTCAAGAGATCTGATGTCCTCTTCTGACCTCCCCAGCCTTTGCACAACATGGGTACACTTAACATGCGTTTCAAAAATTATCTTGTGTATTATTTTCATTTTATGTATATGAGTGGATTCCCTGCATGTATGTAACTGCACCCATGTCATGCAATGCCCAAAGAGGTCAGACATGGGCATTAAATTACCTGGAACTGGAGTTATGGATGGTTGTTAGCCATAATTAGAGTCCTGGGTATCTAACCTGGGTCCTTTGCAAAAGCAGCCAGTGCTCTTGACTACTGAACCATCTCTCCAGCCCTGACTTTTTTTTTCTGTATCAGTCAAATGATTTCATGTCTTTAATGGTTTTGTTTTCTATCTTTTTTCTTTTCTTTGGTCTTTTCAAGATAGGGTCACCCTGTTAGCGCCAGCTGTCTTGGAACTCACTCTGTAGACCAGGCTGGCCTTGAACTCAATAAGATCAACCTGCCTCTGCCTCCAGAGTGCTAGGATCAAAGGTGTGCACCACCATGCCCGGCTGTTTTGTATCTTTTAATGTTAGCAATATATTATGAATACCATTAAATGCTTCAATCTTTTCACACAGTGAATCAATTGCTGAAATTTAATAGATATATTGTGGAATAAATTGTACAATCTATCTAATTGTTTACTGAGTATTACTTTTGTCTTTCTTCCATTAAAATAAAAATCTATCTTTAGCAAAAGTTATGAACATGTTATTTATTTACTTAGATTAATTTCACATATCCCACAGATTTTGTTGTGTTGTATTGTCTTTTTTGTTCAGTTCCATGCATACTTTTATTTTATTCTTTATTTCTTTCCTGACCCATTCATTATTCAGGATTGTGCTGTTTAGTCTCCAAGTGTTCTTATAGCTAGTTGGCTTATTCTGGTGTTAATATTGAGCTTTATTGCACTGTGTTCTGATAGAATGCATGAAATAATTTCAATCCTTTTGCATTTCTTGAGATTTCTTTTGTGTCCCAGTATGTGGTCAATTTTGGAGAATGTTTCATGAGGTGCTGAGTAGAAAGTATATTCTCTGGTGTTTGGGTGGAATATTCTGTAGATGTGTGTGAGGTCCATTTGATGTATTGTATTCTTCAGTTACAATGTCTCTCTATTTTTTTGTCCTGTTGATCTATCCAAGGGGCTCAGTGGGGTATTGAAGTCCCCCACTGTTAGTGTGCTGGGATTAATCTGTGCCTTGAGGTCCAACAGAATAGTGTTTATAAAGTTAGTTGCATCAGAGTTTGGTGCATAAACATTTAGGATTTTGATTCCATGTTTATTTTTTCCTTTGATAAGGATGTAATGGCCCTCTTTGTCTCTTCTGATTAATTTTACTCCGAGATATATTTTGTAAGGATGTAATGGCCCTCTTTGTCTCTTCTGATTAATTTTACTCCGAGATATATTTTGTCTGATATTAGATTAGCCACTTCGGCTTGTTTCTTGGTACCATTTACTTGGAATATTTTTTTTCCATCCTTTCACTCTAAGGTGGTGTCTGTCCTTGAGAGATGCTGTCTTGTAGACAGCATATAGAAGGATTCTGTTTCCTAATCCATTCTCCCAGTATGTCTTTTGATTGGGGAGTTTAGACAATTAATATTTAAGGTTATTATTGAGATTTGTGTGTTGCTTCCTTTCACCTTATTTTTTGTTTGAATTATTTGTCTAGGTTTGTATTTACTTTCTTATGTTTTGTTAATTTCTCTCTTTAATTGCTTAAGGATAGTTGCTCCTTTCCTCTGTTCTTTGGATTGCTTCAAGTATTTTCTGAAGCACTGATTTTTTAGACAAGTATTATTTCATCTTCTTTATGTCATGAAAGATTTCTCTTTCTTCTTCAAGTATAGTTGACATTTTTTCTGGGTATAGAAGCCTGGGTTGTCATCTAAAGTCCTTCAGCACTGGGGCTACTTTGGTCCATGTTCTTCTGGCTTTGATAGTTTGGACTGAGAAGTCAGCCGTAATTCTGATGGGTTTCCCCTTATATGTAACTTGTTTTTCTCTTATGGCTTTCAGTATTTTGTCTTTGTTTTGACCATCTAGTGTTTTAAGAATTATATGGCTTGAAGAATTTCTTTTCTGGTCTTGTTTATTTGGTGTTCTATATGTTTCTTGTATTTGTGTGGGTTTGTCTTTTTTTATTTTGGATAAATTTTCTGCTACTATTTTGCTGAAGATCTGGTCAATAGTGTTGTCATGGGATTTTTCTCCTTTCTTTATCCCTGTGATGTGGGGTTTTGGTATTTTCATGGTGTCTCACATTTTCTGGTTATTCCACTCTTCTGTTTTTTTTTTTTTTAATTTTAAGTTTTCATAATCTTTACTTGAGCATTTTAGTTGGTCCATATTTTCCTGCAGGTCTGATATTCTTTTTTCTGTTTCTTCCATTCTACTTCCGAGGCTTTGTTTTTTAAATCCTTTCCTGTTGATTGGATAAATGTTAAATTTCCTTTTTCATTTCATCCTGTGATTTCTATAGTACTTCCACTTCCTTCTGGAGCCTGTCCTTCTCTTCTTGTAGCTCCTTGCTTTGTTGGTCAGTTTCTTTTTTCATTTCAGCCTGGGATCTTTTCAGTGTTTCCACTTCCTTCTGGAGTTTGTCATTTTCTCCCTCTAGGTCCTTCTTGAGTTTTTCATTCTCTTCCCTTAGTTATCTGATTTGTTCTTTATATCCTTTGATTTATTTGACTATGTCTACAATTGTTCTAAGGTCTGTGTCTTGGTTTCCTTCCAGGGAGATCTCTTGTAGGTATTTTCTTTAGGGTTGGTAGAATTCAGTGTGGATTTATTGTGAGCTTTTCCCATGTTGTTTTTTCTTTGTGTCTTTTGGATGTAGATTTTTTGTTTGTTTGTTTGTTTGTTTCTCTATTTGTTTGGATTCTTGTGCCTCAATGTGGGCTGCACAGACTAGAATCACTAACACTGCACCTGCTAGATCCTCCACACCACAGCTCCACTAGCTTTGGCCACGTGTCTATGTCTGCACACATTGTGCTGAAACCCCACTTATTTTTATTTTATGCATACGTGTGTTATGCCTGCATGTATGCAAGTGCTCCCATGTCATGCAGTGCCTGTGGAATCCAGAAGAGGGCATTGGATCACCTGGAACTAGAGTTGCCATGTGGGTGCTGAGATTCAAACCCTGGTCTTCTGCAAGAAGAACCAGTACTCTTAACCACTGAGCCATCTCTCCAGCCTTACATTTTTCATTTAAAAATATCTTCAATTTACTATGCATTTATCAGATTATGACCCAATTATCTACATATATGGATTTGTGGTTATAAGACAAATTGATCCAAATAGAATTTAGTCTGGACTAGTCTTTATTGTTGCAGTTATTGATGACATGAAATGTTGCCGTGTAGCTGTAGAAATAGTTTTGCAGGCCCCCAGTGCATGTCATGTAAGCCTTATCTCATTTAACATCAAGGATGACATAGAACTACTATCATTAAGTTATTTTACAGATAAAGAAACAGACTTTGAGGATTTAATGCTAGGTATCTATAGCTTCAACATTTTCCTCTAAAAACTTAGAGTTACAATGTGATTGAATACTATAATTACCATGGCTGAATAGATTTCTTGAGGGAGAGATTGACTGAGATGATTGATGAAGAGAATTCAGAAGCAAAACAGAACCAGAGAGAATTCCTGCCTTACATAAAATAAGTCAAACAAATGCAGACCTCTATGCACTTTATATGATCTTTCTGTTTCTTCATACTTTTACTTCAATAGTTTAATTTGTGTTACCATGTATCAGTAGCCACGTACACTTTTTTTCTTGATACGAATTTAGAATGATTGGTGATTGCATTTCAGTTGGATCAGTTCAGGTGTCAGGAAAAAGAATCTATGGCAACTAAGATTCAGAATCCACCGCACAGTAAGTGTTACACTATCTAAAATGAGTTTTCTATTTCTCTTATTTCTTTAAATGAATCTTTAGATGAATAAAAATTCTGAATATGTGGGAGGATGATGCTGCATTTTCTCACATCTTTAGCAAGAAGGTATAGCAGTTGTGATTTCTTACATTAGGTTTTAGTGTTAATATTTTCTGTTTAAATGTCTAGTATCAGAAAAAATGGACAACTGTTTTTTTTTTTTTTCTTTGCTTACACTTTTAGTTCTGGAAGAATATTTTTATCCATATTTTCAGTAGAAACATGTACTATCTTACTTATCAAAAAGCAATTTTGGAAGATACTGACAGATTTCAAGGAATTTATGTTTCTTAATATAAACCAATTGGTATAGAACTACATAAATTCCTCCCCAGGAAATAATTTTTATAAAGGAGTTCAGTAGTATTGGTAAAGCTCACTTTTAATCATGGAGTTGTGTGTAGTGGTACACACATTTAATCCCAGCACTTGGGAGCCAGATCTCTGTGAGATCCAGGCCAGTATGTTCTACGTAGTGAGTTCCAGGCCAACTGAAGTAACAAGCAAACCCTATCTCAAAAAATAAAAAATAAAAAACAATATATTTGTTGAAATTCAAATATCTATAAATCTGGATTACTTCCACAGATTAAACATATTATATAATTGCATTATAAAACATGTTTAAAAGTCAGAGATTTTTATTTTTTAACATTATAAGATGTAATTGGTTGCTCATTCCATTTTGTTTTTTTTGTCCCATTATTGGAAACCTGATTTTCTTAATCATAGACCAAAATGAAATCATTGACTGATAAGCAGCATAATACTTACAAGCAGCATATGCTAACTTATTACAATGATAATTTTATTTTGCTATATGTAGTCACATTATACATATAAAAACCTAGAATTCTTATCTTACAGAAATTTCAATTAATATATTATCTATTGAATTACTTTTTTCAGTTTCTTAAGGCTCTCTTGCATTTTTAATG
Organism: Rhizomys pruinosus; assembly: GCA_009823505.1. NCBI lineage: Eukaryota > Metazoa > Chordata > Mammalia > Rodentia > Spalacidae > Rhizomys > Rhizomys pruinosus. Next base: position 3,155,850 of record VZQC01007611.1, read on the forward strand.
GATTTGGTTAATATCATAAGTAAGGTGTTTGTGGTTTATTTGTGGTAACATTTGAAATGTTGAATTTTATGAGGAGTGTCTTTAGTAAATATTAGATTTTATTTTCTCATTGGTCATATTACTTAATGAAAACTGTTTTCCCATTTTCTAGCTAGTTTCTAACATGATACTGGGTCTTCCTGAAGTGCCTGCACCACTGAAATTACTGAGTTTTGCTCTTTTGTTTTAATGCTTCTGTTGAGAGGACCCTGAATCACTCATCTCTGATGACTTGTTCAGAGGACTCACAAGGCAGGTAATTATTCTCATAGTACCAATTCATAGCAAGCAAAGTAGGCCCAGATTTCTGTGGTCATGCCGCCATGGAGTTACACAGGAAGCACTAGTTTCCCAAAAGACAAGAGTAAGGTCCCATGATGCTTAGAGGCTGAGCAATGTGTGTTTATTGTTGGGAGATGGTTAGTCACGTGGGCAACTTATACCTGGCACATACCATAATTATAGACCTCCAGAAAGCATGCAAGTGTTCAGTATAAATTACACTGCCCAGGAAAACAGTTTGGCAGAGTAAAGCCATTCTTACCTGCTCTGGAATGAGAGCCTACTTTCTTGCTGTCCGTGTTCCCAGATGCCAGCCATGTTCATTCAACCATGTGACTAGGGTCAAAGAATAGCAAGCATGACTCCAGGCTAACTCTTTGCACAGTCTCCAGTATTCTTTATATGGTAACTTGTTCCTCTAACATCTTTTAATCAGTCTCGCCAATCTTCTTGTCAATATTTACTTTTCAAATTCTTGAAAGACATATAATTTTGTGTAACATGCTTAACCAGTTTTTATCTTCTGCATACTAACATAGCCATGAGTTGCTTAACCAAATGATAAGCCTTTAAAAATGTTTCAATTAGGCAATTTTGTTTCTATATGAGCATTAGACTTTATAAAAACCTAAATACTGTAGCCTTTACACATGTAGGCTGTGTAATATGCATACATATATTGAGTACTTTGTTGTTCCTAAGGACATTATAAACAAACCAACCCAAGATTAATCAAGCACAAGAGAAAGTGTTACCACTATGAGATAATAGACATGATGTTTTCTTGCATAGCATTTCATTGTGTTGTACGTTGAACTTTTATTCAAGAGGAACTACAACTAAAATACTGATAAAACTATATATAGTACGATAGATAATAAACATGTAGCTTGGTTTTCTGTTACCAGTTATTATAACCTGTCCATAATTATATATGAAATGTGTTTATATAGCTGGCAGACATAACAGGGTCATTTATACTCATAGAAACACAAGTCACAACTAATAAGCAATGCTATTACACTAGAGATTTCCTGTCTTCATTATAATCTTACGAGATTGCTGTCATGTGACTGTTTCCTAGTAACTGCACTGCCATCATGAAGCACATAGTGGGATATGCAAATGAGATATAAAGTATGTTTTTTTCGAATCTTATTCCTTTAAAGGAGCTTACTCTCAGAATCATTTGGTTGAGAAAGATTGTTATCTGATGCTCCAGTTCAGTGGGAAATATTAGTGAATTCTATCTTGGAACTGATATGGGCCATGGCAGCTTGCTTGTTTGTTTTCCCTAAAAATGGTGTTATACAAGGTGTAATTGATGCTGTGACTCATGGGCTTTGGGCCTCCACAATGATGTATTACAGACTGGTTGATATAAAGTACAATTGCTCACCATTCTGGAAATCCAAGATGAGTGTGCTGGCACATGGGGTCCGGTGAGACTTCTTCTGGAGTGTGTCCTTGTATCCTTGCATGGCTGGAGGACAAGTGGGAGAGCTTTAGAGTCTTTTTATAAGGGTGCTAATTTAATTTGGAAGGGCTTCAAATTTATACCCTATTTTGCCCTCAAAGATGTCACCTCCTAAACTATCAGACTGGCAATGAGCATTTCCTTTACAAGTTTGGATGGCAATAGAAACATTTAGTCCACTGTAATGCAATCTATGCTGAATTAGCTAGAACTTAACCACTTTTGGGGAGCCACATTAACATTTCAAATATGTGTTGTCTTCTTTAACAATCTTCTTAAAGATGTAATTTATTTCATGTGTATTAATGTTTGCCACATATGTGCCTGGTGCCTCTGGAGACCAGAAGAAAATCTCAGATCTCCTGGAATTGCAGTTACAGACAGTTGTGAGCTCCCACGTGGCTGCTGGGAACCAAACCTAGTTCTCTGCAAGCACAGCAAGTGCTTTTTACTGCTGAGCCATCTCTCTAGGTTCTCTCTCACAATTATTCAAATAAAAAGTTAAAGTAGATAAGTTCAGTGATAACCTCTAATTCTTCGCTATTTATTTTTTTATTTTATTTTATTTTTTTTTATGTGTATGAATGTATTGTCTGCATGCAGGTCTGTGCACCCGTGTCGTGCGATGCTGCGGAGGTCAGAAGAGGGTCTTGGATTCCCCTGGAACTGGAGTTCTCCTGGAACCAGAGTTTCAGACGGTTCTCAGCCGCCATGTGGGTGCTGGGGATCCAACCCGGCTCCTCTGCAAGAGCGGTCGGCACTCTTAACCGCTAGGCCATCCCTCCAGCCCCATTCTTCGCTATTTAAATCTAAGTTTAACATAGATTTATCTTAGTCTATGTTGATTGATAGCTTCTTATTTTTTAAATTACTTTCTTCCATAAACTCCAATGGTGATTTATTATAAATGAGATTCATAGGTTTCTCTTGCCCCGAGGTTATTTCTATTTTGATTTTTTCCAGTTTCATAATTTTCATATCCCAATATAAAATTTTGTTTTACATATAAAGTCCAGTGGGAAAAATTTGGTCCTATACTGCCTGGCCTTCTAACAAGTATGTACAGATGATTACAGAGCAGACACTTGACAATTCTCATGTTACAGGTGACCATGTAGACGTTAGGAAAGATCGATTATTTGTAAGTACAGCTTATGCCGAGTAAGCCTAAGTGGAATACATTCCATACTTGGCATGACCGGAGAGAGATACTGGAGGTTTTTGTGCTGCATCTTCAGTAAGTGCTGTATATTAATGGGTCAATAAACATTAAATGGGTTCAATATGTAGTCCAGACTGGATTACAGGTGTTCCCCACCATTTCCAATTTGATCGAAAATAGTTTTATAAGCCTGGAGCGATTCATTCATTCTCTCATTCAAAAATCCTTTCTGAAACCCAAGCTCCTGGCATTCAGCTGTGCTTTGATTGATGGGTTTTGAGGTTGCTTTAGTGTTTCCAGTTCACCTGTACTAGAACTGGGCTCTTGGAGGCTTTAGCTCTCTTCGGAACTTCAGTTTTTGTCATTTTTTTTTTTCTAGCAATTTCTGTCCTCTTTACCTGGTAAGTTACTTTTATTTCGTATACTTTCAGATGCTATTCTGGTCTAGAACACAGAAATCTCTTTATCCTTGCTCAGCCATCACTGAAGGAAAAAAAATCTCTCAAATTGCACTATTTCAAAGAAAATCTTATGATCGACTATGATTAAGTAATTTTCCATTTTCAGCAAAGATCAGTGGCCACTCTGGTGGAAAATATGTTCAATTGTTCTTATAAATCAAAGAGGATTAGGGAGCTACTGTGTTAGTTCTTATAAAGCTCCATATATACTGTGCTAACATTTTCTTGTGTTTGGGTGAGACCATACCTCTTCAAATATACTTAATTTTTATTCAAAATATCTTTGGAAATTTTTATTATTTTTAAATGTATTTGCAAAATATTTTTGCAGAGACAAATTATAAGTAATCATTGAATTTGAATTATGATATTTTAAAAATTAACACTAAATTATTTCAAAATATATATCCAATTGTACATAGAAAAAATTCCAGTGGCTGAAGAGATAGCCCAATGCTTAAGAACACTGACTTCTCTCACAGAAGAGCAGGATTTGAATCATAGAAGCCACATAGCAGCTAACAACTGTTCATAAGTCCAGTTCCAGGGGATCCAACACCCTCTTCTCACCTCCTTAGTCATTGTACACATGGATGCACTTACACACATTCAGGCAATATATATATATATATATATATATATATATATATATATATATATATATATGATAAACAGTTAAAATAATTTAGAAACATTCAATACTTAAAATGTCTCTTGGCAAGACTGTCATGTGGAATGTATCTTTATAGTTTCAGCACTAGGTTTAACAAAGTACAGCTGTTTCCTAAATTCTGGGCATTATAGGAAGGAATTTTTTTATATTACCAGGTAATTTAGAGTTTTATGAAGGAATTTATTCATAAAAATTTAATATTTTATAATCATTAAATAAAATGGTAGTCCATAATTTCATATTCCAGAGTTATGTTATTGAAATAATAGTATGTTAGATCACTTGTAGAGATTTTTTTTTAAGCAGTAAGCTAAAACCAAAGAGAAGGAAAGTCAGTAATATGTAAAATAAAAATATTTTCTATGGAGCTACAGTCATAACATGGCAGTGATTTGAAATATGTAAATTCTAGTGAGCATATTATTTTGATTTACATATATTCTCTGTGTGCTTCATTTTTTAAAGTAACGTTGGCACAATAAACTCTCTTTGTTTTTGCAAAAGTGCCGATTAGCATAATGTAATACACATTTAATTGGATGCCATTCTTCCTTCCTTCCCCTCTCTCTCCTCTTTTTGTCTCTCCCTCCTTCCTCTTTTCAGTCTTCATCCCTCCCTCTCTCTTCTCCCTCACTTCCTCTTCCTCCTTCCTTCCCTTACTTCTGGGGCTCTACTGGATACCTGGCACCACACTAGCCTTAATTGGCCTCCATTCTTATGGTCATGTGTGGTAAATACTATGTTCTATATCCATGAAAAGGATAGCAAGAGCAAGTAATTTATGTGCATGTAATGACAGACTGTGAAAGAAGAATTTCTGTAAAAGTTGATCTACAGGCTAGAATGGTGGCTAAAAGGTTAAGAATACTTGGTACTCTTCTAGAGTACCTGGATTTGTTTCCCAGGACTGTCATGGGGCCTCACAACCCTCTCTAACCCCAGCTCCATGGGATCTGATGCCTCTGGGAACCCAGTGGCACATACAGGCAGAAACGCATACACATAAAGTAAAAAGAAATAAAATGTTCCACTTGAGATATATATCTTCATTAGAAATATTCCTGTGTAATATTGAAATAATCTAATTGTTTTCACAATGAAGAGTCAACATTTGGCCCTTTAAAAATGAGTCAATATGCATCTGGAGAGATGTCTCAGCAGTTAAAAACACTGGCTGCGGGCTGGAGAGATGACCTAGCGGTTAAGAGCGCCGACCGCTCTTGCAGAGGACCCGAGTTCGATCCCCAGCACCCACATGGCGGCTGAGAACCGTCTGTAACTCCAATTCCAGGAGAACTCCAGTTCCAGGGGAATCCGAGACCCTCTTCTGACCTCCGCGACATTGCACGACACGGGTGCACAAACCTACACGCAGACAGTACATTCCTACACATAAATAAATAAAATTTAAAAAAACAAAACAAACAGAAAAAAAAAAAAAACACTGGCTGCTCTCGCGTATAATGCAGGTTCAATTCTAGCACCCACATGGTGGCTAACAACCACCTACAGCTCCAGTTCCAGGGGATCCAACGCCTTCTTTTGACCTCAGCATTGCATGAGATGGGTGCATCTTTATAGTTTAAGCACTAGGTTTAACGAAGTACAGCAGGAATAACACTCATACACATGAAATAAAAATAATAGGCTGTGCATGGTACTGTACCTCTTTAGTATAAGCACTTGGGAGACAGATGTAGGCAGACCTTTGTGAGTTCAAGGGTGTATTAGTCAGGGTTCTCTAAAGAAACAGAAACAACAGGACGAAAATATAGCTATATACAATTTATTGATTTGCTCATGTGACAGAGTTCAAGGAGTCCAGCAGTAGCTGTGTAGCACTGGAGAGGCTGAGAATCCAGGGAACCGCTGTCTGCAAGGCTGAATGTCTCAGTAGTCCTAATCTGGTGCCGAAGGCCAGATGGATTCCAGGAGATCTTCCAGGCTCAGTACACGCTGGGATCCGAAGGGTTGATCACAGCAGTAAGACAAACTCATCAGTGAGAGAGAGAGGCAAGCCACAGGAAAAAAAGGGACCAGCTCCCTCTGCCATGGCCTTTAACACTGCCTGCCGGTAGAAGGTAATGCCCCCATTTGGGCCATCAGGGTTGAGGTAGTCCAATCCGAAGATCCTTTTTCTCTTATTTGTTCCTTAGTCCAGTCAAGTTGACACCCAGGATTAACCATCCATCACAAAGGGCCAGCATGATCTACATAGTGAATTCCAGACCAGCTGGTGCTACATGGAGACCCTGTCTCAAAAAGACAAAAATAAATAAACATTTTAAAAACGAGTTAATGAGAAAGTGACTATCTTCATTCAGACCCGTCTAGTTTTCACTTATAAAAATCCAACTCATGGGCCAGCAAGATTGCTCATCAGGTAGAGTAGCTTGCTCAGAGCACTGACTGGTGGAGTTCAGTGCCCATGGCCTGCAAAGGTGACAAGAGAGAAAAGAAATGTAAGAGTCGTTCTCTGGCCTCCACTTGTACACTGTGGCTGGTGTGCACCTACACACACACACACACACACACACACACTTTATGCTAAGTAAATAAATAAATAAATAGAATTTAGAAATTGAGTCATATTTCAGAAAAATTCAATAATAAATATTGTAACATAACGGGATAAGTTTTTATGATGAGAAGCAATCTTCAGAGCAGATTTTAGTAGACATTTAGACAAATAATGTTACTTTGTCTGATTCTCTTAGTTCTTTGGTTTGCACTGAATTTTCTAAATAAAATGTCATGTGTTACACTAAGATTCTCTAACGAACAGACAGTTCTCCAAAGAACAAAACCAGATGGTCAATAAGTAATTTCAAGTGTGTTGAACATCCTTAGCTCTCAAGGAAATGTAAATTAAAAATTGTTTGGAGATTTCACCTCACTTCAGTCAGAAAGGCTCTCAGCATCAAAGGAAACAACAACAAATACTCTCAAGGACATGAGGAAACAAGAAGTCTATTATTCACTGCCTAGAAGAGCATGAAGTGTTGTGGAAATTAGTATGGATCTTTCTCATAAAACTGGAAATTGGTCTCCCACAAGATCCAGCTGTACTGCTCCTGGAAATATCCCAAACCCTCTTTATCCTACCACAGAGATATTTCCACATCCATGTTTACTGATGCATTAATCACAATAGCAAGGAATCAAAAATTATGGGGTAGTTGAGAAGGGTACAAGGGTAGGGGAATCAGAGAAGAGAGAAGAGGGAGAGGAGAATTGATAACAAGGTTTCTTTGAGAAGGCTGAAATGAAACCTAATACTATATGTGCTAATTCATATTAAAATAATAAAATGTTACCTTTGCCTATTCACACATCAATTTCTTATGCCATAATCTTATGTTAGTTTCTTACAGGCCATTAAATGTAGCCTTAGCATGAATATTTCTGTTCCCCCAAATATGTATGAGTGTATGGAATATACTTTTTTGCAATATCACATTGAAAAGGAAAAGTTCAATAAAGAAGGATATTTTTATATTCTTTAATATCCTATATATATATATGTCTAGGATATATTGATATTTCATGTTAGATTAAAATTGAAATATATACAGAATATGTACAGTTTTCTAGTCAAGACTAAATTATATCCTAGCCCTTCATAAAATTTATGACTAGAAAATGTCAATCAGTAAATATAATTTTTAGAAATTGCTGTCTCAAATTATTGCATCTAATTTTCTCTATATTTACCTCTTAGTATTTTAAATTTCCAGTACATTTCATTTATTTTCTAATTCATGTTATTCAACTGTATGTCACTAAAGTGTAATTTTATTGGCTTATTTTTATTTTACCAATATACATTTTTATCTTATTGTGGTATCAAGAAGGTGATTTATCTTCATATGTTTTAAAATTTCTTGTGACTTACTTTTTGGCCTCAATTATATTTCATGTTTTAGTATTATGTCTATGTGTGGTTTGTCTGGCTAAGCCTGGGGCTGAAGTTGCCTCAAAAGTGACTACAAATCCTTCCTACAACGAGCTTCCGCAAACCATCCAGGCATTGGATCACTTGAGTTGCTAACAAAAGTAACATCAAATGTTATGATGATTGGTCCAAATATATATATATATATATATATGTGTGTGTGTGTGTGTGTGTGTGTGTGTGTGTGTGTGTGTGTGTGTAGGAAGGTGTGCATGTGAATTCTGGAGCCTGTGATGGCCAAAAGAAGGCATCAGATCTCCTGGAGCTGAGGACTGACCTCAGATTCTCTGCAAGTGCTGTTAATTCTGAGCCATCTCTCCAGCTCTCAGTTCAAAGTATTTCTTAGGAAATTTATTTACAGAGTGTTGTAATGAGAGCGAGAAAAAAGGAGATGTTCTGTGTAGGAATGTCCAATGTAAATACCCAGGTGATGGAAAGTGGTCAACAGGAGTCCGTGTTCTCTGTTTCTGGACTTCACAGCTCAGTTACAGTAATTAGATTAAACTTGTAGTGTCATCGTGATCAATTTCTGTTAATCCTAACTTTGCCTAACCCATTAGTATTTGAATGTTATTTGTAGTTGAAAATTTTGGTATTAAAATGCTTTATTTTCATAGGTCCTTAGACTATACTAGGCTTATGGAAAATAAGTGAATGTGCAGAATCTCCATACATACTCTCCCCACTCACCCAGGTCCTGATGTCTGACATTGATATCTTGCATTTGTTGTCATTGGCAACCCAACATAAACACATTACTATTAATTAATTAATGCCCAGCATTTGCAGTATGAGCCATTCTTGGTACCGTCTGTGGTATGAGTTTGACCTATTTATAGACCACTGTCCTGAAACCCTGCATGTTCTGCCCTCAACTGTCTTGTTCCCTGAAACCATGGCTACCACTGATCCTATTTAACATCTCCATAGTTTTGCCATTTTATTCCATTGATGCATGCGGAAGTCAGAGGAGGACTTGTGAGAGTTAGTTCTCTAATTCCACTATGTGAGTTGGAGCAACTGAACTCAGCCCATAGGGCTTTGTGCCCAGCACCTTACTTGCTAGACCATCTGGCTGGCCTAAGTTTGTCTTTTTGAAGAAAAAATTCTCAGAGTTACAAAGAATGCAACATTTTGGCACATTCTAATTTTTTTTAGAAACATATTTAAGTGTATTTATTATTTTTTCATAGTTTGATGGCTTATATCTTATTATTTTTAATAATAATCCATTTATGAAAATGTTGCTTGTTTCAAGCTTTTCTTTTCTTTCTTTTTTTTTTTTTTTTTTTTTTTGGTATTTTTGAGACAAGTGCTCCCTTTTAGGTCCCAGCTGCCTGACTCTTGGACCAGACTGGCCTAGAACTCACAGAGATCTGCCTGTCTCTGCCTCCCGAGTGCTGGGATTAAAGGAGTGAGCCACCACGCCCGGTCTCTGTTTCAAGTTTTTATGAATATTAATGGTGCTATTAAAGACCAATACTTTTCACTTCATCTGAAGGATTTCAAAGACTCAGATTTCTGAAACTGCCAAGATTTTGTTTAATTCTATAGAAAGTATCAGAATGTCCATGTTAGTAACTAATGTTTTGGGTGGCCTTGGTAATGAGAAAGATTCCTTTATTTATATCAAACATTTGCAGCTGACAGTGTTCTGCATTTTAAGATAGCTAGAGTATTAGAAATATTGGATAGGGTACTTCCCTATGTATAATTAAAATTATTGCATTTATATTTATTTTACCATTGTTAGTTATCCTGTAGTTTTTGTTGTTTTTTTTTTTTGGCCGTTTCATACAGGGTCTACCTTGTAGCCCCAGCTGGTCCGCGGAACTACTCGTCACGCAGGCTGGCCTGAACTCAAACAAGATCGCCCTGCCGTCTGCCATCCCAGTGAGGTATTAAAGGCGTGCATCACCACACCTGCTTCTTTGTATTTTATAAATGCAACACATGGATTTTCTGTGAGCCTTATTAATTTTTTAATCCGGGGTTTTTTGATTGTTTTGTTTTGGTATTTACCTTTCCTACTCCAGATTTTTTTTATTGATGGCTTTGTGTTATTTCATACATCATTTTCAATTCAGTCGCATAATCCCTTTCCTTCCCCAGCACCAACCCCTACCCATCCACCAGATCCTTGCATTCTGCCGTTAACTTTTCTGCACTCTTTCTCTGTTTTTTTGTTTTGTTTTGTTTTCATTTTTTTTAACAATAAGTGATAATTTGTGAGTACAAGCATCCTTCATGTAAAACCAATTTGCAAGCAGTTGTGCCCAAACCCACACAGCTCATGGGTCCCACCATCCAGCAGGGGGGGCTTGTATGTTCAATCAAGTTGATCAAATGAGTGTCCAATCTATATTGTTGTAGTTTCACCATTCAACCCAATCGCAGCCCTTACATTCTACCGCGCCCCCTCTTCCGCAGATTGTTCCCTAGGCTTAGAAAAGGGGCACAGGTGGATGAGAAGCAAAACAGTCTACTTTCTCTGGAGCTGTTGTCTTGGTCTCTAGTCAATTCTGGCTGCTTTCTTTCATGGCCTACTCCAGATTTTTTAGTGGTCACTTAAATTCATTTTCTTGTAATTACCATTATGCAAATATTTATGAAATTTGTTTCACCTTCATGTTAGACAACTGCATGTTCACAAAACTGTATTTAGAGAGCCCATTCTTTAATCACTTAGAATATACTATTTTTTATTTTTCTGGCTTCTACTGTTTCATTTTGAACCTGTCTGTTACCTGTAACAGACATGTAACATGCCTCTTTCTTAGCTGCCTTTCACTTTCCCCTTTTCCTGGTAATTTATGGTATATCCTGATTTGCTTAAATTATTTTAATTTCATTCACCACCAAGAATTTTTTTTTTGTAATTCCTTCAAGTATGAGTCCTCTGCCTTTTTCTCTATAGTCCTAGATCTAATCAGTCTTATCCTAGATCTATACCATGTACACGTCTGTTTTTAAAATCTTGTTTACTATCTGTCTCAAGTCTATTTTCTTCGGCTTTAATTAAATGTTACGCAATGGGGGTTTATTTTTAAAATTAGTTTATTGTTTAACTCAGAGTTCATTCTGGAGAATTGGAAATTCAACTTCTGCACAGGATGAAAATCATGCTACAGTAAGTAAACCACCATGCCACCAGAAGGGTGCCCTCTTCTAAGTCTGATTACCACCCAGAGACCCATCTCCATAGACCACTAATGTGACTACAGATGAATTTTCCAACACCTGACTCAATGATTAATTTTTCACCTCTCTTTTTTTTACTGATTTCTTTTTAGTTTCATCTAATACATTGCTTAACACTTCCCTCTGGTTTAATTATCAGTCCTTTTATTTCCAAAAGTACTATGGTCCTTATTTCTTAATATCATATACTTTAGAAGAATGTCACAATGTTTGGTGTTTCTACTTCATCATAGTTTTCTTTTTAACAAAAAGACAAAAGGATATGTTTTACTAAAGTCAGATTTTCTTCACTCTTTAATCACACTTAGCAAGATACATACAAATTTGATAACACTGATGTGACCATTATCAATAGTCACTTGATAATCATATTCATACATTACGTTATTGCTTATACTTATCCTGGAGTGTAAGACTGGCAGGGCAGAAATACAAATATTAAGGGCAGGAAATTGTGTGAACATCAAATAATTTTTCCAAAACCTCAGAGATTATAAAGAACTATTTAAGTTTCATGTGAACTATGACAACTCTTGTTGTTTAACTTTTGATTATATTAATTTTAATTATATAATAATGTTATGTTAATTTAAAGTAATATCTTAGAATAGCTTATAACATCAAACCAATATTTGCTTTCCCTGTATGCAGAACTTAATCTTAACAATTAAATGTTGACAATTACTTATTGCTAAAAGAATGCACTTTATCAGTTTTCCATTTTTAATCAGTCATGGAACTTCTAATTAGAGCTTTTAATGATTGGTATTCTAAATCTTAACTGTCTTGCAACTTTTGCTCTTTTTTATTTCTTATTTTTTTTTATTTCTTTATGTGTATGAATGTACTGTCTGCATGCAAGTTTGTGCGCCTGTGTCGTGCAATACCATGGAGGTCAGAAGAGGGCGTCGGAGTCCCCTGGAACTTGAGTTAGAGACCGTTCTTAGCCACCATGTGGGTGCTGGGAATCGAACCCAGGTCCTCTGCGAGAGCAGTCGGTGCTCTTAACCACTGAGCCGTCTCTCCAGCCCCAATTTCTTACATATTTAAAAAGTCATCATTCCTGTATGAATTTTGGGACTTCCGTACTTGATTTAATACTAATGGTGTTGTTGAATTTGACAATCAATCTGTTACAGCCACTTGTCTGAGTGCTAACATTATTATTTTAATTTAACTTTTCCACATGTGTTAGGGATCCTCTATGTAAAATCTTACTTCTTGAGAGATGGCTCAGGTTTTAAGATCTGTTACTGTTCGGTTCCCAACTTCCACATAGGAGGCCTCACAGATTCCTTTAACTGCAGTTCCAGTGATCCAGTGCCTCTGGTCTCCACAGACACATATGTACACATACCACCCCATACACATAATTAAAAAATAATAAAATAAATATATAAAGAAACAAGAAAATACATGTTTGTGAACATACATTAAGTTAGAGGTTATTTGAATATTTTCTTTCATTTATAAAATGAGGATAAATATGTTGCATTAGTATAAATGTTAAATGAAAAGAACATGAAAGATTATATTGTTCCTGATACACAGCATCCTCCCTAGAGATTGAAGTGTGCAGCTAATGTCACTTTGTTTTTATTAATAAAAACTAGATATGAGATGTTTATATCCTTTGAGTATTTTCCTTGAATGTCACAGAAAGTCCGTGTCATGAAGTAAAATATAGAATATGAATTAGTGCTAGCTAAGTGTTAGAGCATTTGCTTAGCATATTTGAGACCCTGGGTTTGATCATCTGCACTGAAAGCTGTGATCAGAATTTATTACTTTGGCATGTTGTAACTAAGAATTTGTAACTGATATTCAGGTATAGATACATATGATATTGGAAATATGACATAGATAGTGTATGTCTGCCTGTGTATGTATTTCAAGTATTCTTCTCAAGAAGGCAACATACTTTATTTCCTCTTTTGTGAAACAAATTAAATGGATTTGAATCTAGTGTTAAACACACCTAGTCCTATATCTTTTGTCTTTTATTTGTCCTGATTACCTTGTATTTACAGTTCCAATTAATAAATTAATTAATAGCATATACTGTGTAAAAATCATCCATCCAGCTTCTGTGAAATATCAGAAGACATAATTTTTCTAATTTCTTTTTGTAGAATAACAACTCAGTTTAGAATTAGAACTCAAAGTTTACTGTGTCAGTTTCTGTCTGTTCTTCACCCTATGTTACTTACCATCAAGCATGTTCCCTGTCCTAAAGGAAGAGAAAAAGCCATGCATATGTGAACAATTTATTTGCAATAAATGTTTCCCAGAAGGTAAAGACAGAGAAAAAAACTAAATGGGGCCGTGAGCAGACAAGGTATGACTCATTAGCAAGTTACACACTAGAAATCATGCTTTATGTTCAATCAAGCCATATCTTCTATGATTTCACTAACAGTGTGTATTACTGCACACACATGGATTTAGTAGTGATTGGTTTGGGCAATGTGTTATTTTTCTGCCCAGAACATGAACTCATATGGATACAAAACATTATTTTATTTTTCTGAATTTGTAAGAAATATAAAAGATATTGTCTACATTCATTATCACCCTTTCTTAAAAGAGTATTTAGATTTTAATTGGTTTTGAAACAGGATTGTTCTATAATTACACTATCATTATAACTATAGTAAAGAGTTTCAAGTGTATAACCTCAGATTTATGTTCAGAAAATTTACACACAAAAAATTAGTCATCTGATTTTTATACCCTCGCATTGATCAATATCTCTATTGTATTTGTAGTATATAATGAATTTTTCCACAATTCCAGCCATCAAAATATGCCATCATATCACAGCTTTCATAAATATTATTAATTCTGTTAAAACGGATTTTTTTATTCTGTTACAAGTTTAGCTAACAAAATTCCAGACCAAGGCTTAATGTAGGCATATTTTACTTGTGAAGAGAATACATCTGTATGTCATTTTCTTTATGAAATATCACTTTTATTAAGGAGCAGTGTTGATCCAATAATATCTCATTAAATATATAAAATTAATATTGCAAGTCCAGTTTGACTAATAGTACTTAGCATTCTGACAAGCCATTATCACAAAAAGTCCTAATCCCAGCCTTTAGAATGTTGGGGCAGGAGGATTTAAATTTGAGAACAGCAGGAGATATTGGCTCAAAGAAATGAATAAAACTGTATATAACATTTCACTTAAACTAATCTATTTAAAGGACAGTTTACATCTAGAAAACCATGCATGTGTTCTAAGAATTCGGTGAGTGAAGTTCACACATCAGAACCCTTGTAACTCCCATCACACTATCAGGAGTTGTTTTGTAATCTCTCCACCTGAAGGCATTGTCTCTTTCAGTTCAAGATTTCTTGTAGAAGTGTCTTTTATCTTGGGCTTCCTCTGTATAATGACTTTGATGAGGGGTGAAGGTGAATGTTGCGTTGTTGAGTGTCTGAGTTCTGTTTTAGTGATTGTTGAATTCATGATCAGCTGTGGTAGACAGGTTCAAGCCTGAGTCTGAAGAAGCAACATTAGTTTTGCTGTCACAGTTTGACACACCACATTCTCAGCTGAAAGCCTTAGGTATTCGAGGGTGTCTCTCTAAGTCAGAGCTATTCAGCCTGCAGAGCAGTGCGGTGCTTGTTTTTCTTAGCCTCCTGGAGTTTTCGCCCTGTACGTGAATGGTTTATTACTGCGCTGTTTCCCTGGGTAGCTCCATCAACTCTCCTACTCTGCACTACAAATTTTCACTCCCCAACCTCCCTGAACACTAATCTCTGGTTCTTCTATGCTCTGAGACCCCTTGCTCCGCGTCTGGAAAGTGCTGCCAGGTGAAATGCTGGGATGATTATAGCCTCACATTTGGTATCCGTTTGCCTTTTGGGATCACAGTTCACCACTGCCTGTTGTCAGTACTGAAAACAATTTGTTTTACATCTCTTTTTTTCTAGTTTACTTTTTTGGGGGATTACTTTATACCCAGGGGAAGGAGGGTCTGGTTTTGTTTATTTTCTCATGGCTTGCAGCAGATCCTCAACATTGTTTTTTTTTTTTTTAATTAAAATATATTTTATTTTTAAATGGGTATTTCCGTAATATTATTGTTGCCTGAAAATTCAGTTAAATTGAGCCTACAATTAAATAAGATATAAATTGGATTTGACAGGTTGATTAATGTTTCATATGAATCATTTATTAGGTTGTTTTATTTTTAAGAAACATAAAGTGTTGATTGATTTACTGTTGGAATCCTTACAACTGTTTGTCAGATCTCGTGGAGTGGGAGCATATAAGTAATTTAATACAAAGCACGTTAGGAGATTCAAATGTAGAGAAGCTTTTTGTTAAAGGAACAGCTGAGGTGCACAGAGTTCTTTCAGAACCTGGGAATCCCTATGCCCTTATGACCAGTTTACAGAAAGTTTCTCATGTACACTATCTCCTACTAGGAATGATTTACTTCATCAACCTGCTATAAAGATATTTTCTAAGCCCTAATTATAATTATGAGTTTATAGCAAACTTGGGTACATAGAGAGGCCATGTCTCAAAAAATAATGTCTTTTCCTTTTGGTTGCTGAGCAATCGATTGCCAATAGTTCTCTGGCTAGGGTTGGGGCCTGCTGCCCATTTCCCTATTTCTATGATGGATTTTGTCTGCTTGAGTTGGCATGGGTCTTAGGTACATTGTCACCATCATTGAGAGCTGGCGTAGCTGTTAAAGGCTCAAGCTCGCAACCAAAAGGAAAAGACATTATTTTTTGAGACATGGCCTCTCTATGTACCCAAGTTTGCTATAAACTCATAATTATAATTAGGGCTTAGAATGAAGGATGCTTGTACTCATGGATTATCACTTATAGCTAAAAATGAAAAAAAAAAAAACTGAGAGAAAGATGCAGGACAGTTATGGCAGAATGCATGATCTGGGATGGGGCACTGCTCAAAGGTGAAGATACGCCATGCAGCAAAAGGGTGAAGATCTGATAGCCAGCAGCTCAAAGGTGAAAAGTAGCCATTGCAGCCTCAAAGGAGAAGGCTTGAGCCCAGACAATGTGTCCCCCCACCTTTAACCACCCTTGTGGAGGCAGAAGGCAGGTATCCTATCTGTGATTCAATGCCAAGTCTCTCTCTACAGTGAGTTCCGGGACAGTTTGTGCTACAGGGAGACCCTGCATGGAAAAGACAACTAGAACAAAAACACAACACATAAACCCAAAAACAACAAAAAAAAGACAAAAAACCCAAAAGCCGGTGAAGAAATCTAGCCCAGCAAGCTCAAAGTTGAAAATAGGCCAGGAAAGCCCAAAGATGTCCGAAGCACTAGTCAGAACGCCCAAATTGAAGATTAGGCCATGCAGCCCAAATGTTAAGATAGGCCATGCAGCCCAAAAGTGAAGATACGCCATGCAGCAAAAGGTGAAGATAGGCGGTGCAGCCAAAGGTGAAGATAGGCAATGCAGCCCAAAGGTGAAGATATGCAATTCAGCCCAATGAAGATAGGCCTTGCAGCCAAAAGGTGAAGATAGGCCATGCAGCCCGAATGTGAAGATAGGCCGTGCAGCAAAATGTGAAGATAGGCCACGCGGCTCAAAGGTGAAGATATGCCATGTGGCTCAAAGGTGAATATAGGCGATGGGGCCCAAAATTGAAGATAGACCACACAGCCCAAAGTTGAAGATAGCCATGCCCAGCTCAAAGGTGAAGATTGAGCCGGATGTGTCATTCCCTTAAGCAATCCTAACACTTGGGAGACAAAGGCAAAGTAGGGTATCTTGTTGAGTTCAAGGCCACCTCATCTACAGATTGGAAATCTCCAGGACAGCTGGGGCTACAGGGAGACCTGTGGTGGAATAGAGACCCAAAAAATAAAAAAAAAAAAAGCGCCTGAATATGAGCCTTGCCACCCTCAAAGGGAAGATAAGCCAGTTGCAGGCCCAAAGTTGAAAGATAGGCCACAGCAGCTCAAAGGTAAGGTCAGGCCATGCAGCCCAAAGGTTAAGATAGGCCAAGCAGCCCAAAAGTGAAGATAGACCATGCACGTCAAAGGTTATATAGAGCCACGTAGCCATAGTTGAAGATAGTCCTCGCATGCGGGCCGAAATGTAAGATAGGCCATCGCTCGAAGGTGAATTATAAAGGCCTTGCCAGTCCTCAGAACAATGGAAGGAGAGTCCCATGGCCCAAGCTCAAAAATGATAAGAAGGCCACATGGCCCAAAGGGAGAATAGCGGACGAATTGCTAGGCTCCCAAAGGTTTGATAAGATTTGAAGCTGGACGCTGGGGCCCATGCCTTAAGTCCTAGCACTTTGTCAGGCAGAGGCCTGGTATGCGATCATGTTCTGTGTTCAAGGACTAGCCTTAGTTACAGATAGAATTGCCAGTTGAGGCTGGGTACCTACAGCGGGACACCGTGTCTCAAATACCCCCCGCCCCAAAAAAAGAGCACATGTGTGGAGCATTAGCCATGCAGCCCAAAAGTAGAAAGCATACGGCATCTGCACCTCATTAGTGTGCAAGATCTAGTCCATGCGGCACCAAACATGAAGCTTAGGCCATGCAGGCCAGAAGGGCACGAGATAGGCTGGCGGCACATCTCAAAGGTGTTAAGATAGGGCCAGCCCAGCTCCTAGGGCTGAAAGATTGTAGGTCTTGCAGTCCAAACGTGAAGATAGTGGTGCAGCCGGTAAGGGCTGAAAGATTTACACTTGTGGTGGCCAAAGTGAACGAGCTAACGGTCATTGCGGCCAAATGTGATTGAGTAGGCTATGTGCAGGCAAAGCTGAAGCGATAGGCCCAATGCAGGCGCCAAGGTTAAGATATTGCCATGCAGCCCAAAGGTAGAGATAGGCCCTTGCAGCCATAAGGTGAAGACTAGCCATTTAAGGCCCCAAATGCGTCTAACGACTAGGGTCATGCAGCCCAAAGTGGCCAATAGGCGGGTTGCCAGCTCCCAAAAGCGTGGAGATACTTGGAGCCTGGATGTGAGGTGGCCCGACACTCATTAATCCCTGTGCATGTTTTGGGAGCCCAGAGCAGTAGCATCCTTTGTGAGCTCAAGCCAGCCTTGTCTACAGGAACTTGCAGTTCCAGCGACAGCTGGGGCCTACAGGGTGACCATGATGTCCCGAATACACAAACACACAAAACATAGTCGGGTGCAGATATTAAGCCCTAGCACGAGCCCCGTAAAAGTGAAAGCATGTAGGCCATTCAACTCCAAGGTGAAGATAGGCCTTGCGACCCAAACATGAAGATAGGCCATGTGGCCCAAATGTGAAGACAGGCCATGCAGCTAAAATTGAAGATAGGCCATGTAGACCAAAGGTGAAGAAAGGTCATGTGTCCCAAACATGAAGATAGGCCATGAAGCCAAAGGTGAAGATAGGCAAAGCAGCCCAAAGGTGAACACTAGGCCCTTGCAGCCAACACGCGTCGTATAAGACATAGGCACCATAGCCAGGCTTCAAAGGTGTAAGATTGAACTTGGACGTGGTGGTGCCATGCCTTTAATCCTAGCATTGGGAGGCAAGGGCAGAGTGATCTTGTGAGTTCAAGGCCAGCCTGTCTACAATCATGAGTTCCAGGACCAGCTGTGGGCTACAGGGAGGACCCCTGTCTCAAATGACCAAAAAAGAAATAAGAAAAGGTTGAGATATGGTCATGGGGCAGTCCAAGGTGGAAGAGTAGGCGCAAGCATCCAAAGGTTGAAGATAGGCCATGCAGTTCAAAGGTGAAGATAAGGCATTGCAGCCCACATGTGAAGATAGGCCATGCAGACCAAATGTGTGAAGATAGGCCACAGAGCCCAAAGGTGAAGATAGGCCAAGCAGGCCCCAACAGTTGAAGCATTTAGGGCCATGCAGTCGAATGGTGAAGATAGGCCATGCAGCCCAAATGTGAACATAGGCCATGCAGCTAAAATGTGAAGATAGGTCAAGCAGCCCAAAGGTGAAGATATGCAATGCAGACCAAAGGTGAAGATAGGCCATGAAGCCCAATTGTGAAGATAGGCTGAGTGGGCCAAATGTGAGGATAAGCCATGTGGCTCAAAGGTGAAGATAGGCCATGCACCCCAAAGGTGAAGCTAGGCCTTGCATGCCAAAGGTGGAAGATAAGCCATGCAGCCAAATGTGAAGGTAGGCGGTGCAGCCCAAATGTGAAAGGGATACATCCCTGTCGAGCCCAAAGGCTGAAGATAGGCCTATGCACCCCAAAGGTGAAGATAGACCCCCATGCAGGCAAGGTGGAAGATAAGGCCCCGGGTTTGCAATCAATAGGTGAGCATTAGGGCCATGCAGGGCAAAGGTTTGAAAGACAGGCAGGGTGGACCCCCCAAACGTGAAAATTAGTTCTCATGCAGCCCAAAGGGGAAAGATAGCCATACAGCTCAAAACATGAAGATTAGTTGGTGCCCCAGCCAATCTGTCAGTCACTAAACACTAAGGGTTATTTGTATTCTAGCAACTCTATGTGGCTCCATGGTGAGAAGGGGAGCTACTGCTGACCAACGCATCCTCTCTGCTCCAGTGGCTCAACCCCAGTTGGCCCCTCTCTCACTCCTAGTGCCCCCACCCTCCCTCAATTCTCCCAGATCAGAACATCCGCACAAATTCTCATTTTTAAAAACCCTTTACTTTATATTATTGTTGATTATTGGTGCGTTGCTGACAGCGGTGGTGTGGGGTGGTGTTGTGTTTTAGGACCATTAGTGGGATTTGGGGCCTTGCACAGAAATGCCAGAACGAGAAGCCTCAAATCCCGTGGGCAGCCGGAGTTTGGCAGTTGCAAGCCAATCTGATACTGGTGCTGGAAACTGAACTTGGGGCTCTGATGAGTAGCATGGTACGGCTTAACCTGCTGGATGCCAGCTTCTTCCATCTTCCAACGGGTCTTCCAGTTCTGTAATCCTCACCCCACCCCATGCACACATGGCTCCAGTGCAAACCTCTCTAGTTAGACCGTGGAGGGCTTGGGGTAGGAGTGTGACAGAGCTCTAGGCATAGATTCCTGAAAAGCAGCAGTTCCTGGACTCAGTTTGCTTTTCTATCAATGTGACTAGCTGAGTACTGGGAGCCTCCTCCGTCTGAGAGCAGCCCGCCACTGCCCCCAAATCAAAACCCATTTCTCAGGATCTAAAACCCCAGCTAGGCCTGCTTTCAAAACAAAATCAGTATAGCCAATGTTGTCCCTTTTAAATAGAGATGGTACCTGATGTAATGGCCAGGGGCGATGGCAGACACAGTGTTAAAAATCAGAGTCTGGCTGCTCCGATATATTGCCGTAGTAATGGGTGCACACCTTTAACCCTCGCACTTTGGAGGCCGAAGGACTGGGTTAGATCTTGTGAGTTCCCGGGTAGCTCTGGTCTACATAAGTTGGATTGAGCTACAGTTGCAGTGAGGAACCCTTGACTTCTAAAAATTAAGAAAAAAAAAATAGGTGCATCACTCCCACATGCAGGCAGTCACTTGCAGTGCTACAGTCGATCGGCCTTGCGAGGCAAGGGCAAGAGCCATTGGGTCGATCCTAACCCTGGCCGTGCCCAGGGCTGTGTTGCATGCAGACAACTGCAGCTAAAGCTCCCAGCCTCAAAGAGCTGAATTTCACATATTGCCGAGCATCACACTTTTTTAAACAAGTTTTTATTAATCTTTATTTCTTTCTGTATGTGTATGACTGTATCTCGCATGACAGTTTGATGCACCTGTGTCGTGCATGCCTGGGAGGTCAGAGACGGGGTGTTCGGCTCCCCTGGAAGCTGGGGGAGTTTCTCTCCCTTCTGCGGAAACGATTGCTGGAGTCTCCAGAGCAGCCCTCGGCCGCCATGTGGAGGGTGCTGGAAATCGAACTCCGGGTCCTCTGGCCCGCAAAAGAGCTGTCGGCCCTGCTGCCCCAAACGCCAGGCCATATCTCTCCAGCGCCCATCATCACACTTTTGAAAAATGATTTTTTACATTTATTTTTAGAGTGCAGCTGTGTGTGTGGTGTGTGGTGCACCGGGCGGGTGTGGTGTGAACCAGCAGAGGTGGGGCTGTGGTAGGGGAGGACACCTGGCAGAGTTTGGTTCTTCCTCCGGTTCCGACCCAAATGTAAGGGTTCCCACCGAGATTTCAATAACTTCAGGTTGTCAGACCTTGGCATCATGTAACCTTTTTCCACCCTGGAGGATCTCCGCTGAGTCCCAGCCTTCACATTAAAAAAAGAAGACTTTCTTTCGTGCCGGGAGGCCTGGTCGGCACATGCCTCGGGGAGGGCAGGAAGGACAGGTGATCGGTTTCTGCGTGAGTACAAGGACAAGCTGGGGCTACAGGGAGAGCCCTTGTCGTTCGAAAGACCCCAAAAAAAAAAAAAGACTTTTTTGTTAGTGTTATCAGTTAATTGTGACAAGATGATACATTTTTCATTATTGTCCAATTTTCCTAATGTGGTGTGTTATGTATGCTGATTGTATTCATTGCACCATTACCCTCTCTTGCCCTCTTCTGCCATCCTCTTCCTCATCTCAAATAATCCCCCAGGCACTTCCATGCCTCATCTTTTTTAAAAACTAAATCCTATACATAAAACTGTAGCCTATCATGGGAAATATAATGCTTTTGTGAATTTGACTTTTATTCATTTTTGATCATGATTACATATTTGTAGTTTTGCCGATTTTTTCGGAGGAGAATTGACCATATTTTTAATTTTTATGGGGTGAAAATGCTCCCCATTCATTTGGTAATTGTATTGTATTGTTCTTTAATCAACTCGAACATTTGTTAATTTAGCCCACTCCTAGAACAACAGCTTATATTGCTTAATCATTATTGCCCAGGCCGGGCAATACCAAAAACTCTCCACAGGGACCTTCTTTACCCAAAGGCACCCCCGAGAAAAATGGATATCAAGGCCACTGGTATTAAAACCATGCCAAGATACTCAAATCCTATAGCTCAGCAAAATACGGGGAAAGAGTCATATGTAATCGGAAATAAGATATCTCAAGGACTCCCACTAGAACCTTCAATTTTCAAGTGGGCAAAACTGAAAGTCCTTAAACCAAGGTATAGCACATATTTCTCGTTAAACATTCTGTGTTATGATTATAGCAATTCCTGGGGCCACCCATGTGTCGGCTGCCCCACGCCTCCCACCACTGCTTGCCTCTGTTCGGAGCTCCTGGCGTCTCTGGAGAAAGAAGTCTGTTGGGAGTAACAGCTGCACTGTTGTTTGAAATTTCCTATATATAAATAAACATTTTTACTATAGTACTATAATAATAGTATATGTTATATGTATATAATATATATTATAGTTATATATGTTTTTGTCCCAACTGGCTTGGAACTCACTGATGCAGAGCCAGCTGGCTGGCCTGTGTAACTCACCAGGTGCTCTTGTCCCTGCGTCTTGTCCCTCCCTGGAGTGCTGGAATTAAAGGCATGCACCCACTAAGCCTGGGGATTTTTCTCTTTTCTTTGGCTCTTCCTCTTCATTCTGCTTCTTTTTGTCTTTTCTTTTTTTTTTTGCGTTCATACAGGGTCTCACTGTAGCCCCAGACTTGCCGCCCGGAACCTCTACCTTCCGTGAACCGAGCTTGGCCTGAACTCACAAGATCTGCTCCTGCCTCTGCCATCCCGAGTGCTAGGATTAAAGCCATGTACCAACACACCCCTAGCTTTCAAGTCAATATATATATTTATTACTTTTAATTAGTGCGTGATGAGTTGTATTGCCCTGATGTATGTAAGCTTGGTTACCTCTTGTCATGTGGAATGGCCTATGGATATCAGAAACAGTGTGGTGCAGATCCCCTGGGAACTGCGAGTTTATGGACAATGTCTCCCAGCTAGCCTTTGCGTGTGCTGGGAACTCGAACCCCCCAGGTCTTCTGTAAGAGCAGCCAGTGCTTTTAACTGCTGAACCAACTCTCCAGTCCCATTAAGTCAATATTTTTAATATCCAGCTCAAAAATGACTAGGATACTAAAGAGCCAAACTGACACTCATTTCTACTCGCTTCCAGCTTTGTTTGAATCGGAAGCCAAACCAGAACATTGCTTGGCTAAGTTTGCTGATGAAGTTTATAACACCAGCCCATGCAGAATGTCAACATATTGAGTGAGTTCTAACAGAATCATTAGAAGAACTGACTCAACCATCCCACACCATGAGAGCGGGCAGAGGTGAAGGGGTGTCGGCCGGTGAATTCATTAGCCTGCGGAGATGCTCTTCCCTTGACAGGCAGATCACTCACAGGAGATCTCGCGCCCTACATCTGACTCCACCCATCCAGTGCTCGTCCCATTATCGCACAGAAGCGACGCCGTCCTCTGTCTCAACTAATCTACGTCTCTGAACGCACACTGCTTCATCAGCCCCAGACGGCCCCTATCGATCGACCTTAGCACCATGGCTCAAATGTCCACTGACTGCTTCTGAATTCCTTGGTCGTCCTCGTCAGCGGTACCGCCTCATTGCATTCTCTTGCTTCGCGATCACCCCGATTTACCGCCCCAACTAAGCGCATGGGCGCAGGACTATGTTTGGTCCTCAGCGCCCCGGCTCCTCCCCAACTTCACCTAGTCCATCTTGCCATCCTCCTCCTCAACAGTGTACAACTTCCTTGGGCTGACAAATTGGAGCAAGTCAATTTAATTTCGACTACAGCTCTGCAAGGGTTCGCACACACCAGGATTGGAAGGCCACCACACCAGCAGCGAATGCCTTTGGAGAAGAGCTAGTATGGGCATGGCGAGGAGGGGGCTGGTCACCATTACGACGAACTGGCGAAGAAGCCCGCAAAGTCTACTATTTTTGGTGCACCACTAAATACAATGAATGTTTCATTCGACCCTGTGACCAGCCATCCCCAAAGCAGCCTGTGACTGGCAGATGGCTTGCTTGCTTCTCTCAGGGAAGTTAGCCAAAGACCACAGTTGTGTTTGTTTCATTCTTTTCTTAAAAATAAGCCAACTGACAAGCTGGTTAAAAAAGTTTTGTTTTTAACATTTCATTTTAGCGGAACCTGTGTGGATGCCTCCTAGATTTCTCAAAGAATAACACTTACGTTGGGGAAATAAGAATAGGGTAAAAGCCCAGTAGAATTAACTAATTTAGTGTTAAAATATAAATACGGGGGAGAAAGGGCCGTGTGGGACTTAAGATGAGGAATACTTCACAGGTGTCTCTGTTGGCACCTAGGACAAGTACATCAATGTGAGATTATTTTTGGAAGCTTGGCTTTCTCTATTTATAGGGAAAGTTTTAATCAGTTAGATTCATCCCAGAAAACCTTAAGGCTGACATATAGCCACCTTTCAAAATGACACAGGCACAAGTTGGATGTGTTTGGAGAGGCTCTGGGGAAAGGAGAAGTGGCGACCCAACGTCTTCAATAAGTGAAAGACAACTTTTTTTAAAAAAAATCTATGTATTAATATATCATATGATATATTAGTATATATTAATTTTCTACATACTCTATACCCCATCATATATTGTAGGCACATTAAGACCATCCTAGTTGTTTCTGATGAAGCTTCTAAGACATCGTCCTTAACCCCAAAAGACTATGTAATCTACCAAAGCATACAACCAAGCCTATGTTGAAAAACTTGGAATAATCACTATCTCAACTGCAGAGGGGCTAGTATGCTTGTAATAAAGATCTTATCGGGGCAATCGTGCCTCTCCAGTTGCGTCATTGCAGCGAGGACTCCGTCGTGACTTCCGATCCACGTTTCTCCCAGCAACCCCACTATATTATTCAGATACAACCACATGGGACATTACTTAGACAGCCTTCGGTCCGATCCTTGCATCTCTCCTCCCTTCCAGTTGTGGCATCACGATAGTGCTTCAAACACCATACGGCTCTCCGACTTGCTCAACTCACCAGGAAGGCGGGCCATTCTCTTCCTCGATGTCCTAGACCGATCATCCGCCTGTCTTTCTCATGCTTACCCTTGAGACATTCGGCACCTGGTGGTCACTGGGGCTGCCAGGGGAGAGATGGCTGCTCGACCTAGGCGGTAAGAGCGCCCTTCTACCCTGCTCTTGCAGACGATCCTGGGTTTTGATCCTGCCCAGCCAACCCCCACATGGCAGCCTGGAGAACGTCGTTCTTAACTCCCCAGTTCGCCAGGGGAATCCTCGCAAACCCTCTCTTCTGACCTCTCGCCCGGCGTATTTGCACACACTGGCAGTGCAGCAATCCCTACATGTCAACAGTTTACATTCGATTTACACAATAAAAAATCTAAACCAAAAGCCAGGCTGTGGTTTGCCCGCACTGCGCTTTAATCCTAGCACCTGTCGGGAGCAGAGACAGACGTGGACTCCTTTGTGGAGTTCCAACGGCCCAGCCCTGTATCAACAAGGCGAGTTCCAGACTAGCTGGGCTTCATGGAGACCCTGTGTTGAAAAGTCCAAAAAAATGAAATATAATACAATAAAATAAAAAGAATCACTGGGTCAGAACCAAAAGAGGCGCCTTATTAGATACCAGTTTTGAAGAATCCCAGTATTTATTCTATTATATTAGTTTTCTTATTCTTACAGGTCAGGCAAAAAAAACTAAAAATTACCAACGATAAAAGAAACAGTTCACAAATTCTTTTCTAGACATTTGAGATACGACCAAGATGAGTAATTTAGTTAGGAGTTGGTAATCTGGATGGATACGAGAGATGGCTCCCGCGTGGTTAAGAGCCACTGGATCGCTTTGCAAAGATGATCCATTTCCCATTCCCCCGACAACCACCATGGCAGTATTAACTCCCTAGGTTATAACCCATCTATGAATCTCCCAGTTACAGCAGGTTAAACAGGCATCTACTGGATGCCATGGACATTTCTACCAATTATGATGTGACCTGCGGTCACACACGATGTATATATACATATACACCATACACACCTACTCCATAATCAACTAAAAGCACACAATCGATCCTTGCCTCCTTAAGCTGCGCAGGGCAATCTGAGACATTTAACCAAGGGCTGCCCAAGAATGCCTGAATCTAGCTCTGCATGAGGGTGAGCTTCCCAAATTTCACCATCCCTAATCCCCTACCTTAGGAAAATCTGAACCACCCCCACCCAACCCACCCCCAAACACTACCAATCACATGCTTGGTAAGAAGCTCAGGACTGAGCCGTCTGCCCTTTTAGGCACAGGGTCACGATAATGTCGGCACTGTGGCCGTGAGGAGTGCCTGCATCAGCCTCCAAATGGTTACCAGGGGTCCGATATTACCCCCAACAAAGGGGAGGGAACGGGCTGGGCCAGCTGAGAGTGCCTGAATCTTGATTTCCAGCTGTCGTGGCGTTGGCAGCTCTCCACCATATTGGGCACCTGGTCGACCTCTCCACACACACGTCCGCCCCCGCACGTCTCACCTTATCGTGACCATCTGACAGCTCCCTCCTGACCTCACTCGCAGGTTAGGACCCGCTCGGCCATCTTAATAGGACCTATACCTTTGCATGATGTGCCCAAGAGCCCACCTGAATCAAGCCTTCCACAATAGGAAAAAAATTCTCCCAAATTATTCCCCTTGTTACCTTAGTAAGGCCCAAGACCTTAGAAGGAAAGCCTGATCGCAGCTATGCTGAATTGATGCCCTGACCTTTCGGCCCTCTCAGGGGCTCCTCTAGTTAGCATGACTAGACACACATGGGCTCCCTGCCAGGGTGTAGAAGGGAATCAAAGTGAGATCCTGAAGTGTAGACCAACCAGCCTTGTTCAGAATCATCTACATAATGAAACAACAACCAAGCACAAGAATACCCAAAAGACAGCTGTCAGCGTCGTCCAACTCCAACCAATAAGCGCAAGACTATGCCAAGTTCATACCCCAGATATGAAACAACCAAAAAAGATTCGCACAATGGCGCAACACAAAATTCCACAAAGGGAAAAAATATAATATGAAAAAGTGCAGTCAAGATTTAAATATATCTCAACTAAACACTAACAGTCCTATTAGAAGAGTTCTACAATGAGGAACTCCTAGACATAATCTATTGGTACAGGTAACTGCTTAAAAAAAAGAATCATCAAAGATCAAATCAGGTGTCAACGAATTTAAGAACATAGCTAGAACAATAACACCCGGGTGCCCCACAGCTGCGTCTATGTAGGGGTGCAACAACTTGTAATCCTAGCACTCAGTAGGCAGAGGCAGGGCTGGATCTTGCTTGGACGTTCCAAGGCCAGCCTGGTCTACAGAGTCAGAGCTATGAAGCAACACAACATATCTCCACGTTTGGGGATGGTGCTTTTTCTAGTCAGATTGGGGATGAGATGAGTTCCAGGACAGCTGCGGGCTCAGGGAGACCCGCTTCTCATCCAACGGACAGCAAGAAAAAAGATACAGAAATCAAAAATCTAAAACTAGAAGATAGCGGAACAAACTCTCGACTTGAATTCACAAAAGTAGATTAGAAGATGAAAGGAAGAAACCTCAGGCGTGACAATGAAAAAGGGAAGTGACTAAGGCGATTGACTGGAAGCTCGATGGGAGAAAGAGGTCCAGCAATATTAAAATAATGAAATGAAAAGAAAAAAAAAAAAAAAGAAAACAAGACGGACAAACAGGAAAGAAAAATAACCAAGACGATAAAGAACTATGAAGAAATGTTAAAAAGCACAAGAACTCAATATGCATAAGATCACATGGGGCACGCAGACAGCCTCAGGGACCCAAGAACCAGGGGGCTGTACCCCCAATCTCATAAATGGCAACAGATAAAACGAGAAGAACGGAGATCTTCTCAGGGATAATGCTTACGGTCCAATTCACACAGGATTCTCATAGGCCATTACAAGGCTGATCTAGAATTAAGGAGACAGATCCCATACTCTCATACACCCCCCAATAAGAGCACATAGACACACCCCAACAGTAACCAGGAGATCAGAAATCGAACTTTTCCCATTCGCCATATTCACGCTCATAGTTAAAAGCACTCAAATGTTGCACACAACAAAGGATGAGGAATACTGAATAGGCGGGAAAGAAAAGAACAATGCACATAGTAAAGGCGGGAAACCCATCCAGCTTTATAGCTGAGACTTTTCAAGCGAGATACTTTATGAAACACAGAAACAGCCTGACAAAAGTAATCGCCACTGTTCCTAACAATTGAGCTTATAGGATGCCCATGCCAGAGATATTTTACTCCCGAAGCAACCAAATAGTCATTTATTGAGGGTTGAAGGAGGAAAGGTGACAAAAATTCTTCCCGCAAACTGACCCTGATGGTATGAGGCCTGACAAGAATTCCATGTGCTTCCAGAAAAAGACAGCCCCTTCATTAGGATACCTCTGAAGGAATACCAATACTGAGTTGACGAAAGGGAGAGACTAGTACCCAAGTGGGGTATGTCAGTAAGAAATAAAAGTAAATAATGAAGGCTTGTAACTGTGGTAAACACAAAGTTAGACCCAACAGAATTCCAAACAGGAAAGTGCACGATAAAGAACCCCAATTTAACTTTAAATTATCGACAGACCCTAAAGTCCCCAGTCAACTTATAGAGCCACATGGCCTAGCTGGAATGGATTAAAGAAGACAAAATCAATCTGTTTGTCTGCAAAAAATACGCCCATCTCACCTTGCAAAAGAACAGGCCATTTCTCCTTAAGTGAAAGAGGCCTGAAAAAAAAATATTTACAAGCAAATGCTCGCAAGTAATAGTAGACAGGAAAGTTGGAATTCCATATTTTGGGAAAAATGATACCTCTCAAAACTAAAACTAATAGAAAAACAACAGAGGACACTCATTACACATACAATAAAAATAAAAACACATGGGACCCTGCCCCTCCTTAAGTGCGGGATCTGAACATTAACAACCCCTCCTGCCCAAGAATGCATCTTGAATCTTAGCCTCTGCATGAGGGATGAGGTTCCCAAATTTCGACCATCCTACTAATCCCCTCTTAGGAAAATTGAACACCCAAACACCACCCCACAAAACACGACATATGCTGTAGAGCTAGAAATCTACTCCCGCCCTTTGGCACAGTCAGCTATTCCAAGCCTTGCCTGAGGAGGTGCCTGAATACAGCCCTACCAACAGAGAACCAGGTACAGGTGCTTCAGGACATTAAAGGCACCTTGCCGAGAGTGCACGACGCTGAATCCTAGGTTCTCAGTTGTGGGTGAGCTTCCCATATTGCACTGTCCCCAACCCCTCACCTTAGGACCATCTGAAGCCCCTCCTGCTACTGCAGGGTTAGACCCCTCGGCATCTTAGTAGGGACCTAGACCTTTGCAGATTGCCCAAGAGCACCTGAATCAAGCCGTGAAGAAGGGAGAAGGAAGAAGCGGAGCAGGGGGAGTCGGACAGGAAGGAGGTAACTGTAAAGGGGGCGAAAGTACAGGGGCGAAAGAAAGGCTATGGGGAACGAGCGATAGAAATAGCGAGAGATAAACGTCGGAAAGTGAGTAGAACGGAGGCGAAAGAGTAATCCACATAGAAGATCTGCCCCAGCGAGAGATTATCGACGGTGAAGAGTTCAGAGGAGGAACAAGGCAGGAGAATCAGTGCTCGGACTGGCTAGGGAGAGGGCCAAGGACCCTTCTAAAGACCTAGAAGGAAGCCTGAGACTATCGGCTTGAATCTTGACTTGGACCTCTATAGGAGCGCCTGACTACCTGGATGAGAACCAGCTGTTCCCTCCAATAAAAAAAATTGAAAAAAAAAAAAAAAAAAAAAAAAAAAAAAAAAAAAAAAAAAAAAAAAAAAAAAAACAACAAAAAGAAATCCACGCTGCGCCCAACACCCAATGGAAAAAATAAATGAAAAACACAATATATATCCCGCTAACACTTTAGTTCCTATAGAAGAGTTCTACAATGAGAACCTCCTAGACCTAATCTATGATACAGAATGTAAAAAAAAAATCATCATGATCAAATAGTTAAACCAATTTAAGAATACAGAAACAAAACCCGGTGTGGTGGTGCACACCTTTAATCCTAGCACTTGGTAGGCAGAGGCAGGCGGATCTTTGTGAGTTCAGGCCAGCCTGGTCTACAGAGTCAAGCTCATGAAGCAAACACAAATATCTCTTTCTACGTTTGGGGATGGCTTTTTCTAGTCAGATTTGGGGATGGGATGAGTTCCAGGACAGCTGGGGCTGCAGGGAGACCCCTCTCATAATGACAGACCAAAAAAAGATACAGAAACAAACAAATCAAAAATAGAAGATAGGGACAAACTTCTGACTGAATTCACAAAAGAAGATTAGAAATGATAGAAGAAACACTCAGGCTGCAATGAAAAAAGGAAGTGAAACAAGGCGTTGAACTGGAAGCGATGGGAGAAAATCAGCAAATTAAAAGAATGAAATGGAAAACAGAATAAAGATATAAAAAAAAAAAAAAAAAAAAAAAAAAAAAAAAAGAATAGAAAAATTTAAAAAGCACAAGAATGCAATATGCAAGAAATGCGAGACACCCAGGAAAGACCAGGCTTACCCATCATAGGCATAGAAAAAGGAGAAGAATCTCAGGATAATGGTAACTTAGAGATCTTCAACAAGTGTAAAGAACAATTAAGGAAAGATCCCATACAAATACAGAAGCACATAGAACCCAAAATAGATGAGGATTGAGAAAGAAACTCCATGGCTATATCATAATAAAACTCTAAATGTTTCAGACAAAGAGAGAATACTGAAGGCGAAAAAAGAACAAATCACATATAAGAAAAAACCCATCAGAATATAGCTGACTTTTCAATGCAAACATTGAAAACAGAAGAGCCTGGGCCAAAGTAATCCAGTTCTAAATGACTATAGATGACACCAGAATATTTACCGCACAAAATGTCTATTATAGTTGAACGGAGAAGAAAAAATCTTCACATGACATGAATAGGCTGAAAGAATTCCTTGTCCAGAAAAAGCCACAGCCCCTCAGAGAGTACTTGAAGGACAAAGAGTTGACGAAAGGAATGACTATACCCAAGGTGGCAACAAAAGAAAAGTTAAATGAAAGCTGTTGTTAAAACTGTGTGAAACACAACAGTATAGTACCAAAGGAAGTCAAAACGAAAATAATCGTGGGAACCTAATAACTTTAAGATATCAACGACTGAACTCCC
The DNA here is from genome assembly GCA_009823505.1 of Rhizomys pruinosus. Taxonomy (NCBI): domain Eukaryota; kingdom Metazoa; phylum Chordata; class Mammalia; order Rodentia; family Spalacidae; genus Rhizomys; species Rhizomys pruinosus. The sequence continues at coordinate 3,187,202 of VZQC01007611.1, forward strand.
AGTCAAAGAACAGGTCGTGAATGGTTAAATTAAGAAACAAAATCCATCTTTTGTTGTCTGCAAAAAACCCATCTCACCTTCAAGAACAGGCATTTCCTTAAGGTAAGAGGCTAAAAAATATTACAAGCAAATGGCTCCAATAAATAGGCAGGAGTTGGAATTCTCATATTGGAAAAATAGACTTCAAACTAAAACTAATCAGAAAAAACAAATGAGGTAATCAGGTCTCTCTTTTATCCAAGGACCAATNTCAGTTCATTCTTATCAAAGGAACAATTAAACCACGAAGATTTTACAATCATGAGTATATATGCTACCATACTCTGCTGCACCCAACTTTGCATAACATACAACACTACAGACTTTAAGACAGCACGATAATCCCAACACTACCTTGTAGTATGGGGATTTCAATAACCCACTGTCCTCCATATAGACAGGTCAAATGTCTGCGTGTGCGTGGTTTGAATGAGTGTCCCCCATAGCTTTAAGTATTCAGACCTGTCTCCAGTTTGGTGGCACTGTTCTTTGAGGTCTTAGAAAGTGTGGCTGTGTTAGAGAAGTACGCTATTTGGGGGCAGGCTTAGTGAGTTAACAAGCCTTTGTAGGTCTGCAGTCCGCACCGCTCTCTTCCTCTCTGCTTCCTGTACTCATTCTAGATGTGACCCTTGGCTTGCTGCTCTAACCCGGCCACCACGCTTCGCGCCACAATGGACTCTGATCCTGGAACCATCGAATTCGTTAAGCTCAAATAACTTCCTTCTTTTAAGTTCCTTTGTCATGGTTGTTTTATACAGCAACAGAAAAGTGCACTAATATAACTGACAAAAAATAAAAACCAAAGAAAGAGGATCAGTTCATTCTTATCAAAGGAACAATTAAACAAGAAGATATTACAATCATGAGTATATATGCTCCATACTCTGCTGCACCCAACTTCATAAATACAACACTACAGGACTTTAAGACACAGATTAATCCCAACATACTTGTAGTAGGGGATTTCAATACCCCACTGTCTCCATTAGACAGGTCAACTGGTGTGGTGGTTTGAATGAGTGTCCCCCATAGCCTTTAAGTATTCAGACATTCTGTCTCCAGTTGGTGGCACTGTTCTTGGAGGTCTTAGAAGGTGTGGCTGTGTTAGAGGAAGTACATTATTGGGGGCAGGCTTAGTGAGTTTAACAAGCCTTGTGGTCTCCAGTCGCGCACGCTCTCTCTCTCTCTGCTTCCTGTACTCATTCCTAGATGTGACCCTTGGCTTGCTGCTCTAACCCTGGCCACCACGCTTCGCGCCACAATGGACTCTGATTCCCTGGAACCATCAATCGTAAGCTCAAATAAACTCTGCCTTTTATAAAAAATAAAAAATAAAAAAAAAAAAATAAAAGAGTGACCCTAGATAGGCACATCTGGGTGCAAATGCTTGGCCAGATAGGACTTAACATAGATGACAGAATGTATGAGATCTGGTGTGTGTGTGGGGTATGGGTGGTGTGGAGGGAGAGGGGGTTCTAATTTATATTAAAATCTGTTATATTTAATGCACAAAATCTCAATAAAAATCTTTTAAAAATTTGCAAAATAAAAAATAAATGTTATTTAAAATGATATGGTGTGACTGGAGGGATGGCTCAGTAGTTATGAGTGTGTACTGATCTTACAAAGGACCCTAGTTTAGTTCCTAGCACCAAAGTCAGGCAGCTCACAACCACCTGTAACTCCAAATCTATGGGATCTTTGGCAATTTTCTGGACTCCATAGGAACCAGGCATGCACACAGGACACACATACATTCAGATATGTGTGTACTCATACATAAACATAAAATAAAATAAATCTTAAAAAGTGATACAATGACTTTCACATGTTTCTAGAAGATCTCTACCTATAAAATTTTGCATATTGAAGATGTTGAGCAGTATGCAAACATCAATAGCATTTCTTTGTAATAGAGCAATAATTTAGAAACTGTAATTTTCAAACTTCTGTTCAAAGCAACTCTATACATTTTATTCTGTAATTGTAAAACTTCTATTCAAAGTAACTGTAAGGATTTTAAACTGTAGGATCATATCTATAATGGTATTCTAATATCAACAATAATAAATAATAAAATTTTGGAAGCACAACAAGCTTTTTGTTACATGTATTTATTATCTAGTTTAAACATTTGAAACACCTCTGTTGTCATTTTCTATATAATAAAAAGAGGCATGGGGAAATTAAATAAGTTGATCATGGTCACACTCTTACTAAAGGTAGAAAAAGGGTTAAAGGGTAATTTCATGGTCCATCGTCTCCTCCTAACACATAGCCCACCTCACGTGGGCTCTGTCTCTTATTTATTGTATGTACCTCATGAACTCCCGAGAAAATGTTGAGTATTTGATTTCATGTCATTTTAACTTTTCTTAAAATAGCTTAGAAAGTGATGAGCTGATAAATACCTAAATACTGGTACTCTAGGTACAAAACCATCAAGTTATACCATTTGCTGATGGCTATGTTGGAAATATTCCAAGTGTCAAATTCAAATTACAATGTGACATTGATTATAGTGTTAGGAAGAGATGGACAAGGCTAGCCTTGACCTCAGAGTGATCCACCAGCTTCTGCCTCCTTTATACTGGGATTAAAGTTGTGCACTACAAAGCCCAGCTTTAGTTCTGTTTCTTAAGGCAAATTGAGTTGTAATTGATAATTTTCCCTTTTTTTATACACATTTTTTGGTCTTTTTGAGATAGGGTCTCCCTTTAGTCCCAGCTGTCCTGGAACTCACTCTGTAGACCAGGCTTCCCTTGAACTCACAGAGATCTGCCTATACCTGTCTCCCTCCTGAGTGCTTGGATTAAAGGCGTCCGCCACCACGCCCAGTTACTTTTCCCTTTCTAATCATGACATAGAAAAAAGTATCTTTTAAAGATACCTTTACTAGTTATACCATAATTATATATATATATATATATATATATAAAATGTCATTATTACAATTTTTTATAAAATTATGATGATCTGCCATGCAATTTCCTGTGTAAAATTCTTTACTAAAGTTTAATTCACTATTTTTAAGGAAATATTCAGGTATAATGTATACTCTTTAGATAGATTTGATATTAAGATTTGGGTATGAGGATATGAATATGTATGAGGATATGAATATGACTTCATTGAGTTTACTTGTATTTTTTATTGGGAAACACTGTGTGTGTGTGTTGTTTAGATTTTTAAATACTGAACTGAAATTTTTTAATACTCACTGAAAATCCTGTGAGTTCCAGGACACGTGTGCTAATTGGCTATTTTCAAGCAACATAATTTTTAAGATTCCATCTATGATGTTGATTTATCAGTAGATTGTTTCAGTTTGTGAAACTCCAATTCCAGGAGAACTCCAGTTCCAGGGGAATCCAACACCCTCTTCTGACCTCCATGGCATTGTACGACACAGGTGCACAAACTTTCATGCAGACAGTACATTCATACACATACAGAAATAAATAAAATTAAAAAATGTTTTAAAAAAAAGAAATAATAATATATATGGGGCTGGAGAGATGGCTTAGCAGTTAAGAACACTAGCTGCCCTTTCAGAGAAGATGGATTCAATTCTCAGCACTCACATGGTGGCTAACAACTACCTGTACCTTCAGTTCAGGGAATCCTTTGTCACCTTCTGACCTCAATGGGTATTGCACAAGTACACTTAGATACATGCAGGTAACACACTTAGACACATGAACAATAAATAAACATATTTGAATAATATTTACAAAGCAAAAAAGCTTTTAGTCTATCTATTTTCCTTTCAATGAGTATCTGGGAAATTTTTAGGTTTGGGTAATGATGAATGAACTGCCATGAAAGTTTTGCAGAAGGGGTTTTGTAGACACTTATTTCTTTTGAATCCTTCATAAGGAAATGTAATTTTTATAGGTAAGGAGAGTTGTGTACTTAGCATTTAAGAAACTGTAAACTAATTTTCTAAAGTGTTGTAAAATTTTGCTGCATCTAAAAATATTTGTGTAACTTACACTCAAAAAGTCATATATCTCCTAACTCAAAATTTGAGAATGTAACGTATGACTGAGAATGAAGTACAATTTTATTGATAAGTTAATAATTTTGAATGAATGAAGAGGACAGCAAAACTCTATCCCTGGCCAAAATTATAATATTAAATACATTGCTTTCTAACTAAAATATAAATTTGTGACTTTCTCAGGAGTGGAGCTTTGTGATCAGTTCTTTGCCACTCCTTTCCATGCCACTATTGTGTGTATAGAAAAGGGCTTCCTCATTCAGAATGACTATACCAATGATTCCTAGATCATTGATGATTGCAACTAGTAGAAATATGCTATTTTTGGCCAAATTTTGACTCTATCATGAATAACGTGAAGAGATGTCTAAGTTAATAATTGTGTAACTGTAGCCAGAAATTACAGGAAGCATTGCTGTTTAATTCTTAAAAAATGTTCTGCTCTGTGATTGTTCTAAGTTTATATTCAGTAAAAGTATATATGCTCTTTAAGACCAAAAAATATGCAGTTCAGGCACATGTTCACTTATTATTCACTTATTCATTCAGTGAATGTTTACTGGTTGCTGATTATTTACCACAATGATCCAGGTACTGGCAGACTATACAGTATTAAATAAGGTGGTTATGATTCCTGAACCCCGAGAGTTCAACACAGAACTGAAAATCAAAATATCACACATGAAAATTAAAAATAAATAACTTGAAGGATTATTACCAATTAGGCATGTATTCAGCAGGGGCTTTTGAATTAAGGCATTTATACTTCTTGTTTATATCAGGGCTGGAAAATATGGAGACATTTTGTTCATGTACATGTAAAATGGTACTTTTCTGAATAATGTAACTGTCTTGAGTTACATAAGAATTAAAATAGAGCTTCTGAAATAAAACATCAAATATTTCCAATTAGCTGCTAACTATATGTCAAGTATATACACAATGTCAAATATGTATGTGTTTGCTGATGAAGGAATGGCAGCTTTCTTGAGCATTCTTTACCTGATCATATTGTTTCTTTACTGTTGATAAATTGTTAGACTTATATGAAGCCCCAGGGAATACAGGCATCTTCTCTGGATTGATGGCTTACTAGAAAATAAGAAAGCTTACTAAGTGTAACACATTTGATGTAGGTTCAAATGATAGTCTGCTTCATATTCTGAGTAAAATGAAAGCAATTGTATTCTCCTTTCATTGATTCATCGTTTCCATGACTGTGACGGGCAGTTTCATTACTTAATGTGGGAATAAGGATGCTCCTTCATGTAGAGACAAATTTGTTTTTCTCAATTGGGGTTATGGGCATCAAACTATAAATACATTTGAGCAGATAGTAAAAATTAATAGTGAGCCTCAGGTTAAATGCCTAAGTTCTTCTCGAGGTCTCCTGCATAAATTGTCCTAAGATCAATTAACTCTCTAGAGAAAAGATCAGGGGCTGGAGGGATGGCCTAGCGATTAAGAGCACCGACCGGTCTTTCAGAGGACCCAGATTCGATCCCCAGCACCCACATGGCGGCTGTGAACCGTCTGTAACTCCAATTCCAGGAGAACTCCAATTCCAGGGGAATCCGACACCCTCTTCTGACCTCCGCAGCATTGCACGACACAGGTGCACAGACGTACATGCAGACAGTACATTCATACACATAAAAATAAATAAATAAAATTTAAAAAAGAGAAAAGATTAAAAGTCAAATCAAGTTCTCAGTGTTAGGTTCATGTTGAGGGGAGACCCGGCATGCTGAAAGGAGAAAATATCAGGACTCCATTGAAAAGGGAGTTGGCTTATTTTAGGCATGGCGGCTGGCCTGCCTGAATCAGAATTAACATGAACAGCATTAAGAATGTCCCCAAAATGCCATTTTTATATCCAAGCACACAAGGAAAGTTTACAAGGAAGTGGGGGCAAGAAGTTGGGGAGTTGGGGGAATGGGCATAGGTAGGTCTTTGTTACCAGAAGGAACATGTTGAGGGAAATTGGGACCTGTGACTGGTAGTAGTAGGAGCATCTTGAAAAAAACTGTGGCCTGGTTCTGGTCTCCAGAGAGTTATGCTTGCCTGGATGTTGCAGCAGCTTTTCTCAGATTGCAGGATCAGAGTCCACAGTAATTATTTCTCAGGACATATGCCTCAGTTGGCTTCCTGAACTCTCTGACTTAGGTGGGCTATGTCCTTACTTTCAGACAAATATAACACTTTGATTGTGAAAGCTGGATAATGGTTGAATTTAAAAGAAACTCTCTCCTTTGTTATTGTGGTTATTTATTTATTTTTTGCCTATTTGAGACAGGGTCCTCCTATACCCACAGCTGGCCTGGAACTCACTATTGTAGTCTAGACTGGTCTCAATCTCACAGAGATCTACCTGCCTCTGATTCATGAGTGCTGGAATTGAAGGAGTGTGCCACCATGTTAGGCTTGTTGCTATGTTTTTTTCAAGAAAACAACTATCTGGGGGACATCTGGAGGTCTCAGCAGATAGAAGCCCTTACTACCAACCTTAATGACCTGATAACCCCCACATGCACAGATCCCACAGTGACAGAAACAACACTTAAAAATTGCCTTCTGTCTTTCATATATGTGTCATGGTGTATGTGTACCTACATTCACAGACATAAAACACCTAGAATAATAACAAATTAAATTGAAGGGAAAAGAAAACAAATGCCAGATTATAAAACTTTAGAAGGATGTTTTTCCTTCCTTCCTTCCTTCCTTCCTTCCTTCCTTCCTTCCTTCCTTCCTTCCTTCCTTCCTTCCTTTCTCTCTCTCTCTCTCTCTCTCTCTCTCTCTCTCTTTCTTTTGGTGTTTTTGAAACAGAGTCTCTCTTCAGTCCCAGCTTGCCTGGAAGTCACTCTGTAGACCAGGCTAGACTGGAACACACAGAGATCCACCTGCCTCTGCCTCCCAATCACTGGGGTTAAAGGTGTGGTGGTGCACGGTAGGATGCGGTAGGAATTTTACTGATAGTAGTGTAGACTTTGGTCCTCATTAACGTGCTAGAAGATGTCAAATGTAAGTGATAGATAATATTGAAGAGTAATCAAAACTAGACAGAAACTAGGGATGATACAAGTAAATGGCTTTCCACCCAGGAGAGTATATTGTACAATGAGTAGAGTCTAGGAATGAAACTTTGTGTAGATTCTGTCAAGTCTTTGAACACTAGAATATAGAAGAGTGGTAAAAGCTGAGAGTGAGCAGGACGTTGCAGAGGGCTCACATACTAACCAATTTAAGGGTGTTTTGATTTACCTTAGTTAATTATCTCCTAGAATGCAAATCAACCTTGGAGGTGATGCAATACTTCAGAATTTCTGCAACTTATCATATAAACCTTTCTTCTTACAATCACAATTCCTTTCATATATGATGTAAAAGAAAGATATTAGAAATATTAGGGAAGAAAAATAATAGAATTTCACTCTGAGATCAGATGGATGTTTAATTTAGGTAGTCGAATTTTAGTGCTAATACAATGTGCTTAAATATATAGGATTTTGAGAGAAATGCAGTCCTGATTTCACTAGATGGCAATCCTAACAGACAAATGGGAAGTTTACTTTTGAAATTAACAAAAATTTAGAAAGAATAAAATAACAAATACTGGATTTATAACAGTAGGTTATAAATGGCAGAAGAAATTCAAAATGGATATGAGAAGTTGATAGCAGTTATCCAGTCTGAAGAAGACAAAATAAAGGGCTAAGAATAGAAACAGACACTCAGAGGTTGGCAGAAAAGCTGCAGTATGGAAATGTTGGCAAATAAGGTGAGAAAAAGGAATTTGAGGAAATGCTGTCCTAAAATCTCAATTTCTATTTTCATTCTTATAACTTTAGGGAGATAGATCGCTCCAAAATAGTAGCCACATCACAGAGCATTCCTGCAAACCACATAGAGAGATAAAGTAATGAACATATTAAACAAAAATAGCAAATTATATAGACAGAAAAGATGATGTAGGATCAGTATTCCTAGAAAGATTCAAAGTGTTGAAAGCAAAAGTCTCTCTCAATCTCAAATATTACAGAAGTAAAAATCTTCTAGATGGAAGAAAGATATTTTTAAAGGACTGGTTAGAAATTTGAAGATCAAGTTTGCACCCCAGAAGTCTTAGGGAAACGTCTTCAGGATGAGGAGAACTGGTGATTTAAGGAAGCTTTGACAGACAGCAAAGAAAAACACGAAGAAGTAGCAGCCCTGTAGGTATACATAGTACAATAGCTTCTTAATATTTTAGGAAGCATTCAAACAAACTGAAGGCTCTGTTGTTGATTTGAGCACAAATGCCTTGCACATGGGAAAACTGAATTAGACTTCATCAGAGTTAAATGATCACATTCAAACAGGGAATACCCTTGGGGTGGTTGTTTACATTTGCCTATGGTCCTAGCTGCCTGGGAGGCTGAGACAGGAAAAGAGGGAGTTACAGACCAGTTTGGGAAGTGTAGGGAAACCTTGTATCCTATAAGGATAATAAAGGGGCTGTTGGATGTAGTTGTAGAATATATGCTTGAAAAAACAATAAGCCACAACTGAGTCTGAAATATCTATAAAATGTGTATTTCACAAAGGCTCCATCTTTTAAAAAATGAGAAAAGGCAAATATTGTATATTTCACAAAGAAACTCATTCATATATAAGTGAATAAAATAATCAAGAAAATAGGAATTACAATGATACAAAAACAAATATATACAACACCGAATAACAGAAATGGAGAAGAAGAAGAACATCTGCCATTGGTTGAGGGTAACATAATATAATTCCTTTCCTAAGACCATTGGCATTTTCTTAAGAAGTGAAAAGCATGTCCCCTATGGAACAACATTTCCTAGGCAGTTAAGTGTGTGTCTATTAAATACTAGTGCCTAAATTTTTATTGCATGTTAACTAGTAATGAGCCAACCTGGAATTAACCCAAATATCTACATAAATGAAAATTGATCATTTGCAATTTATTTGTACAACAGAATAATCATAAAGTTAAAGTACTGCTAATAAAGGCAATGTATTATAGATGGATATCAAGAGGTGAAAAAGTGAGTTGGACATTCAAGGTTATGTGTTGATATGAAATTTCAGAACATGAGCTTTACCAATGCAAGTTTGCATAGAGCAATGGAGTACAAAACAGGAAGCAGGCAGGAGGAAGCTCATGGTTGATGACTGTGTTCTCATGCATGTGCCTGCTAGGCGATTTAGTTTTACAATTCTGATGTTCATATTTCTCTCCAAAATTTTTACCAAAATGAAGTAAATAATAGGAAGGAAACATGTTAGATAGATCACTGTGAAGTTGTAGCTATAAGAGGTGCACTTGTGACCTTCACAGACATTAATCAGTTGAGTAGTAGTCAGCTCAGAGTCTTAGATGACTGTGCTCATTATTTTTAAGTGGACAGAATATTTTATCTTAAGGCAAGTATTTCTACAATAATATGTCTACCAAGTATAAAATAGAAAATCATAATTATTCCTAAAGATGGATAACTAATATTTGTAGATATGTGGAATTGATTTCATGTGAATACATTGATTCTCATACCAAGGAGTAAATGAATTGTCTCTCTTCCCATTTTTAGAAAGGAAAGGGTGGGAAGGAGAAGCTAGGCATGCCTGGCACACAGCAGCAGCCAGGCCCAGACCAGCTGAGCTGCAGGGACTGCGCCATGTCTGGAAGGGGATTGTGGGAAGGAGAAGCTAGGCCTGCCTGACACACAAGGGACGGAATCTGAGTGGACCAGCAGTTCCTGTGGACTGGGAAAGCTGTCCCAGAAGGCCTTGGGAGCTAGGAGCTGAGGCTCGAGCACAGAGGGTACCAGAGCCAGCAAACAGCAACACAACCCCTCCCCTGCTGCCAACTGTAACCCCCTAGAACCTAGACAAGTCAACACTCCATTCATAAGGAGAATATAACAAAGACACTGAAAAGAATCAAGGAAAGCAATCCTATAACAAAGTGAAGAGGCATTCAAAATTCGCATCATAATATAGGCAAAAAGCTAACTGCATGCTGAGAGCACAACAAAGAGCCATATGGAAAAACCACAGAACAACTCCACACCAAACTCTACAGAGCCAGTGGAGGACCCCTACAGTAGGATCTCCCTAGAGGTAACCCAGGACACAGATCCCAAAATAACAATCAGAGATATATTCAAAGAAATCATAAAACTAAGGGGAGAGAATGAAAAACTCAGAAAGGACCTAGAAGAAGACAAGGACAAACTTCGGAAAGAACTAAAAGGAAAAAATGACAGATTCCGAAAAGAGATAGAGGGACAAAAATGACAAACTCAGGAAGGAAGTGAAACACTGAAAAGATCCCATGCTGAAATGAAAAAGGAAACTAATGAGCTACAAGAAAAGTTTGAGAAGCTCCAAAAGGAAATGGAAATAGTAAGGAAAACACAGGAAGAAAAAAACAAAAGGAAATTGAACAGTCATCCCATCAAGAGGAAAGAATGGGAAAAAGCCTCAGAAGCAGAATGGAAGAAGCAGAAAAAAGAATATCAGACGTAAAAGACAACACAGAATAACTAAAAAGTTCAAGTAAAGACTATGAAAATTTAAAAATACACAAGAGTGGAACAAACAAGAAATGTGGAACACTATGAAAAGATCAAACCTCCACATCATAGGGATAGAGGAAGGAGAAGAATCCCAAGAAAATGGTATTGACCAGATTGTCAACAAAATAATAGATGAAAATTTCCCCAAACTAAAAACAGACAAACCCATGCAAATACAAGAAGCAAGTAGAACACCAAATAGACTAGACCAGAAAAGAAACTCCCCTTGCCATATCATAGTTAAAATGCTAGATACCCAAAATAAAGACAAAATTCTGAAAGCCACAAGAGAAAAGCAACAAGTTACATACAAGGGAAAACCTATCAGAAGCATGGCTGACATTTCAGCACAAACCATGAAAGCAAGAAGAACATGGACCAAAGCATTCCCAGTGCTAAAGGACTATGGATGCCAACACAGGTTATTACACCCAGCAAAAATATCGGTTCTAGTTGAAGGAAAGAGAAAAATCTTCCATGACATAAACAAGATGAAAGAATACATGTTTGAAAAATCAACCCTTCAGAGAATGCTTGAAACAATTCAAAGGACAGAGGAGAGGAGCAACTACTCCCAGGCACCTTGAAAGAAAAAAAAATAATATAAACAGAAATGCAGAGGTAGAAACCTATACAAAAAATGCAAACATATAATAAGATGAAAGGAAGCAACATATACTTCTCAATTATAACCTTAAATATCAATGGACTAAACTCCCTAATCAAAAGACATAGACTGGGAGAATGGATTAGGAAACAGAGCCCATAAATATGCTGTCTACAAGAAACCCATCTCAGCCTTAAGGATAGGCATCAACTTAAAGTGAAAGGATGGAAAAAAAATTCCAAGCAAATGGTACTAAAAAGAAAGCAGGAGTTGCTATCCCAAATCAGACAAAATAGACTTCAAAGCAGGAGCAATTAGAAGAGACAGGGAGGGCCATTATATCCTTATCAAAGGGAAAATTAACCATGAAGACTTCAAAATCATGAATATATATGCACCAAACTCCGGTGCACCAACCTTTGTAAATACAACTCTACAGGACCTCAAGGCACAGATTAACCCCAACACACTCATAGTAGGGGACTTCAATACCCCACTAAGTACTTTGGACAGATCAACTGGACAAAGAATAAACAGAGACAACTGAACTGAACAATACAATAAAGGAAATGGATGTCGTAGACATCTTCCAAGTATTCCACCCAAGCACCAGAGAATAATTTTTCTACTCAGCACCCCACAGAACATTCTCCAAAATTGACCACATACTTAGACACAGAAAAAACCTCAACAAATACAAAAAAAAAATTGAAATAACTTCATGCATTCTATCAGACCATAGTGCAATAAAGCTCAATATCAACACCAGGATAAGCCCTGCTACCTACGTGAACACATGGAGACTAAATGACACGCTAAATAATGAATGGTTCAAGGAGGAAATAAAGAAAGAAATAAAAGCATTCCTGGAACTAAATGACAATGAAAATACAACACGAGAAAACCTATGGGACACTTTAAAAGCAGTCCTAAGAGGGAAGTTTATAGCCCTGAGTGCCTATTTAAAAAAAAAGAAAAAAGAAAAAAACAGAAAGAGCACAGATAAATGAACTAACACTGCAGCTAAAAACACTGCAAAGACAACAACAAATAAACCCTAAACCCAACAGACAGGAAGAAATAACAAAAATCAGAGTAGAAATCAATGAAATAGAAACAAAGAAAACAATACCAAAAATCAATGAATCCAAAAGTTGGTTCTTCGAGAGAATAAACAAGATAGACAGACCCCCTAGCCCAGTTATCCAAAAGAAAGAAAAAGCAACTCCAAATCATTAGAATTGAGGATGAAAGGGGAAATATCACTACAGACAGTGAAAAGATCCAGATAATCATACAGGAATATTTCAAAAAACTGTGCTTTACTAAATTTGAAAACCTAAGAGAAATGGATGAATATCTGCAATCCAGGGAATCACCAAAGCTAAACCAAGAGGAGACTACAGCTTAAACAGACCCATAACATATGAAGAAATTGAAAATGTAATAAGAGATCTCCCAACTAAAAAAAGCCCAGGTCCAGATGGTTTCACAGCAGAATTCTATAATACATTTAATGAGGACTTATAACCATTATTACTAAAACTGTTCAGAAGGATACAAGCAGAGGGAAACCTCCCAAATTCCTTCTATGAAGCCAATATCACTCTAATACTAAAACCAGGTAAGAATGCAACCAAAAAAGAGAACTACAGACCCATCTCATTAATGAACACAGATGCAAAAATTCTCAACAAAATACTCGCAGTCCATATACAGACCCACATCAAAAATATCACTCACCATGATCAAGTTGGATTCATACCAGAGATGCAGGGATTGTTCAACATACAAAAATCAGTAAATATCATAAAACACATAAATGGCCTGAAGGAAAACCACACAATCATCTAAATCGATGCAGAAAAGGCCTTTGGCAAAATCCAGCATCCCTTCATGATTAAAGTCTTAGAATTGGCCTGGAAGGATCATTCCTCAACATAATCAAAGCCATATATAAGAAACCCACAACGAGCATCATTGTAAATGGAGAAAAGTTAGAAGGATTCCCCATAATGTTAGGAACCTGACAAGGCTGCCCCTTGTCACCACTCCTCTTCAATATAGTGCTCGAAACACTGGCTAGGGCAATAAGGCAAGAAAAGGCAGTTAAAGGAATACTAATTGGAAAAGAGGAAGTAAAATTATCCCTTTTTGCAGACGATAAGATACTTTACCTAAGGGATGCTAAAAACTCGACAAGAACACTTCTAGAAATGATTAAAAGTTTCAGTAAAGTAGAGGGTTACAAAATTAACCTAAAAAAATCAGTAGCCTGTCTTTACACCAACAACAAGCAAATGAAGAAGGAATACAAGGAAATCTTCCCACTCACAATAGCCTCAAAAACAATAAAACACCTAGAAATAAACCTAACCAAAAACACTATAGATCTCTAAAACAAAGAGTATAAGCTCCTGAAGACGGAGATTGAAGAAGACATCGGAAGATGGAAAGACCTCCCATTCTCATGGATTGGAAAAATTAACATAGTAAAAATGTCCATTTTACCCAAACTGATATACAGATTCAATGCAATCCCAATTAAAATCCCAAGGACATTCTTCACAGGATTGGAAAAAAATTCTTAAATTCATATGGAACAAGAAAAGACCCCGAATAGCCAAAGCAACCCTGAGTGAAAAGAGCAATGCAGGGAGGATTTCTATACCAGACATCAAACTATACTACAGGGCTATAATCATAAAAACAGCCTGGTACTGACACAAAAACAGACCTGTAGACCAATGGAACAAAACTTAAGATCCAAACTTGAGCACATACAATTTCAGCCACCCCATATTTGACAAGGAGGGCAAAAAGATTCAGTGGAGGAAAGACAGCATCTTCAGCAAATGGTGTTGGCAAAACTGGATCACCACTTTTAGAAAAATAAAATTAAATCCCTACCTCTCACCCTGCAAAAAATCAACTCCAAATGGATCAAAGACCTTAGTGTGAAACACAAAACTCTAAAAGTGATAGAGGAAAAGGTTGGCAGCAACTTACAAAACATAGGTGTAGGAAAAGACATTCTAAATCAGACAGCAGCTGCTCAGGAAATAAGGTCAACAATTGACAAATGGGACCTTATTAAACTCAAAAGTTTCTGTACAACAAAAGAAACAGTCACGGAAGTGAAGAGAAAACCCACAGAATGGGAGGAAACCTTCACTGCTGATACATCTGACAGAGCATTAATCTCCAGAATATACAAACTATTCAAAAAACAAAGAAGTAAGAAAACAAATGATTCACTCAAAAGATTGAGCAGAGACTTCACAAGTGAGGAAATAGAGATGGATGAGAAACATCTTAAAAAGTATTCAACATCGCTAATAATTAAGGAAATACAAATTAAAATCACTTTAAGATACAATCTCACCCCATAAGGCTGGCAGGGATCAAGAAAACAAATGATATTAAATGTTGGAGAGGGTGTAGGGACAGGGTAACACTCACCCACTGCTGGTAGGAATGCAAACTTGTACAACCACTATGGAAAGCAGTATGGAGAACACTTAAAAGACTCAAAATGAGCCTACCACCTGACCACTTCTGGGAATATATCCACCAGACTCTTCATACCACAGAGATGTATGTACAGCCATGTTCATTGCAGCTTTCTTCACAATAGCGAAGAGCTGGAACCAACCAAAATCCACTGATGAGTGGATAGAGAAAATATGGTACAACTACACAATGGATTTCTATGCAGCAGTAAAGAAAGATGGCATCATGAAATTTGCAGGTAAATGGATGCAACTGGAAGAAATTATCTTAAGTGAAGTGACACAGTCCCAGAAAAACAAACAACAAATGGTATCCCTCATCTGTGGATGCTAGCACCAATAACCCAGTTGTAAATATTCCTTGTGGGGAGTGATACATATTGGAAAGAACAACAACAACAGAAAAGACTGCAACAAAGAACTGACTGAAATGGTGAATCTGGTGGGATGGAAGGGTTGGGAGGGGGGTACAGGTCTACATTAGATTAATGTATAGTTGATTGATGTGAATTTAACAGGTATCCAAATTTGCCCAAACTTTGTCTACATATTATATGCTATTCTAGGTCTTAGTAATAGTAAAAATGTCTATATTAAACAACATTGGTTAAAAGGTTTTAATAAAAAAGGTAATACATTTAAGCTAATTGGAAATATAAATTGTAGTCAACATCTGCTTCATTTGTAATTTATATAACAACAAATTTGGTGTTAATGGATAAAAATATTCTGTACAATGTTTGTGTTGTACAGTATCAACTTGTAACATTTTCTTCTACCTGTAGGATAATTTAACTAAAGGAATTAAATTGGCTTCCCAAATTAACAACATACAGTCAATGATAAAGAGCTTAATGCAGAAAAGTTGGCCCAGCTAAACATTAAAAGGAAGAAGAGCCTCAGACTGCTACAGACATCAAACATCTCTGTGGATCCTAATTGTAACAACTATTTATAATGAGTCCTAATGAACTTTACCTTTCATGTGCCACAAAGCTTTAATGAGAGACTTCCTTACCTCCTTTTCATAGAACAAAGAAACCATGATTGTAATGAAGTCATTCCCTAACTGTAAACTAGAGCCGACTATTACATAGGTAATCTCTTATAAAGGTGATATAGTTGCCTTCTTTAATTGACTGATAATCATAGGAACTGTGAAAGGATAATTCCCTATTCAGAGCCAAATATAATACTACAATCTATATAATCTGGGTTATTAAGCAAAATATATTAATACAGGAGAGCTGTGTTATCAGAAATGGACTATTCAGCCAAGGAGATGTTGGCTAGGGGATCCAAGCCCCCAAAAAGATAAAGTCTTTTTGCCAGCAAACTGGGATATCTGCAAGAAGAGAAGCAGTAAGGCCATGCTGTCGAAGACCTGGTGTAAGCATGGGAAAGATATAGCGAGACCACATTTGCAAGTATACAGTTGGCCTCTGGAATGCCAGAGAGTGTTACCAAAGGCCACTAAATCAATAAAGCAAATACCGGTCTCCTTGAGTCAAGCAAGACTCCTCTGTCAGCATCAGCTACACCTCACCTGCCTGGAAATACTGTGCAGCAGTTGCAGCCATATGTCTCTATATCCCAAATCTAATTGGCTATTAGCTCTCTTCTTGGAGGAATAATTCAAGGCTGATGCCACAAGCTTAAGTCCTCTAGTAGTTAGGAGATGTTACAAGCCCCATTAAGACCTTGTCAGCCTTTACAGAAAATGTTACAGAGATTTCCTCCTTGGGGAATACCCACAGATGTGTTGTCCTGTCCCCACTACCGGTGGTTCCAAGGCAAATCAAGGAGCAGACACTCCAATCTTAATTTCAGAGGTTGTCTATGAAGGGAATAGAGCAAGATAACACTCAGTAGCCAAGCAGCGATTCTTATTTCCCTCATGTATGCCCAGAGTCCCGGCATGAGCCTGGGGCCCTATGTCCATGGTGACAAAATGGCCAGCTCCCAAGAGGACCCTGGTTCCATTCCCAGAACCCGCATGGCTGATAGCAACTCCAGTTCCAGATGATCTGATCTTGCAGTGGAATTGCACGGTCATGGTATACAGCATATACACAGGCAAACACACACACACACACACACACACACACACACGTAAAATTAAAAAGTAAACAAATAAGTAAATAGGAAAGTGATACTAATCAGTTATTCTTAACCAAGAATTTACAGTTGCATAAGTAACATTTTAATTTTTTAATTATTTATTTTTATTTTGTGTGTATGGATGCTGTTGCTGCAGGTGTGTAAGTGCATCTGTGTCATGCAGTGCACACAGAGAAAAGAAGAGGGTGTTGGATACCCTGGAACTAAATTTATGGATGGTTGTTAGTCTTCATGTGTGTGCTGGGATTCAAACCCAGGTCTTCTGCAAGAACAGTCAATATTCCTAACCACTGAACCATCTCTCCAGCCCCTCATGAGTAACATTTTAAACATAATGACAGGAGTTTTAAATTTGTTTGTTGTTGTTTTTCTTGTTTTTGTAAAAGGGTGTTGCTGCATAGCCAAGATCACTAACACTTCCAAAATAGCAGGAATTAAAATATTGTGTCACTGTGACCCCCAAAATGCCAGTTTTCAGTCACATTTAAGCTTTACTATGAGTATTATTCAAGCAATGTAATCTGAGCTAACTTTGTTTATGCCATAGTGACAATGCCCTTTATCTTAGCAAAACTTACACAAATTAACATGTACTGAAAACCAATAAGCTCTTAGATGTGAAGTGTCACTTCATCTTGGGGAGTTATTCTGAGGAAAGTAACAAATGTTGATTTCTTTCTTAAATAAAATTCTTAACACTTAGAAAGTTTAATTTTAGGTCTCAAGTTTAATTTCATATGGGTGTTTCCTTTAATTTTACTTGATTTATAGTTGTTTTAAACACATTCATTAAATAATTGAAATCTTCAACTTTTATGATTTGTAGACACTTAAAATATCCTATTTTAAGCCTTTGAGAAGGCTTTGTCTTTTACCTTCAAAAAATAAGTGGAACTGTTTAAGTATATAGACTTTGATAACATAAAAACCATTTAACACAAGACATTTTATGAGCTATTGTGTAGTCATGGTAACAAAAAATTTACATTCTTTTTCAACATTTGTAATTTTTTTCATGTGTAAAGGCTTTTAGATTTTAATAATTTGCCTCTAAAAATTACCTCAAGCATTACTCCAAGAAGAGAGGCCAATGTGTACCTAATTTTAAGGTTTTATATTGGGGAATTCATTTAACTTGAAAAACTATTTGTCACATTACAAATGACAGTATTTAAGCTGTAAATTCTGTGAGGTTTTAACTTGTGTGTATTCCTGGGAAACCATCACTGCAGCAACGATGACACTTTGTCTGCAACTCTGTCCCTGTTGTCCCCAGTCCGTCTGCACATCTCTCACCAACTATTGATCTGCTTTGGTGTCTGCCAGTGACACTCTCTAGTGAGCCTTTTTAGGGTTTTTTTGGTACTGAGCATCCAACACATGGCCTAATGAGTGCTAGGCTTGTGTTCTACCACTGATCTATACTCCAGGCCCAGTTTGGCTATAAAGAATGCCTTGTAGTTCTGATCCTCTCCCTTCCCTCCATCCCTCCCTCTCCTGTTCTTTTCCATTTCCTCTTCATTCCTCTTTATCCTTTGTTTTCACTGTAGTATATAAATGCTTTATTCATTCATGTTCCTGAATAGAATTTGAGCTGGTTAGCTTCAGTTGTCATCACAATTGAAGACTTTCATCCATTGACTAGGCCTGTGGCCATGTCTGTGGGGCATATTTTTGATTGTTGAGTGATATGGGAGTGCCAAGCTTACTGTGGACAGTGCCACCCCCTTCAGGTGGTCTTGTGTTGTATAAGAAAGCAGGCTGAGCACAAGCCACAGCAGCAAGCCAATAAGTAGCCTTCCAGCATGGGCTGTGCTCTGTGTTCCGGCCCTGAGTTCCTGCCTTGGCTTCCCTTGATAATGGACTGTGTTGTCAGGCAAATAAACTCTTTCTTCCCCAAGTTAGTTTTGGTCAGTTTTAACAATATTTTATTTGTACATGCTTCTCTAAAGCCAAAAATGTATTGCGATTTTTTTGGGGGGTACTCTTTTTGAGATAGGGTTCTCCCTATAGCCCCAGCTGGCCTGGAACTCACAGAAATCTCCCTGTCTCTGCCTCCCAAGTTCTGAGAATTAAAGGTGTGCACTACCATGCCAGGAGATTTTTATGCATATGAGTGTATTGCCTGGATATATGTAAATGACCCCATGTCATTCAATGACTGCAGAGGTAAGAAGAGGGTGTTGTGTTCCCTGGTACTGGAGTTACAGATGGTTGTTAGCCAAAATGTGGGTGCTGGGAATCCATCCCAGATCTTCTTTAAGAGCAACCAGTACTCCAGCTCTCCAGCCCCTGGTCAGTGTTTTAATCTCAGCAATAGAAAGTAACATTACATGTATAGCTCAATTTATCTAGTTATCTCTTATCTTAGCCTGGGTTAACTTCATCGTTGAGTGGTGAATATTCAAATAGAAGATTGCTGCTCTTTCATTCCTATTAGGTTAATATATAGGGATGGAATAACTAGACTATGTGTATGGCACTGCCAAAAATGTTTTTCAGAATGGTACCATTTTGTGTACCTAGTAGCCATGACCATGAGTTCTATTTTTTCTACATCATCAACCAGCACTGGACATGATTAGTCCTTTAATTTAGGCTATAATACTATTAGGCACTATAAACATTTTGATTTTACTTTGGCTAGCTTTCATAATAATAGGGTTGAGATTTTTTTCTATATTATCATTATATATCTTTGAGGAAGATATAACTATTTTTGCCTATTTTTAAATTCCCAAAAATGTATTTAATTTGTAATCATCACATTTTTTAGTGTTTGACAGATAATTACAACTAACAACTTACTATTGTTTTTCTCTGTACTAAACCAAAAATAAGCAAGTAAATTCATAAAAAGAATGCAAATAAAAATATAATCTTATTTCTTAAAATATTCTGTTGATGATTGTACATAGGTTTGTAGAATTGTATTTCTATATTTATTCATTAAATAGCCTGCAGGCCTTTGTCAGAGATGAGTCATCTATAAATCTGTGGACCAAGATTTTGATCTCAGTCTTTTCCATTCACTGATTCAATCTTGGGGAATATACTGAGTGTGGTTACTATAGCTTTCTAACAAGTCTTAAAATCATGGAATGATAGTCCTCAGTATTTGTTCATTTTTGAAATTGTCTTTTCTATTTTTTTCATTTCTTATGAATTTTAGAAATTTCATTTCTGTAAGGTTCGGCATGGGGTTTTTTTTTTTAAACTTTTTTTTAGTTTCACACATGTATGTATGTCCCATTTAGGACTCACCATCAATTGTTCTCAGCACTTTGATCAGTTATGACTCTGTAAGTCATTTCTGTAAGGTTTGGCATGGGATTTCTTTTTTAAACTTTGTTTTAGTTTCACATATGTATGTATGTCCCATTTAGGACTCACCATCAATTGTTCTCAGCACTTTGATCAGTTATGACTCTGTAAGTCATTTCTGTAAGGTTTGGCATGGGATTTCTTTTTTAAACTTTGTTTTAGTTTCACATATGTATGTATGTCCCATTTAGGACTCACCATCAATTGTTCTCAGCACTTTGATCAGTTATGAGTCTCTGTATTAACTATCTCTCTTTGCAAAAAGAAGCTTCTCTGATCTAGGGTGAGAACATAGTAGAATATGGGTATAAACATGTATGTAGAAGGCTCCATTAATGTGCATATCTTGCCTGGCCACTGAACTTGAATTTCACTGATACTTGATCCTATGTATCAAATCAAGAAAAAAAATGCATCTCTAATAAGCACTATACTTTCTCCTTTTATTTAGGGCATATTTAACTACATTTTCACAATGTTTTGCAGGTTTTTGCATACTAATATTTTATAAGTTGTGCCATATTTGTTCCTAGGTGTTTCGTGTTTTATGCTGTTTTAAGTATTATTAAAATAATCTACTTTTGTTTTAGCTTTTGATTATTTGTTCCCTGCACATAGAAATTCATTTTAATACTGATACTGTAACCTAAAACTTTGCTAGCATACTTGCTAGGTCTCATAGAGTTTTAACTTTACTAAGTTCTTTGATAATTTTTAGTTTCTCAGAAAAGTTGGACAGAAAGTCCAAGTTCACAGACATAATAACTTTTTACAAAGTTCAGAGGAGCCAATCTTGCTAGGTTGTAAATATTTTAATGAGGACATTCATAATTAAACCCTAGGAGCCAGAGAGATGGTTCAGCAGTTAAGAGCACTGGCTGCTCTTTCCAAAGATACCAAGTTTGGTTTTCAGAACCCTCATGTGGGCTAACAAACATCCATAACCTCAGTTCCGGGAAATTCGATGCTGCCCTCTTCTGGCCTCCACAGACACTGAATGCACATGGTGGCAAAACACTCATTATATAAAAGAAAACTGAATCCAAAACATAATCCCAAGGCTGGAGAGATGGCTCAGCGGTTAAGAGCACCAACTGCGCTTGCGGAGGACCCGGGTTCGATTCCCAGCACCCACATGGCGGCTAAGAACTGTCTTTAACTCTAGTTCCAAGGGAATCCCACAACGCTGTCTTCTGACCTCCACGGCATTGCATGACACGGGTACACCAACCTACATGCAGAAAGTACACTCATACACATAAAGAAAAAATAACCCCTAAAATATGTTTGATGCCAATAGAGCTATTCATCTAATAACCTATTATCACGGGTGAGAAGTACATGTGACCAATAAATAGATGAATTGTAACATTCCTTATTTGTTCCTGATTTTTTTCCTGTATATTTGGTGACTATTTTTCCCCTCATGGTTAAAACCTGGACAGAAAGACTGGTCACAGTGGGAGAGATTTTGGAATGACAGATTTCTGATTATTTTTGTCTTCCTGACTTATATGTTGAAACTTAAACATCCTAATGTAATAGCGTTAGAGAGTAAGACATTTGGGAGGTGACTGACCAGGAGGACTCTACCCTAACAAATGGGATTCAGTATGTTATGAGAATGATCTTAGGGAAATTGATGGTGCCTTTAGCCATGGTATGTTTCAGCCAGAAGGCCCCATTTATGATGGAGGATAAAATCATTTAGCAGATGTCAAATTCCTCAGGCCATGATCTTGGGCTTCTCAGATTCTAGAAGTGTAGGAAACAATTTTCTCTTGCTTATGAACCACTTTGTTTATGGTACTTTTCTTTTTTGTTTTAAATATAATAATTTTATTGATGTTTTGTGTATTTCAGACATCATTTTTCAGTTCAATTTAGACATATTCCCCTTTCCCTTCCCCCCTACCCCACCCCAGATCATGCATTCTGCCATACATGTCCTGCATCTTTCCCTCAGTCTTTTTAAAGTTTTTCTCTGCAAAGGCTTATTGTTTTGGGCAGAATTTAACTATATCAGTCCATTCTTTGACCCAGTCCTGATGTTGTTGTGGTTCCATCCCCATTGTATTGCTCCAAAATATGCTTATATACACATCATATATGTACCAGAATTATGTCTTCCAGGAATAAACTGTATGTTAACTTCAATATATGTTTAGGAGTTGACTTTTTCCATTTAATTTTATATTACTCTAAAATATAAATATATACCTTCCACCCATATACATGAATTACCATGTCTGAAAGTAAGTGGTAAGTTAATTCTAGGACTCATTAAGAGAGTCACATTATAGCATCACAGTTGCTTTCAGAAAGAAATATAACGATAACATTGCTCAACTTGCCTTTCAATTGGGGGGTTTGGTACTAGCATCCACAAATGAGGGAAACCATTCCCCATTCGTTTGGGGGGAACTGTGTTATTTCACTTAGCATAGTGGCTTTGAGTTCCATCCATTTACCTGCAAGGTTCATGATATCATATTTCTTTACCTCTGCATAGGACCCTATTGTGTAGAGGTACCACATTTTCTCTATCCACCCATCAGTTGAAGGGCATTTGGGTTGGTTCCAACTCTTCGCTATTGTGAAGAGGGCTACAATAAACATAGGCGTGCATGTATTTTTTTGCAGTAGGATGAGTCCTGTGGGTATATACTCAGGAGTGTTATGGCTGGGTCAGGTGGTAGGCTTATTTTGAGTCTTTTAAAGGGTCTCCATGCTGCTTTCCACAGTGGTTGTATGAGTTTACATTCATACATAGTGGATGATTGTTTCCCTTTCACAACAACCTCTCCAGCATTTGGTGTCTTTTGTTCTCTTGATCTTAGCCAGTCTTTTTGGAATGAGATGATATCTTAAAGTGGTTTTAATTTGCATTTCCTTAATTATTAAGAATGTTGAACATTTTTTAAATTTTTATTTTATTTTATTTATTTTTTATAATTTTATTTATTTTTTATGTGTATGGATGTACTGTCTGCATGTAGGTTTGTGCACCTGTGTCATGCAATGCTGCAGAGGTCAGAAGAGGGTGTCAGATTCCCCTGGAACTGGAGTTAAAGACGGTTCTCAGCTGCCATGTGGGTGCTGGGGATCCTCTGCAAGAGCAGTTTTTGCTCTTAACCACTGGGCCATCTCTCAAGCCCATTGAACATGTTTTAAAATGTTTCTCAGCCATCTTTACTTCCTCATTGGTGAAGTCTCTGTTCAGCCCTTTACTTCCATCTTTTGATTATGAGTGGAATTATTCGATCAGGAAATGTGGGACACTATGAAAAGAACAAATCTCCACATCATAGGGATGGAGGAAGAAGAGTCCAAAGGCAATGGTATTGATCAGATCTTCAACAGAATAATAGAAGAAAATTTCCCTAAACTGAAAAAAAAGACAAACCTATACAAATACAAGAAGCACATAGAACAGCAAATAGACAAGACCAGAAAAGAAATCTCCCACGCCATATCATAGTTAAAACACTAGATGATCAAAACAAAGACAAAATACTGAAGGCCACAAGAGAAAAACAACAAATTACATATAAGGGGAAATCCATCAGAATTACAGCTGACTGCTCAGTGCAAACTATGAAAGCCAGAAGAACATGGTCCAAATTATTCCCAGTGCTAAATAACTTTAGATGCCAACCCAGATTACTATATCCAGCAAAAATGTCAATTATAGGTGAAGGAGAAAGAAAAAATATTTCATGACATAAACAAAATGAAGGAATATATGTCAAAAAACCCAATACTTTAGAAAATACTTGAAGCAATTCAGAGAACAGAGGAAAGGAGCAACTATTCCCAAGCAACTAAAGAGAGAAAATAATAAAAGCATAACAGCATAAATACAAACCTAGACCAAGAATACAAACAAAGAATAAGTTGAAAGGAAGAAACATACATCTCTCAACAATAACCTTAAATACTAATGGTCTAACCTCCCCAATCAAAAGACATAGACTGGGAGAATAGATTAGGAAACAGAATCCATCTATATGTTGTCTACAAGAAGCCCATCTCACCCTCAAGGATAGACACCAACTTAAAGTGAAAGGATGGAAAAAATATTCCAAGCAAATGTTACTAAAAATCAAGCAGTAGTAGCTATTCTAATATCAGACAAATTAGAGTTCAAAGCAAAACTAATCAGGAGAGACAAAGAGTATATACTTATCACAGGTACTTTTCTTATAGTACCACTAATGGACTAAGACAAATGCTTACTCCAATCACACAATAATGGATTGCTCTCAGCCCAGCCTCTACATTGTAAATAATTTATGCATCATTGTGAGGGTGCTCATGAATTAATGAAGTGACTAATTCACTAAAAGAGACTAGTCACAGATATGAATTGTGATATACATAAAAATAACAATTCCTTAGATCCTCAAATAACTAGAAAGGACTCAGCTTTTTTATGCTCAAAAATGCTGAAATTCAGTAATTTATGTTAATCTTTTTGGTGATAATTGTTGATTCTCCTAGGAAAATCTATCTGTTTTCTGGGAATTATGAAAATCATAAAATGTCATAAAATGGTGCTTAAAACATGAGAATTTGATGTAAGTGGACAAGAATAGATGTAAGTAGACAAGTAGACAAGGTACATGAGTTAACAGATGGTTTTATTCAAGAAAGACTGGATTTACAAATATCCTTATATGAGGAGCTGGGATGTTGTCCAGTTGGTAGAGTTTGCCACCATGCTGCCAACAGTCATGTGGTAGTGCGCTCATATAATCTCAACACTTGGGATGTGGAGGCAGGAGGATAAAAACTTCAGTGGCGTTCTTGAAGCACAGCTGGTTTGAGACTCTTTCTCAAAAAACTCCTAAAACAGCTCACAATATGGTCTGACCTGTATCTGTTGGGCTTGCTGCTTATGAGGCCAGTCTTGACAACATAGCAAGATCCTATTTCTTTGTTAAAAATATTTTATTTATTATCTTTATTTTACATATATGAATGTTTTGCCTGCATGTGTGAAAGTACCCTTGTGGTGTGCAGTGCCTGCATACATTATAAGGTGTTGGATCACCTGGGACTGGAGTTATGGATGATTGTAAGCCATGACATGGATGCTGGGAATTGAACTTGAGTCCTCTGTAAGAGTAGTCAGTGCTCTTAATCTCTGAGCCACTTCTCCAGCCCCAATTCTTTTCTTTTAATAAAGATAACATAATACACATTGTTTGTTCAGATTCTTTTTATGGAAAGGGGTTTGAGATAGGGGTTTCTCTGGAGTCAAGATTGGTCTTGAGTTCACCATCCTTCAATCTCAAACATTTAAATGCTGGTATTACATATCTGTGTTGCCACAGTTGGTTTGGGTCAGATCCTAGGGACTCCAGCATCATTAGAAAAAATAATACGTGTGGGGGGTGGGGCACATGCCTTTAATTCCAGCACTCTGCAGGCAGATCTCTGTGAGCTCAAGTACAGCCTGTCTACACAGCGAGTTCCAGGTCAGCTGGTGCTACAGGGAGACAGTGTCACACAAAAATAAATAAAGAAATGAATAATACAAAAATACTCTAAATTAGTCATATTAAGTTACTTCAAGCTTTGTAAAAATAGATCATTTTTCTCCGTTGAGATGCTGGAATTTACAATATTTCTCTTGCCTTTTAAAACACTAAAGTTTCATATTTTCTAACCCCATTAATTTGCAAATTATAGTAGTTTAATTAGAATTCTAAAAGCCTAATTAAGACTTTTAGTTTCCTTCAAGTGTGGGCATTTTTGCTCCGGTGATTCCTCAGACTCACTGCAGACCCATTGCAGAAATTCAGGCTTTTAAATGTTATGCCCTCTACTTTTTTTAGCTCTGGGAAGAGAGAGAGGAAAGGAGGGAGGGAGAGAGAGAGAGAGAATTCCAAATTACCCCTTTGGATAGACTAGGCACTTATTAAGATAGTAAAGCAAGAGCAGTTCAAAGTAAAACAAAGCAAGAAAAGTAAAAAAGAGAAAGCTTCTTTGTAATCATAAAATGTAATCATAAAATGTAATCATTATATATATATATATATATATATATATATATATTTAAGGAGAAGGCAGGATTTTTGTTTATTCTCTAAACTAATGGAGGGAATCAAGGAAGATATAATCACTTTTGCTTTAGCTCTTGCCAAGCTTAATATCACTTGGGAGAGACCCTCCCCCACTGGAAACAGAATGGCTGTATGTATTGTTCTACTGTAAGAAACCCTCATAGAATTCAACAAGAGACTGTGAAGATCCTTCAGAGTTCTTACCTTCTGCTATGGTTTCTTTGGTACGTCAATAAATTTACAAGTCTATTTTTTGATGCTTTTTAGAAATTTGTTTTAATCTAACTACTCATGAGAAAGATACCTGGTGTCTAGTAGAGGAATTCCCCTCCCCTGTTACAAATTAACTCATTTAAATGTCTTTCTGTAATGTGGATAAACATATGAATATACTTTCAGAAGGTTCTATAATAGTAGGTTTCCATATGGCTTTCTGTAAATGCCTTAGTGTTCGTTATCTCTCCCCATACTCCCTCCTCTGCCCTGTCCCCACCCCAGTTAAGCCATCCAGTTCTATTATGCCCTATTCCTTCTTTATATCTCTGCACTACACATTCCCTCCCAGAAAGAATTTCTCCACCTCCATGACCATTTATGAGTTTCTTCTCTCGATTTTCAATTTGGAGCATGGGTGTCTAGGATTCTAAACTAACATCCAGTTATGAGAAATAATATTTGATATTTGTCTTTCTGGGTCTAACTCACCTCACTCAGAATCTCTGTTTTCAGTTCCATCCATTTACCTGTGAATTTTATCATTTTTTAAGAGCTGAAAAGTATTCCATTGTGTATATATATATATATATACATATATATATACATATATGTATATATGTATATATATATACACATATATATATATGTGTATATATATATACATATATATACATATATATATATGTATATATATGTATATATGCATGTGACAAAATAAAATAAAATAAATCCCAATGCACTCCCTCTCTTGAAGGTATTTATCAAGGGTCCCATATGCCCTCCAAAAATACTGGTCATTTTCCATGCTCTTGTTTACTCACCAGAACTTCACAGTAAGTCACTATTCATGAAGACACTACCTGCATGAAGCGTAGAACAAAGAAAAAGGAGAAATCAAGCTGGTACTCACTTCAAAGCTTCATTCTCCTTTCATAGTGCTGGAAGGTACTATGCATTCTATCTGAAGAGAATATGTAACATCAACCTTATACAGCTGTTAGGATTAACAGCTACATTGTGAAGCTACAACAACAAATAAACTGGCAAGATATACCCACTGGTGTATATACCCAAGTGCTATATGGGAGGAACCAGTCACTTTCTAACTGGATATATGGTCCCCTCATAGGATGGAACTCATAACTGATGTTTATATCAGGGCTAGTAACCTGAGGTTAGACAGGTCACAGGAAATAGGGGATAGTCTAATACTAGTTGTCTGCTAAATAGTTACAGTATTAAATTGGCTCTTATGTACTTATTTAACAACCATGGATTAATGCATCTCTCATCTCTTATCAGAGAAGCTTCCTTATATAGCAAACCCAGCAATTGACCAACTTGCAGAGAACAAGAGACTTCAGTGTTCTTATGCCTGAACAGGACACCTACATAAACTTCTGCCTACCAAGGCTTAGGGATAATTCCAGATGAGTTTGGTAAGATGAGTTGGGAGGAGACAGTATGAGGAGGTGCAGAAAGGGGAGGTGATCTAAATACCATCAATTTATATTGTCTACATAGAGAGCTCCAGGCCAGCTAGGGCTGGGAGACTCTGCTTCGAAAAGACAGAAAACAAACAAACAAACAAACAAACAAAAAAACAACAACCCCCCCCAAAAACCACTCATATTGGTTAATAGAATACAATTAAATTTAACTTAGCATATAGAATCTTGACCAGAAACTTGGTAACGGATTTACAATTAACACAGTATCAATGACAACTACAATGTGATTTATTTTTAGATATTAAAGTGCTTAATACCCAAGAGGATATGAGATAATTGTCTTGTAACTGAGAAGCATGGGTTGCTCTTACAAGTCAAAACTGATCATATCAATTCCAGAAGAAGCATTTTGACTTAAAAAGTCCTAGTGTGAGAATAATATTATTTCAATTGTTAACAGTTGTTAAGCCTTGATTTATTATAAATTAAGATTATTCCTGTACAAACTGCTTGATAGCTTATTTTGCCAACTAGTAAACACCTAAGAAAAGGGAACCTGTATTGGGGAATTTCTTAATATGGGATTGTGGTATTTGCATGTATCAGTCATTTTTTTTATTAATTTTATTTATTTCCATATGTGTATGAATGTACTGTCTGCATGCAAGTCTGTGCACCCGTGTCGTGCAATGCCGCGGAGGTCAGAAGAGGGCGTCGGACTCCCCTGGAACTGGAGTTCTCCTGGAATTGGAGTTTCAGACGGTTCTCGGCCGCCATGTGGGTGCTGGGGATCGAACCCGGGTCCTCTGTAAGAGAGGTCGGCGCTCTTAACCGCTAGGCCATCTCTCCAGCCCGTATCAGTCATTTTTTAAATTATTGAGTGATGTAAGAGGGCCCAGCCCACTGTGGGTGGTGCCACCCCTAGGTATGAGAAAGCAGGCTGAACTCAGGCCAGAAGGACAGGGCAATAACACCATTTGTTCATGATCTCTGGTTCAGTTCCTGCCTACAGCTTCCTGTTTGAGATCCTGCCTTGACTTCCCTCAGTGTTGGACTGTACTTTGGAACACTTAGATGCAATAAATCCTTTTCTCCCGCAAGCTGGTTTTGGTCAGAGTGTTTATTATTTTCTTTTATGTGTGCTAGTGTATTGCCTACATGTATGTAAGTGTACCCATGTCATACAAAGCCAAGGAGGTCAGAAGAGTTGTTGGATAGATACCCTGTGGGAGCTGGGAATTGAACCAAGCTCTTCTTCAAGGACAGCTTATGCTCTTAACCTGTGAGCCATCTCTCTAGCCTCCGTGGTCAGAGGGTGTTATCACAGCAATAGAAAGTAATTAGCACACAAATGAATGTTATAATGATTAGAACTCTAATTTATAATAGTCATTGATAACTCATTGCTATTATTTGAGTACTTATTAAATGGGGAAGGTTTCTTATTTTGTTATTCTCTGCCAAAACAAAAGAGCAAATTTTTTAAAAATTTACTCTAAAATTAGCTATAAGAGAAAGACCACAGTGCGAATTTGCTGAAAATGAGGCTTAGATGTCACTGAAAGGGCCAAGAATAAGGATGAAGGCTACAGAGACCAAATCGAAGGTTAGCTTATAAGATGCAGTATTTGGATGAGTTTAAGTAATTAAGCTTAATTGAATAAACCTTGAGATTGTGCTATCTGTACCTTGAGATTGTGTATCTCCATTTTAAGAACATAGGTCATTTGAATTCACAGTTTAGTCTTCTGCATTACAAATAGTTCAGTATTTGAAATGTAAATATAATCTCATTCTACTCAGCTTAACCATTATTAAGCTTTTATTTGTCCACAGAAAGATAACCACATGTGGACTGAGTGGTGATAGGTTAATTGTAAATGGCTATTTACCCCAAATCCTCAAAGGCTTCATGCGAGCTTGATGAAAATACCATCTTTGTGGCTCAATTATAAAGCTTAAATAAATCTTCTTGATATTGTACCTCTTTTATGTCTAAAATACTTCTGCAATTAATAAAATCAGTTTGGGGTGGTAGGAGAAAGTCTTTCTCAAAGTAGAAGCCATGTGATCCCAGGGGTCAGCCAACAAAGTGTTTGTGTCAGGAAAATCTCAGTGCAGTTGGTAGCTATTGGGAGAGGGAGAGTTGCTCTATTCGTTCACCATGCTCCAGAAGAAGGACCCATATGGCAGCAAAGAACCATCCTTAACTCCAGTTCCAGAGGAAACCAAATGCTCTCTTCTGACCTCTGTGGCATGACATGACATGGGAATACCCACATACATGCAGACAATACACTCATATACCTAAAACAAAAATACTAAAATATTTTTTAAAAGTGTGCATACTCCATTCCTAGAAACAGAAATTCATATAGTATGTCCAATAAGTAAAGAAAAAGGTCAAATTTGTAACTACATTTAATAGAAGATAAACAGTGTTTGGAAATGAAGGCATCTCACTAGATAGCAGGCATGACTGCCATTTCTGTTTTGTTTTTACAATTCTAGTATTCATTTATATGATAAGAATTCAACATCTATTCTTGGCTTTATTTTATGGTTTTTGAAGCATTTTTAGTTTTTAAAATTTGATATTTTAATAGATGAAACAGGAATGTTTATTTTAGGTAAAAATCTAAGGGGAAATTAAAAATGTCTGATGGTTAATTCCTATTATCTACTTGATACTATCTAGACTCCCCTGCGAGACAGGCCTCTGGGAAGGGCTTCAAGCTCATGCCATCTTGACTTCCTGCCATCGTGGCACGATGTTCTACTCTAAGCTGCCATAAACCTATTCTTTTCTGTGTTGGTTTGACAGGGTATTTTATCGCATCAACAGGGAAAGAAATTAAGACAGAAAGACACATTGTCCATTGTTACTGAGCTATAAAAGGCAAGAAAACACATCTATGTCTTTTTGATTACCAACTATAAATGAAATATAATGCTTCATACAAAGTAACTCGGAAGCAGTTGAGGCAACACAAATTGAGAGTGATGGCTGGCTCATCAATCCACAATAACTGGTGCCTATTATATTTTTCATTGTCAATTATGCATAACCTTTGCAACCGTACCTGCAGTTTTAAGCATGCTGATGATGAATAATTTTTCCATTGTATTTCGTGAAACTTTGGTAATCACCAAAGTGCCGTGTTTTCTTTGTTTTGTATGAGAACTCTGAGTAAAGATCATGCAGGGTTCCTGCCTTAGAAGCACAGCGTTTCAGATAGCCCAACTCCATAGCACAGGATGCTTCAGTGTTGCTTATTTGTTAAATATATCATGACAGTTGTCAAAATACCTAGTGTGCAATTCGTATTAATATAGAGCCTATTCAAGGTTAAGCATTTACAGTAAGTGTTTTATTATAACAAACATTGCACTCTGCTCCTTAGGGTCACATCTACAAGCATTTAATTTCAGCAATTGGCATAACAGAGGCATTATGGTAATTTGCAGCCTTCAGGGTACACACAGAGGTTGAATGCTATTAGAGCTTTCCTTTTCCTCACTTTTAAAGCTTTGTCTATAATCCATACATTGCTTTGGAAAGGAAGACTTTATGTCCCTTTTTATTTGAATATTTGGAGTTTATTTTCCAATGAATATAATATGATAGAAAAAATAATGGGATATTAAAGTAAAAGGAATAACTTTCCATATGTTTTAGGTCTTTGGACACCAGAGAGCCATGAAAAGGACCACCACATTTACTTCTGAGTCCCAAATTCAATATTAATGAACAGCAAAATGCTTTTAATTCCCACCAGGAACGTTCACCTCGGTTCCTCTGTCACATTGCTTTGCTCACTGATTTGTCGCCACCACTTTAAAAAGAGTATATTTTAATAAGGTGATTATCTAAGTTCATAGGCACAATTACAGGATAAGATACGAGATTCTAAGAGGAACTAGAAGGGAGAGAGTGAACAGGTGGTGAAGTACTTGAAGAACTTACAGAAAAGTGTACATTCAGAGGAGGGGATCAGGAAAAAGAAAGTGACATTAAAGAAAATAGACACACACACACAAGGGGGAGAGAGAGAGAGAGAGAGAGAGAGAGAGAGAGAGAGAGAGAGAGAATGAGAACACTAGGCCAAGATGTTATGAAAACATATATAAGCAAATGTAGTTCACACTTTGAAAATCCGGTTTATTCTTTATTTTTTTTCCCCATGAACCAGGTTTTATTGTTTCCATTATACAGATGAGGACCTGACACTCAAAGACAATGTGCCCAAGACTTAGTGTCAGGGGTAGATGGGACAGTCTACTGGCCGGCCCTGTCTCTGCTAGGTCACCCTTCAGAGCACCACCTTGGAAGGCCAGCAAATCACCTGCACTGCAATGAAAAGTCAAGGAAAGTAACCCTGAAGGTTTAATCCAAGGCTGAGCAGGAAGTAGAAGCCCAGCGAGTATCAAAACTCGTCTCTACTCATGCCGTTTGAAAACAATTTCAAAGGATAAGCTGTTTTGTTTCATTTTATTCTTTCTTTTCTCTTTTCTTTTCTTTTTTTTTACTTTTTTAAAATTTATATATATTTTTTCTTATCAAATCTAGACCCGTGTCCCCCCCATTCCCCCACCCCACCAGAGCTCAGGCATTCTGCCAAACATGCTATTCATCTCCTTCTCAGTCTTTCTGAATATTCTCCATGTGGAAGTTAACTGTTTTGAGCAGAAGTTCACTGTTTCAGTCAGATATTTGATGCAGTCCTTTCTGTTGTTGTTGTTGTTTCCAATATGCATCACTCCCAAATGCTTTGGACTCAAGGCGCCATGCACAGGAAATACTTACAACTGGGTAATTGGCACTAGCATCCACAGATGAGGGATAGCATTCATTGTTTGTTTTTCTGGGACTGTGTTACTTCACTCAGCATGGTGTCCTCTAGTCCAGCCATTTTCCTGCAAAGCTCATGATGTTGTCTTTCTTTACTGCTGCATAGAATTCCATTGTGTAGATGCACCACATTTCCTCTATCCACTCATCAGTTGAGGGGCATTTGGGTTGGTTCCAGCTCTTTACTATTGTGAAGAGAGCTTAAATAAACATGGCCGTGCATGTATTTCTGCAGTGTGGTGAGTCTTGGGGGTACATGCCTAGGAGTGGTATGGCTGAGTCGGGTGGCAAGTTCATTCCAAGTCTTCCAAGAGTTCTCCACACTGCTTTCCATAGTGGCTGCACAAGTTTACATTCCCACCAGCAGTGGATGAGTGTTCCCCTTTCCCCACAAACTCTCTAGCATTTGGTATCATTTGTTTTCTTGATCCTAGCCAGTCTTATTGGAGTAAGATGATATCTTAAAGTGGTTTTGATTTGCATTTCCTTAATGATTAGTGATGTTGAGCAGTTCTTAAGGTGTTTCTCAGCCATCTCTAATTCCTCACTTGTGAAGTCCCTCTATTCCAGCTACGTACTCCAGCTTTTGAGTGGTCATTTGTTTTCTTCTTCTTTGTTTTTGAGGAAGTTTATATATATTCTAGAAATCAATGTTTTGTCAGATGTTTCTGAGTGAAGGTTTCCTCCCACTCTGGTGGGAGTTCTCTTCCCTTCCTTTATTGTTTCTTTCGATGTACAGAGCTTTTGGTTTAATGAGGTCCCATTTGTTCAATTGTCAACCTGAAGTATTCTTGCGCAGCTGCTGTCACTGATTTAGGAAGTCGTTTCCTACGCCTATGTCTTTGTAATCTTCTTGACAACTTTTTCTTCTACTATCGTCTTCCGAGTTTGAGGTTTCATGTTGAGGCCTTTGATCCATCTGGAGTTGACTTATGTACAGGGCAGAGGTAGGGGTTTAATTTAATTCTTCTACAAGTGGGTGATCCAGTTTTTGCCAACACCATTGCTGAAAAGATGCTGTCTTTTCTCCAGTGTGTCCTTCTTGGCACCCCCTTTGCAAAAGGATAATGGCTGAAATTGGTATGTGCTCAGGTTTGGATCTTCGGTTTTGTTCCATTGGTCCAACAGGTCTGTTGTTGTGCTAGTACCAGGCTGTTTTTATGACTATAGCCCTGTAGTATAGTTTGAAGTCTGGTATAGAGATCCCCCCTGTGTAGCTCTTTTCACTCAGGGTTGTTTTGGCTATTTGGGGTCTTTTGTTTTTCCAAATGAATTTAAGGGCTTTTTTTTTTTCCAAGCCTGTGAAGAAATTCTTGGGGATTTTGATTTTCGTTGCATTAAATCTATACAAGAGTTTCGTAGAATGGACATTTTTACAATGTTAATTTTCCCCATCCATGAGCAGGGGAGGTTTTTCCATTTTCTGATGTCTTCTTCAATTTTTTTCTTTAAAGGTTTAAAATTTTTGTTGTAGAGATCTTTGGTGTCTTTGGTTAGGTTTGTTCCTCAGTATTTTATTGTTTTTGAGGCTATTGTGAGTGGGAAGGTCTCTTTGAAGTCATTCTCCAGTTGCTTGTTGTTGGTGTAAAGAAAGGCCATTGATTTTTTAAGGTTAATTTTGTATCCTGCCACTTTGCTGAAGCTGTTAATCATTTTTAGGAGTTTTCTGGTGGAGGTTTTAGCATCCCCTAGGTAAACAATCATATCATCAGCAAAGAGGGATAGCTTGACTTCCTCTTTTCCAATTAGTACTCTTTTAATTTCCTTTTCTTGTCTTATTGTACTAGCAAGTGTTTCAAGCACTATATTGAAGAGGAGTGGTGACAGGGGCAGCCTTGCTGAGTTCCTACCTTTAAAGGGAATATTTCTGTCGTTTCCCCATTTAGGATGATATTGGCTGTGGGTTTCCTATATATGGCTTTGATTACATTGAGGAATGATCCCTACAATCCAGTTCCTTCTAGGACTTTAAGCATGAAGGGATGCTGGATTTTGTCAAAGGCTTTTTCAGCATCAATTGAGATGATGGTGTGGTTTTATTCTTTTATTCCATTTATGTGTTTGATGATGTTTGTTGATTTTCATATGTTGAACCATCCCTGCATCTCTGGTATGTATCCAACTTGGTCATGATGGATGATCTTGATGTGGGTCTGTATGCGATTTGCCAGTATCCTGTTTAGAATTTTGGCATTTGTGTTCATTAGGGAAATGGGTCTATAATTCTCCTTTTTAGTTGTATCTTTGCCTGGTTTTGGTAATAGAGTCATGCTGGCTTCATAGAAGGAATTTGGGAGAAGTTCCTCTGATTGTATCCTTCTAAACAGTTTCAGTAATAATGGTTGTAGGTCTTTTTGAAATGTTTTATAGAATTCTGCCATGAAACCATCTGGGCCTGGGCTTTTTTTAGTCGGGAGGTTTCTTATTACCTCTTCAATTTCTTCATGTATTATGTGTCTGTTTAAGCTGTGGATCTCTTCTTGGTTGAGGTTGGTGATTACCAGGATTTCAGATATTCATCCATTTCTTCTAGGTTTTCAAACTTGGTAGAGTATAGGTTCTTGAAGTATTCCCTTATAATTTTCTGGATCTTTTCCTTGTCTGTCGTGATATTTCCCTTTTCATCATGGATTTTATTGATTTGGAGTTGTTCCTTCTTTCTTTTGGTTAACTGTCCTAAAGGTCTGTCTATCTTGTTTATTCTTTCAAAGAACCAACTTTTGGATTCATTGATTTTTTTGTATTTTTTTTTGTTTCTATTTCATTGATTTCTGTTCTGATTTTTATTTCTTCCTGTCTGTTTCGTTTAGGGTTCATCTGTCATTGCCTCTCAAGTGCTTTTAGCTGTAGTGTTAGATCATTCACTTGTCCTCTTTCTGTTTTTCTAATGTGGGCACCCAGGGCTATAAACTTCCCTCTTAAAACTGCTTTTAAGGTATGCCATAGGTTTTGTTGTGTTGTATTGTTTATACTTTAACTTCCAAAAAACTAATCTGTATTAGTCACTTTTCTGTTGCTGTGATAAAACCACCATGACCAAGGGAACTTATAAAAGGAAGAGTTTATTTGAGCTTATGATTGACTGTTCCAGGGAATCAGAGTCCATTGTGGCGGGAAGCATGGTGGCTGGGGCTAGAGCAGCAAGCCGAGGGTCACATCTCGCAATGGGCACAGGAAGCAGAGAGAGTGACTGGAGACTGCAAGGCTTGTAAAACTCAGTAAGTCTGCCCCCAGTAACCTACTTCCTCTTGCACGGCCACACCTTCTAAGACCTCCAAGAACAGTGCCACCAACTGGAGACAATATGTCTGAATACTTAAAGCCTATGGGGGACACTCATTCAAACCATCACATGACACTAGAGAGCCATGAAAAGGACCACCACATTTACTTCTGAGTCCTGAATTCAATATTAATGAACAGCAAAATGCTTTCTAATTCCCACCAGGAACGTTCGCCTCGGTTCCTCTGTCACATTGCTTTGCTCACCGATTTGTCACCACCACTTTAAAAAAAGCATATTTTAATAAGGTGATTATCTAAGTTCATAGGCACAATTACAGGATAAGATACAAGATTCTAAGAGGAACTAGAAGAAGGGAGAGAGTGAACAGGTGGTGAAGTACTTGAAGAACTTACAGAAAAGGGTAAGTTCAGAGGAGGCGATCAGGAAAAATGTTGCCTTAACAAAAAGTGACATTAAAGAAAATAGACACACACACAAGGAAAGGGAGGGAGGGAGGGAGGGAGAGAAAGAGAGAGAGAGAGAGAGAGAGAGAGAGAGAGAGAGAGAGAGAGAGAGAGAGAAAGAGAGAGAGAACACTAAA
This sequence comes from Rhizomys pruinosus, assembly GCA_009823505.1. Classification (NCBI taxonomy): domain Eukaryota; kingdom Metazoa; phylum Chordata; class Mammalia; order Rodentia; family Spalacidae; genus Rhizomys; species Rhizomys pruinosus. Next base: position 3,223,812 of record VZQC01007611.1, read on the forward strand.
GCCAAGATGTTGTTAAAAAAAACATATATAAGCAAATGTAGTTCACACTTTGAAAATCCGGTTTATACTTTAAATTACAAAAAACTAATCCCAGTACCTTTTATGTAAAAGGAGTTCTTCAATATAAGGCAGCTTTTCTTTAGGCCACACATTTTTTATCAGCTTCAAATGATGCAAAAGAGGTGTACAGATATGTTTGTTATATTTTATTTTGTTCTGCGTCCCTTTTCCTGTGGCCTTTCTAACTGAGGTAAAGTGATGGCACATTACAGCTTTGATGTGTATTTCTCTGACAGCAATGTTAAACATTCCTCCAAAAACCTGAAAATTTTGCATTTAAGATTCTTCTGATGAGCTCTTTTGCTCATTTGAAAAACCGGATTGTTTTGTTGTCATCGAGCTGCTTGAGTTCCATGGACAGTGTGTGCTTCAGTTGCTTCTTGCCTGGATGGTTGTCCACATCTTCTCCTGTCTTGCAGTCTGCCTCTTTTCTCTTTTCTTTCCATTGCAATGCAGCTTTTAGATCTGATATAACCTCATTTTGTCTAATTTTTAGATTTTATTGTCTGTATCTTTGATAGCTTATCAAAAGAAATTTCCCTCTTCTGATATAATAAAATGTTCCCCCAGTCTTTTCTTCTCATGGATTTTTAGTTTCAAGTTTGGCATTTAAGTATTTGATCCCTTTCTTTTTGGCTGATTTTTGTGCATGATGAGCTATATGGGTCTAGTTTCTTTTTGTTCCTTATAGATAGCCAGTTTCTGAGCAGTGTTTATTGAGGAGACTTTGGATAGCTGCCTTTAAAAATTGTTTGTATTTTATGTGTATTAGTGTATTGTCTGCATGTGTATAAGTGTATCCATGTTGTGTAACGTCTATGGAAGTCAGAAGAGGGTGTTAGATCCCCTGGAACTGGAGTTACAGATGGTTATTCCTAGCATGTGGGTGCTGGGAATAGAACCTGGATCCTCTGTCAGAGATGCTCTGAACTCCTGAGACATTTCTCCAGCCCTTTTGTTTGCTGCTTGGTACAAAATGAATTAACTGTAAATTTACAGACATCTATAGATTGACTTTTATGTTATCTATTTTGTCTCCTATTCTATGTTCTTTTTCTCTGTTAGTACATTGTTTTGGTTACTATAGCTTTGTATTCTGTTTTGAAATTTGGTAGTCTGCTGCTTACAGTGCTATTCTTTTTATAAATGCTTCTTGGCCATTCAGGATGTGTTGTTATTCCATGTGAATGCTAGAATTTTTGCAATTTCTCTGAATTATGCCTTTGCTACTTTGATATAGATTGTGTTGGACACATAGATCACTTCAGGCAGTAAAGATATTTTAATATCATAATATTAATATTTCAGTCTGTGAGCATGAGCAGTCTTTACCTGTGTGCTGACTTCTCCACTTCTTCTCTTTAGTGTTTGAGTTCTCCCTCCTTGGTTTCAGTTATCCACAGGCATTTAACTGCTATTGAAACCCGAATTGTTTTCTTTTCTTGGTAGTCTGCTATTGGAATAACAAATGTTATACATTTTGGTTTGTAGATTTCAATTTTTACCATGTTAATGAATTTGTTCATTAGCTTTCTATGTGCCACCCTTAGGCATATTTTTCTGTGAAAATCATATATTTGCCAAAAGAAACAATTTGATATTTTCATTTCTAAATTTGATACCCTCTTTTTCTTACTTTAGCTAATGTTCTAATTAGGTTAATACCACTTCTAAATTTTGCTCTTGTGATTTGAATTTTATTTTCTGGAAAATTTTATTTACATTTAATTTATGTGCACATAAGTGCATCATGAGTGCATGGCCAGAAAAGGGTGTTGAATCATCTGAAGCTGTAGTTGGGGACAGTGGTGGACCACCATGTTGGGAGCTGAACCTGGGTCCCCTGCAGGAGCAGTCAATGCTCTTAACTACTGAGTTATCTCTCTAGCCTCTTAAAATTTTTACTTTACTTCTGTTCTTCAGGGATTCAGCAAGTGACAATTCAGTGTTTTTATCTGTCTTTCGGTGCCTGTCCCTGTCTCGTGTAGTAGTTTTCTTATCTTGGGTGAGTGGCCCAGTGTCTTTTCCTGTAGCCAAGATAAAATATCCTGAGAAAACAAAGCAACTTAAGGTAGAAGGCTCTACTGGACTTACAACCCCAGGTTAGAGTATGTAGTGGGAAGAGGAGGAGGAGCCTGAATGGTCTGGGTCTGGTCACACCCAGAGCTGAGCAGAGCAAATGTGGAAGTGTGTGCTGAAACTCAGCTCACATTTTTGTTTTACATCTGCATATCATGGGTCACCTTTATTAAAGGATCATTACCACAGGTGACAGCAATTTATAATTTTATCTTACATGATAGCAGTTTTCAATGAAAAAAAAAATAAAAGGATATCAAAACAAGAAAACCAATACATTTACAAAGTCCTGTCTGTGAACTTCAGGTTTCCTTTAGAGCTGAGGTATTGATGGCCCCTGGCTTCACAGCACTGGCAGGACTCCAGCATGCCATGGGTGCAGGTGAAAAGGCTGCTGACAAGGCCCAGGGAGGCCCCTGTAAAGATCCAGGAAAGTCAGCTCCCTCTTATACAGTAGAACCCAAACTCTGTTTGTGGTGCCGCCCACAGCACAACCCCCACAGCACAACCCCCCACAGCACAACCCCCCACAGCACAACCTCCCACAGCACAACTCCCCACAGGACAACCCCACAGTGTTGCCCAGTGTCCACCCTAATCTATATAGTCCCTCAGCAAGACTCCTTCCTAAGCATTCTTGATTTTGTCAAGTTGACAGTTAAAACTACTCATCACAGGAAGAATGTCATAACTTCATTTTCTGTCACCTTAGTTTTGTTTTATTTGCTGCTGAGTGTTGCTAGTGCTTTCCTGAATTTTCACTATTTCCTGATTCTCTCATCTAACACCCACATGATTTCTGTCAGATAGAGTTTGAATTTGATAAATGAGTTTGGAATGATTTGCTTCAGAAACTGCTACTCCTAGTCCTTCAGTGTTTGAACTTACGTTTACCTTCATGGTCCTTTATAAATCTCATATTTCAATATGAAACATTGATGTGTTCAATAACACATTCTTATTCATATTTATATTCTCATCTTAATTGAAATTGCAAAGCTGGCTTTAGTCAGGTGAATACCAATCTGTATAGCTGACATTGGCTGTTTATTCATCTCATTCCCTACGACTGTGATTCTGATCAACTGAAGTGTCACAGTGGTGTGACAAGCTGTGGTCTCACAGGATGCCACAGAAACTTGTAATCCATGCTATGCAGAAGTACAGTTGCCAGGATGGGGAATTAGTGAATTAGGCTATATTGTAGGAGCCCAACAGGGGTTCATTACATCACAACAGACACCTCCTAAAATATGGATTCTAATCTACTGCTAGGAAAACATTAAGTATAAAATCATTGTGCTAAACTTACAGGAAAAATTCCCATCAGTAACATGACCTCAAATGGGTAATAAGGAAGAGCTAAGAACAGGCTGTTGTTGTTGTTATTGTTGTTGTTGTTTTATTGTTGAACAGTGAAATATGTCAAGGGTTAGAATTCAGTGCATGGATCAGAGGTCTGTAGTCTGGTTGGTAACATCAAAAGTTGTGGCGTGTGGGATATCAGAATCCTTGATCTGTAAGGGCAGTTTTCAAGTAAAAACCACACAGAATTTCTGTCATCTTCTCACTGTACCTTCCAGAGACAAAGCTTTTCATCTAACATCTTTATTTGTTTGCTTAAGTTTTAGTCTAGAAAATGAGAAAAATCGATAAGTAAATTATAATGAAAATAATCTAACAGCCAGCCATAGCTACATCATTATCATCTGAAGAAACTTGCAGTCCAGTCTATTTCTGGGTTAAGATCACTGACTCTGAAGTCAGATTGCCTAGGTCTGAGTCCTGGCCTGGCTGATGAGTTCTACAACCTCTAGTGTGTCATTGGCCCTGTCCGGCTTCTGTTTTGGAGCTGTTAGAATCGTAATACTGTGTCCTCAAGGGAACTTCTAGGAGCATCAAATGTTTTAGTGCAGAACAATATCTTGGAGTAATCACTTGCACAAAATAACTTCTCTATAATTCTTACATATATCATGTTATATATAAACAGGCACATAACACATACTGAATAAAGCCAATTCAAGCAAGTTAAAATATCACTGCAAATTTCAATGGCTATTTATTAACTTATAGGTTATCAAATTATTTACTTGTTACTGGTTCTGTGCCAGGCACTATATTCTAAATGAACTCTTGGTCTGTAGTGTACTTGAATGTATTTGAGTTACTATCTACTGGTAGGCAATAGGAATTTTTCAATATTGTAAGTGAAACCTCAATGCTGAGTTGGTAACAAATTATGAGTACACATCCATGAAACATTTCTAGAACTCTCCATGTTAAAAGATATGCTGATTCCACAGACTTTTGTCCTTTACTTAAATAACTATCCAAGGAGATGAAGTCATATTGGGTTACAGCAGCAGTGAATGAGAACAGAGGACATAGATCACGACAAAGTCTAGGTAGATAAGTGATAAGTACCGTTGAGGGTAACTTTATTTTAAATAAGCCAAAGTATGGTATTAGAAAGCTAGAAAAAGTCAATGAAAGTAATCGATAGATCAAAATGTTTTTGGAAATTTTTTTGTCACTGAGTTAATCACCTGTGATAAGCTTTCAGCAAGTAGAATATTATATTGTATCACTAGCTGTTAGAGCCCATGCTGGTCTTTAAATCTTGTTAGCATTGCCTCATAGGGTGTTTTTAGGTAAGTAATTATCTATGTATTTGAAAATCACACCAATGAAGTCTCCTGCTATATGTTTCACTTGGAAGTTTTAGCATCACTTTGTTTTTTTTTTAATTTTTTTTTTAATTTTATTTATTTCTGTATGTGTATGAATGTACTGTCTGCATGCAAGTCTGTGTACCCGTGTCGTGCAATGCCGCGGAGGTCAGAAGAGAGTCTCAGATTCCCCTGGAACTGGAGTTCTCCTGGAATTGGAGTTTCAGACGGTTCTCGGCCACCATATGGGTGCTGGGGATCGAACCCGGGTCCTCTGTAAGAGCGGTCGGCGCTCTTAACCGCTAGGCCATCTCTCCAGCCCAGTTTTAGCATCACTTTGTACTCATTCATTAACAAGGGCCAAGCTATCTGGTTGTAGGTTCATGCTAGATTTCCACACTATGCCTGAAAGAGTAGCAGTAGAAAAATTAAAGAATGAGTGTCCAGTCTATATTGTTGTAGTTTCACCATTCACCCCAATTGTAGCCCTTACATTCTACCACGCCCCCTCTTCCGCAGATTGTTCCCTAGGCTTAGAAAAGGGGCATAGGTGGATGAGAAGCAAGACAGTCTACTTTCTCTGGAGCTGTTGTCTTGGTCTCTAGTCAATTCTGGCTCTTTTCTTTCATGGGCTGCCAGCTTGTCCAGGCATAACCTTTCGATCCTACTAATAAAGCACATGCAATTAGATATATAGGTACTTAAACAGTATAATATATAGCCTTTCGATCCTACAAATGAAGCACACACAATTAGATATATAGGTATTTAAACAGTACTAATTGTTATGGTAGGTTACTTTGGTATAGACACAGATGTTTGGATGGTATGTTAATCCATGAATTACATTTTCTTCTGTTAAGTATGACAGGGTCTTCATGTGGCTTATAACGTCTCCTAACCATTAGAGGATGTAAGATTGTGGCATCAGCCATGGGTTATTCCTCCAAAGAGAGAGCTAATAGCCATTTAGATTTGGGATATACAGACATATGGCTGCCACTGCTGCACAGTATTTCCAGGCAGATGAGGTGCAGCTCGTGCTGACGGAGGAGTCTTGCTTGACTCAAGGAGACCTATATTTGCTTTATTGGTTTAGTGGCCTTTGGTAACACTCTCTGGCATTCCAGAGACCATCTGTATATTTGCAAGTGCGGTCTCCATACATCTTTCCCATGTTTATATCAGCTTGATTGAACATACAAGCCGCCCCCCCCCCTTGCTGGATGGTGGGACCCATGAGCTGTGTGGGTTTGGGCACAACTGCTCGCAAATTGGTTTTACATGAAGGATGCTTGTACTCACAGATTATCACCTATTGTTAAAAAAATGAAAACAAAACAAAAAAACAGAGAAAGATGCAGAAAAGTTATGGCAGAATGCATGATCTGGGATGGGTAGGGGAGGGGTGGGGGGAAGGGAAGGGGATATATTCCTGAACTGAATTGGAAAATGATGTATGAAATACACAAAACATCAATAAAAAAATTAAAGAGCAAAATTCCTTTATTAAAACAGTTCTTGTCCTGTCCTCCTTCTTTTGTGATTCTTCTCAATTGATTAATCAGAATTGGAGGTCATTTTCCAGTTTCAAGCCAGGCATGGTGTTGCACAACTTTAATCCCAGGATTTGGAAGGCAGAGGCAGGCAGATGTCTGTGAGTTTAAGGCCAGCCTGGTTTACATAGCGAGCTCTAGGCGAGCTGGGCCCTGTCTCTAAAAAACCCACAAAACAAAACAAAACAAAACAAAACAAAACAAAACAAAACAAAACAAGAAAAACCCCCAAAGTTTTAAAGATAATAATAAGGTATAATTAGGTCTTGATAATAAGCCAACTAGATCTTTCTCAGCCTATGTCAGATAGGAAAAACTGAAGACAATATATTATTTTATCCAAAAAGGAGCACATAGCTATTACTCCACATTTTGAGATGTGGTGTCTAAAATAATATGGTATTTAACATCTATGGAACAGGTCAGTTTTTAAACAATAACATGAAATACTTGTCTTACTTGTTTTCTTTTGATTTAAATTAAAATTAAGAATTATGAAATTATGAATCTATTCCTAAGTGCAGATTACCCAAATGTTCCAAAACTCACCTTGAAAAGAGAAATAGTTGTTTATAGTCCTTATGTCAAGTTTACCTAAAATGTCAAATAGAAGATAGCAGTATAACATATTGAATATCAATAAAACAGGCTATCATCATATAAATGACTAGAATAGTGGCTGTATCTTTTTGTAATGTAATGTAACATGTTGTTTGAGTTCTTAAGTTATAGTTTTAGTGTTCTTAGCACCACCTGTTAATACCTTGGGGAGTTACCTTCTAGAAGCTTTGGGATCTTCATATGTAAAATGGACACATTAGTAGTGCTACAGTGAGGATTGAAATAATGCTCAAGAGTAGCACCATTTGACAGGGAATAGCCAATAAATGCTAGTTATAGCCATGTGGGGGGGGGGAAGAAGAAGAAATAAAACCAGGTTTCCATTAGTATCCTGTTTATTTTCTCCACGGTTCCTGCTGGCAAGGAATCCAGAGGGTGAACAGGTCCCTTTCCCAAAAGTACCTCCACAGAAACAGCGTCTGTGACTGGGAGAAGCAGAATATCTCTTCAAGTGGGCTGTCCCAAGTGCTACAGGAGGTATGCATTATCTGGGGTCTGTGAAGGGGACTGGCAGACTCTAAGCATCTTGGTTTATGCCTGGAAGATAGACAAAGTAAAATCTACTTACCAATAATTTTGTGCATTAATTTTGAGATATACACATCTCAATGTGCCTTCCATTAGTCTTCTGACAGTGGACATTGAGTTATATTCTTTTTCATACTGTCCTTCTGTATGTATTTCCTAGGTTCCTAAGGTGGGGAAGGTCAAATTGGGAATTATGTTTGTGTTGGTTGGACAAATAAAAAAGGACATTCTGTGACAAATAAATCACATGAGAGTGTAGACATATTTCTCAACTCATGCTTCTACAAGTCTATGTTAGAATGAGCTTTCAATGTATCTGTCTATCACAGTGTAATGAGGTCAGAGGGCATGTGTGTTGATTCAGGCAAAGGGAAATGTGTTATTTGAAGTTAGTAGTGCATCTGCTGGAGAAACCTAGAAATGAAAACTTCCCATTATCCTTCTCAGATGGGTGCTTGAGCCTCAGATGAAGCAAATGGACCAAGACAAAGAATCAAGTTCGATTTGCCCACTTAAAGCCCACTGCAGAAACCGAGGATACTATTATAAGGCTGGCTCTGTTGTAACATATATTGTGGTACTTTTCTCTTTCACAAACTTCAATCTTTGAATATTCAGGCAGTTTGAGTTCCTATGACAGAATGAAATGTCAGCATAAAGAACTGGAGAGATGATTCAGTGGTTAAAAGTACTGTCTGCTCTTGCAGAGGACCCAGGTTTGATTCCCAACAACCACATGGCAGCTAACAACAATCTGTAACTCCAATTCCAGGGTATCTGGCAACTTCTTCTGACCCCTATGGAGATTGGATGACATGGGTGCACCTACCTACATGTGCATGTTACACTCATATGCATAAAATATAAATAAATAAATAAATAAAATATTTTTTGAAAAAGAAATACCAGCATAGAGTACAAAAGCATTCTCACAGACTACATCTGCTCAGACTACAGAGAAATTCTCACCTGCTTATTTATTTATTTATTTATTTATTTATTTATTTATTTATTTAATTTTGACTTGGTCAGTTTTATGATTCACGATGTGTGGATTTTTGTCTACTTTTTTTTAGCTTTGCTTATTCATCAAGCTGTCAGATATAAGATTATGGACTTGCCACCTGAGTTCTAAGAATTTTACAGTTTCTTATTACTTTAATTATACTTTAAAGGAATGAATCATAACCTGAGGTTTTTTTTTTTTTTTATCTTTTTGAGACAGGGTCTCCTTTTAGTCCCAGCTGGCCTGGAGCTCACTATGTAGACCAGGCTGGCCTGGAGCTCACTATGTAGACCAGGCTGGCCTTGAACTCACAGAGATCTGCCTGCCTCTGCCTCCTGAGTGCTGGGATTAAAGGCATATACCACCATGCCCAGCCCCATACCTGAGATATTGCTATGTGACCTTTCAGCATACAGAGTTTGGAAAATAAATCATTCTCAAGTTCTCATTATGTAAATTAGCTGATTGAGTGATGCCATTGAGCAATTTCTTGTGAGGGAAGATAGCTTGGGATTTTATATCTTATAGATGAATGATACTTTACTGTTGGCATGGATTAGTCCTTTTTGAAATATGTGGAAGTATACTTTATTTTTTTTTTTTTTGGCCATCCAGAAATGTAAGTACCTGAGAGAGTTATAAAGCAGTTGCTGGGCAAGATGGTGCTCAAGAATGAGCCATATAATTCTGATAGTCTGAGTTTCCCCTGAGTTGTCTCCATTTGTAGGTGATTAATCAGGTGTTTAGATTGAATATATTCAAACTTGATACTATCTACAGGGAACCTTTGAAAGTGTAGCAGAAGAAATTGGTTAAGAACAGCAAAGTTTCTGTTTCCGTTGCTTATCAGTATGACCATGACCCTAAACCCATAGTCTGTGTAGCCCTGGGAGCTAAGTGTAATCCATCTCTGTACTATGTATTATGACTTATCTTTGGTTTTAAAATTTTTATTGCATGTACTTATCTCTCTCTCTCTCTGTGTGTGTGTGTGTGTGTGTGTGTGTGTGTGTGTGTAGGTGCATGTGGCATGGTGCACGACTTGCAGTAGTGGGTTCTCTCCTTCCATTACATAGGTCCCAGGAATCAAATCAGGTTGTCATTATGTTAGCAAGCGACTTTACCCAGTGAGCCATATCATAGTTCCAAAGCATGTTATTTTAACATGGTTACATGTAACTGTTTTTGCCACTTGATTTGAAGTCTCTAACTGTCCTGATGGTCAGTTTCACCTACTCTAAGCAAGCACTGAACAGATAGTGAGTTTGCTGTAGGGGAGCTCTTCATACATAATCACAGTTTTCACATTCAAATTCCTCAGCTCTTAGAAGATAACTTGGGAGAGGTTGAGTGTGCCTTGTCTTGAACTTTGGGATCAGAAGTGTTTCACATTTTGAATTTAGTTTTCTGAATACTTGCATGTATAATGAGATATCATAGGAATAGAACCCAATTTTAAACATGAAATATATATTTCATATACACTTTAGACACAGCCTGGACGTAATTTTTTGCAGTATTTTTTGATAAATTTCTTCATGAAAAATACTTGGTTACCTTCACACATTAAAAGCAAAATTACCACCACTTTTGTCACCCATCCAGATAATTTGAGGTCTCCTTGTAATTGTTGTTAATTCTGTTTCTAAATCTATGATGTTAAGATGTCTACAGAGAGAGTTCCAGGACAGCTGGGGCTACAGGGAGACCCTGCCTCAAAAAAAAAAAAAAAAAAAAAAAAAAAAAAAAAGAAGTGATAATTGTTTTGTACATATTCACAGATCAGATCAGTGCTTACCAGTAAGAAAATACATTATATCCTTAATCTAGTGAAAATTACCATGTTCATGGAAATCAGGCAGCACAGTTCTATGTGCTTGTAGGGGTCTATTTGGGTTCAAAGACCAATGTTACAGCAGGAGGCAAAGGGGGTCTTCCTCATTCTGAATATAGAATAAAATGTATGTGTTTACCTGAAAAATTGACTGTGCTTTGCCACATGTGGACAGATGTGACAGAATTTTCTGACATTGTATCATGTCAGTCCTCAAGGAGTTTAAGGACATATTTGATCTTCAACCTATATATTCTTCCCTTCTTAATCTTCTGAATCTGTTGGTTGAAAAATACTTCATTCTTATATTAGCATAAACTTTATGTTCCATAATTAGGTCAGGAGACAATTTGTTTAGAACCATAACAGAATTAGTTATAAGTAGGCATTTTATTTGTAGTTAATATGCGTGAGAAACATATTCCAAATTGTTTATGAGATTTGATTTAGCTAATTCAGCCTTTGCCTTTGAGAAATATGGTTCTGTCTGAATCTGTTTGGCAAGTGGAGAAACTGAGGCACAAACGTATTTGATTTATTTGCCTAAGGTTTCTGAGATATTACAGGACAGAACTGGAGTTACAAAGTCAATGGTTTACTATATACCTTCCCTCAAAAGGGGGGAATCTGGTTTTTATAGAATAAGTGATGCAAGCTTCTTGTGTAGGGATCATGTTAAAGTAACCACAGACATCACTATGAGCTTGTTACACCATTCTTTAATATCACTCAAAACCAGGAATCTGATTCTTGGTTCATGGCCTAACTTGAATTAGTTCTTTTTCTCATAAATGAACTTCCACATGTATGAACTACATCTGCCTCCTCTCCTGACAGTTTTCTGTCTTGATGGAAAGCAGATCTCCACCTGTTCTGAGACACTGTCCTGGGTAGTAGGGTAGCACATTTAGTCGTAATGCTGGGTAAGCATGCTCTGAGAATCACACTGCTGCTTAAGACATTTCCCACGGGATGCAGGCAGAGTGCTGAAAGCTTCGACCAGTTAAATAGTCATCGCTGTCATACTTTACGAAGTAGTTTACAGATATCTTGATTTGACTGTGATATTTCCTCATTCTCAGAATATGGACGTTAATTGATGCTCTTGTTTTAGACTGCAAACAGCTAATAAGATTTACTGAGGATTTTCTTCTTTTGTTTAATCAGCTGCCTTAGATTGTAGCTTAAATGGATAAAAAGGTCCTTATTCAATTTTACTCTTTAGAAGATGCCGATATTAAGACTTGTTTCCTAAAGATTTAGTCCATGAAAGGTTGCAAAAAAAATTCAAATCCTGGTAGGAAGATGAAGCCATTGGGTTTAAAATGTCTTCATTATTTATCCTGTGTGCACCTCCAAGCAGGCCTCATAACCCTTCTGACCTTCTTTCTAACAATAATTAATTGGAAATCTTTTTAATTGTGTGGTTGGAGGATTTGAAAGTCCTCATGCCCTGAATGAAGGAGCTTGTTGAGAATGGTCTTTCATTCAGGCTTCTTCTTGTGTTTTATATGTATCAACAAGGACCACCAATGCTGCTACTCAAGGCCGTGGTTGTGACTGCTAGACTGAGCTTTGGCTCCATGTGATCCTAGTCTAGTCGCTGACACTGGTGAGTAACAGAAGGGCCTGGAGACACAGCATGAGGCGATGCAGTACTTTATATATTTGCTGCTAACAAGAGCCGCACAGGTCATAGAGGTTTCAGACTTTCCTTGAGGAGTCTGATGTAGTTAACCTAGAGTGCCACACACATATGTTTTATCCAAAAATCCAAATGGTTAAGGAAGGAAAATATGGAGTTAAGGTTGAATTTATAGACCTTAATTAAAATCTGGTGCCACTTAGCAACCTCAGGACTCTCTAAGTCCTCATTTACAGGTGTCTGTCACAGATGAAATCTTTGTCTTACAGTTTTGCTGATGGCATCCGGAATAAGCAAAGGAAGTGGACAGCTTCTTTCTTGCTTAATGGCTGTGATGCCTGTTAGCATTTCCAAGCTGTGCTGGTAAGATTTAATACCAACTCTCCAAAGCAGGATACCCTGCTTCCTTATTTCCATATTGCAAATAAACTTACTCCAACCGATTTCTGGCTGCCATTTTCTGTCCCTGACCATAGGCCTGGGAAGAGACGTGGGCATTCAGCTGAAAACCAAGGCTTTCACCCACGTCTCACATCCAAGTTTTCTGGATCTTTTTCCTCTGCCCATTTAGTACCTCCTTTCCTCTCTTCCCATGCCATGTTGCAATTCAGTCTGCATGTTTATATCTGCTGGTGAGCAACATGGTTAGAATTAAAATGCAACATTAGGAAAAAATCCCCACTGTGTAACTGGGTGGTTTGCACTTTGGATGAACTCCCAGCACCTGCCCCCAGCCTTCCCTCGGCGCGTGCTTCTGAAAACTTGCTCTGCCTTCTGTTTTGTCTTACTGTGCACTCCTATCTTTGCTCTATGTATCATCAGATTCCTTCTCTCTGTTGCATTCTTACTCAAGAAGACATGTACAATTTCAATGACAAGCCTAACAGGATTTCTACCACATTATGTTCTTTACATTTAAAATGTTCTAAGAGTATAGTTGGTTGCTGGGTCCTCATTTCTTTGGGAGAAGATTTATTTATTAATATTTTATTCAATGTATATGGTTATTCGCTTGCATATATGTAAGTGCACATGTGTCAAGCAATGCAGGTGGAGGTCAGACGTGGGCATCAGATCCCCTGGAACTGGAGTTACATATGGTTCTTAGTCACCACGTGGGTGCTGGGAACTGAAGCCAGTTCCTTTTCAAAAACAACCAGTGCTCATAACCACTGAACCATCTCTCCAGACCCCAAGTCCTCATTCCTTCACATTCTGTTCTTTCATCAATTCATGCTACCCCTTGACTCATGTTCCAAATAATTTTTGGTAAAGCCAAGCTACCAATACAGTGGTGGATGTCTCTGCTTCATTCCTTACCATCTTCTATCACTGTGTTATATATGCATGATTTTTCTGGTTCTCTTCAAATTTCTGTGGATCTATACTGACTCAGGAAGTTCTAAGGCATAAACATTCACTGGTGTAAATCTGTCTGGTTTTTCTCTTCTTTTTGTTTGGTCTACAATTTCGGTCTAGGTTTACTTATGTCACTAAATGTGTCCTTACCAGGTGTATTAATCACTTTCAGTGGCTTATTCTCATTGACTTTGACAATGTTTCTTTCTCTAGAGTTTATTCTAGAGTTTATGACTAACTTTAGATTGGAGTAACCAATGGTGTGCTAGATATTTCCTTTTTAATGTCCCAGAAATGACTGTCAATGGATGGTCACTAATGGATCTGAAATTTGAATAGAGAGATGCTTATTTCAAATGCTAGTTTGTAAGAAGTATTAGTCAGTGTTCTGTAAAGGAAGAGAAGTGATAAAATGAACACACAGAGACACATATACACACAGATACACAGACACAAACATATATATATATATATACAATGCATATGCAATATACATATATACATACATACTCATATAACACACACTTATATACACATACACACATATACATATACAACATGCACACATACATACACACTCATACACGTCACACAAACACACAGCCTATGTACGCACATGTACACATATAATAAACACACATGGAGAAGGTAGGAGNGAGAGAGAGAGAGAGAGAGAGAGAGAGAGAGAGAGAGAGAGAGAGAGAGAAATGGAGATTTGTTATATGGGCTAGTTTTTAGTCTATGTTGGAATCTGGAGAAGTTGGTTCTACTATCACAGGAGCAAGATGAACACACCAATGAAAGTGAAGGCCAGGAAAAAGTGGAGATCTGGGCTGTGACCAGAAGGAAACACCCACATTTCGAGTGGGACTTCTGGCTCACATAATCCAATCAAGAGTCTCTCATCTCAAGTTAATTCCAGATCCAGTCATGTTGAGTTCCCTATTGTCAACAACATATTCTTTATAACAGCTCTTATTTTGACTTCAACCCTAAGAAGATGAAAACTACTGTGTCTTGGAGCCCAACAGTATATGTCGGTCCAGCTTTTATATTGAAGAGGAATTGAGGACTCTGCTGAAATTCCCGGTTATCTATCCATAAGCATGGCTATTTACATTGATAAGATACTAAGACAAAATCTGCATTGGACTGAGCCTGGGAGAAGCTAGGCCCAAGATTACAAGAATATACTCAGAGTCAGTTCTCACAGCAATGATCTGGGACTATAGTCGGCTAATGAGAGCAGTGGAGACTCAGTGCCCAGGCTTTTCACCAGAGTCTGAGCATCTAGGTAGCATTTGCTTCAGACTTAGGAAAGTTCTAGTCTCCCAGTTATCGAAATCCTATTTCTTTCACAGTTTAGATACAAGGAACCATTTGTATCAAGAAATGCTGAGAGTTGTCTTGAAATCAGTTGCTACAATCCTGTGAAAGGACAGCCCTGCAGTGCTTTGGGGAGGAAGTCTCAGAACTATGGAATCCCTTGTGTGTCTTCCATTAAGCTTTTTTTTTCCTGATGTCTTCTCTCTTGTCCCTCCCAGAAAGCCTATTCCTCACGTGATCCCAATTGGATCTGAGAAATGAAAAGAAAAGGAAAATGACTTTGCAATTATACTTGTCATGACAACTTCCCTCTGGTGGAATTTTCACTATGCAATATGGACTCATATTGATTGATTCAGGACCCAGTGCGGTCCTCACTGAATCCGCGTACCTACCACTGCTCACACTCTGCACACTCTGAACCATTATATATATATATATATATATATATATATATATATAATTTTTTTTCTTGAAGGGCTTTCCACTTTCACCCGTCTTGGATTCTTCATGGGTACACATCTAATCTCTCTGTTATAAGCTGTTTGTGGAAGGAATCTATGCTCCATACTCTTTATTCCTAAAAGGAATTTTTAATGGCTTCATATTTGCCACTTTGCTTTCAATAAATATGCTGAATGAAGCAATAAACAACTAAAATAAAAATAATGGTCTGTAGTTTATCCTGAAAATGTTAGTTATTTAATTTTCATAATAACCTTTTGTAAGTATTACACAAAAGAAAACCATAATAAACTGAAAAAAACTTGAAAGGATTTTAAGTGGAAATTATCAGTCCTTATGCTCAACTCTACTCATATACTTTGAGTTGGTGAAACTTTAACTAAGTGAGAGTGTTCTTATCTTTGAATCAAGTTTTAAGTACCTAGATGCTTTTATTTCCATTTTCTGCCTCTAAAACTACAGTTCAATGGAAACTGTTGTTTAATTAGTGCCAGGCTAAATTATATACAGATGATGTACTTTTAAGAAAAATGGTGGGTTTCTCATTAGCCAAAGAAAATGTTATTTCTTGATATTAGAAACTTAATTAGCTCTCTGGTAAAAAAGAACCACAGGAATAGAAAAAAATGTACTCATGGCAAACAATACTTAGCAGGCCTTCCATAGAAATGTTCTGTGTGAGCCCATGTGTGTGCCAGTGTGTGCAGTGCACTTACCTGTGTAGGAGTGTTGAGTCCAGAGTTGATGTCAGGTGTCTTCAGGTGCTTCCCGTATAATTCTGTTGAGTAGCTTTTAACTTTATGATGCTGGGTCTCACTGAACCTGGTTCTGGCAGCTCTGGCTTCACTGGCAGAAAACAAGGCCCCGGGATCCACCTCCCTCAGCCCTCTCTGGCTGGTCTTATGGGTGTGCAGTGTGGTACCCTGTTTTTACATGGATCCTAGGGACAGGAACTCAGCATCTCATGATTGAAGAGCAAGCCATCACCCCAGCCCAGGCATGCTCTCAATAACGGTAAAATCAAGACTTTCTATATTTGGATGACAAATGTTAACCACAGAGATCTCAGCTTGGATATTATTATTTTGATCAATATATGTGTATGTGTTTTTAATTTCTCTCTACAAATTGAAAATAAACAGATTGTTTATATTTGCTCTAGATAAGGTCAGAGAAAACACTGAGCCCTCTTATCCTGTTGACCTTTTCAAATTCAAAGGGTGGGATGTTAAAGTATCACGTGTCTCACATTAGATGTCTTTTGGGAATACTTTGTTGTCTTCTGTCTGTGACATCCATGAGAGTGCTGTCTTTGGCTATACAGAACCACAGTAGCTACAACATGCCTGGTTCTAATGGTGCTTATCTGTCTCTGGTGACAAATAATTCCACTCAGCTTGTCAGGGATGACAGCTGAGACTTTTTGCTTAGATGCCTTGACAGTGCTTGTATTAAACACCCAGCACCATACACTCCATTAAGTTTCTGTAAAATGAACTGTCTGCCTTGTGCCGTTTTGCTGATAGTGGCAGCCATAAGCTGATCCTCTCCATTTGTGGAGTGTGCAACTGAGTGCTCTCATTCTTCCACAGTCATTAGATCTCAGAATAGGGACTGCTACAATGTTGGTAGCTGTGACAGACACATGAGGTTGATGACAAAGCTGATGTTTTAAAGCAGCTATTTACTCTTAATTACAATACATATATCTTACTAAGTAGGAGAAAAATGACTTCACATGATTAAGTATTCGATGTTTTTCAAACACATAATTAATAAAAATCTTGGAATAAAAGACATAAACATGGAAAAGGAGAGTCTGGGAAATCTGTCTACATGAGAGTATATGTGTCATGAATGTGTGTGCATGTGTTTAGATATGTGCGGATGTGTGCACACATGTATTTGTGTGTCTGCATGTGCATGTGCTCTTGTGTGTATGTCAGAGTGCATATGTATATCTATGTTTCTGTATGTGTTCCTGTTTGTATATGATTTTATGTGTGTATATTTATGGATGATTGTGCATCTGTGATGTGTATGTATGTGTCCATGTGTTTGTGTGCCTATGTGCCTATGTTTGTATCTGTGCATGTGCTTGCATGTACATATATGCATGTTTGTTTCCATGTGCATGTGTGTTCATACATGTGGACACATATGTGCATTCATGTGTGTATGTGTGATTGTATATGTGCATGAATGTGTCCATATATATTTGTGTGTACATGTGCATGAATTTGTGTGTGCACATGTGGATGTGCATGCTTGTGTGTTTGTATGTGTGTAAACACACAGGTGCTCTAAACTGTGATTATTATGGAGAAGCACATTAAGAGCAGGAAAATGATTGTTCCTCAATTTTCCAAGCAAAGCTAAACCATTGGAAATTCTGAGACCTGATTATTCTCAGAAATAAGGAGAAAATGTGACTGAGTTGTTTTTCTCTCTTAAGCCTGTTCCAAGGGATGCAAGAAAATAATCAGTTATCAGCAGCAGATACCTGAGCAAAGCAAGTCATATTTTTTATATCCTCATAAGAAACAGGCAAGAAATTCTCTTACTCCAAAGGTGCTCTTATAAATCTCCGCATTTGAGTGTATTTTCTACATTTCCTAACTTTCATAATCCATTCTGTAAACAGAAGGCATTGAAGGTGAAAAACCATTCCACTGCTCATAGCTGTCCAAACTGAATCCTCAGCAGAAAACCGTGGTGCAGAAAGATATACAGCAGCTTCTACACTACCAGGAGAAGCAGCCTTTCTACCTAAACAGGGTAGTGCAGACTCAGGGGCCCTCCCTCCCTCTGTGTGGGTGTGAGCCATATTTCAGCATCATATGATAGACACACCCAGGATGCACAGAGACTGGGCCACCCTTTTCTGGGTTCACTTTCTGTGCATGCGTGCGTGTGTGTGTGTGTGTGTGTGTGTTTGTGTGTGTGGTGTCCATGTGTGCAGGTGCATGTGCATGTGTATGCTTGCTTGTGGAGGTCAGAAGACAATCTGACATTGATCCCCATGAATTGTCAACCTTGTGTTTTTTTTATTTTTTAAACAATATTTGTTTTATTTTCATTTATTCATATGTTTGTATGTCTGTATCTGGGGTGTGTGCATGTTTGTATGTCTGTACATGGGGGTGTGTGTATGTTTGCATGTCTGTACATAGGATATGTTCGTGTTTGTATGTCTGTACCTGGGGTGTGTGCATGCGGTGGGAGTGCCCATAGAGGCCAGAGAGAGAATTGGATCCTAGGAGTTGGAGTTACAGGCAGCTGTGAGTCACATGACCTAGATGCTGGGAGCTGGACTCAGGTCCTCTTCAAGAGCAGCCAGTGTTCTTAACTGCTGAGCACCTCTCCAACTCCCACTCCTTTTCACATGATTGTCCATCACCATCTTGGAACTGGCCCAGTAGGTTAGGCTGACTTGCTCATGCACTCCAGGCATCCACCCGTCTCCATCTCACTAGCATTGAGAGCAGAAGCACCGGCCTCCAGGCCCAGCTTTTTTACCTGGATTCTGGGGAATGAATTCAGGTCCCCTGCTAGCAAAGGAAGTGCTCTGCTGACTGAGCTCTGCTCAGGCCTGGGTCCACTTTCTAATACATCACAACCTCTTTTTTCATCCCAGTGGGATGGTTCAGTGGGTCAAGAATCTTGAACATGTCTTCCATCCTTGAGGCCAACAGAGTGCTAAGAGAGAATGGACTCACACAAATTGTCCTCTGATCTACACATGAACACACAGATACACACACCTGATGTGTGTGCTCACACATATACAACATACACAAATGATAGCATACTTACCTTCCTATTACTGATAATTTGTATAGCAGTTAAAACTTCAGTGAGACACATGTAATTGTTCATGTTTAGTTATACATACTTTCATCTAAGTGTCTGATATAGTCTATTACTCAGTGTAAAGCATAGACATCTCAATGTCCAGGAAAGGCAAGACAAAAACAGAACAATTTTGAATTTTGAGTCATTTCATACAATTTTTATGTGTCATATATTGAACAACATATGTCAATCAGATTTACTCATTCATCAAGCTACTGTGGATGAGTCACAGCCTAGCTACTTTAAAGCAGGATGTTGTTCAAATAGTGGGAACTCACAATATTTTTGCACACTTATGTAATTAATTCAATTTTTTTGTACACAGAGAAAACCTGGTGTTTATTGGTACCACAAATCAAATGGATACCTATAGAATATTCCTCCCAAACACCAAATAATATACTTTCTTGTCAGCAGCCCATGGAATTTTCTTCGTGTGTGTGTGTGTGTGTGTGTGTGTGTGTGTGTGTTTGTATTTTTTTAAGGGGTTCACAGTATAAGAGCACAGTTGTTTTCAGATCACATTGACGTTGCTCAGTTTGCCATACAATTAGGTACTTCGCACTAGCATCTACAGATGAGGGATACCATTCATCGTTTGTTTTTCTGGGACTGTGTTACTTCACTCAGCATGATATCTTCTAGCTCCAGCCATTTACCTGCAAAGCTCATGATGTCCTCTTTCTTTACCGCTGCATAGAACTCCATTGTGTAGATGTACCACATTTTCTCTATCCACTTGTCAGTTGAGGGGCATTTGTATTGGTTCCAGCTCCTTGCTATTGTGAAGAGAGCTGAAATAAACATGGCCCTGCATGTATCTCTGCAGTAAGATGAGTCTTGTGGGTATATACCCAGGAGTGGTATGGCTGGGTCAGGTGTCAAGTTCATTCCAAGTCTTCCAAGGGTTCTCCACACTGCTTTCCATAGTGGCTGTACAAGTTTACATTCCCACCAGCGGTGGATGAGTGTTCCCCTTTCCCCACAACCTCTCCAGCACTTGGTATCATTTGTTTTCTTGATCCTAGCCAGTCTTATTGGAGTAAGATGATATCTTAAAGTGGTTTTAATTTGCATTTACTTAATTATTAGCAATGTTGAACACTTCTTAAGATGTTTCTCAGCCATCTCTAATTCCTCACTTGTGAAGTCTCTGTTCAGCTCTTTGTTCCATCTATTGGGTGGGTCATTTGTTTTCTTTCTTCTTTATTTTTTGAGTAGTTTATATATTCTGGAAATCAATGCTTTGTCAGATGTATCTGTGGTGAAGGTTTCCTCCCACTCTGTGGGTTTTCTCTTCACTCGATTTTTAACTTTTAATCTTTATGCCCCTTCTTTCACAATGACCCCTGAGCCTGGAAGACAGAGGTTTAATATCGGTGTCTTATTCAGGGCTAAGCACTCTGAGGTTTCCTATGCTCCACACAATGGGCAATTGTTGTCTCCCTATTAACCACTATCTGCTGCAGGAGGGAGCTTCTATAATGACAGATGAGAGGTGCATCAACCTATGGGTATAATCATAAGTCATTACGTGTCTGTTAGTAGTATGTCAATTTAACAGAATAATAGTAGTAGGTGTTACCCTATGGCCTGTGACATGTCTAGGCTTGATGATATCAGAATCACTTATGGATTTCATATTAATATGAACTCACAGCAATGTTGCCAACATGGACAAGACCTATGTAAGCTCAAGCCAGACAAAAATCTCAACATAGAGGTGGGAAACTGGATAAGAAATCCTAACTCTAGCCTAGGACTATTGACAAATGTCAGCTGCTTGGAGGGGGGAAAAACAGTTTCAAACTTCGGGTGCTGGGTAGGTTAACCAGGCTCCAGTGGGTGGACCTACGCTACAGGGATTTGAGACACAAGATAGACTCCATGGACCACAAAATAAATATAGAATACATGGAAATTTTTTAGCTACCTCTCCACATCTATGCAGGGATGTTTTTCTGGCTTGAGTTTTCACAGGTTTTGTGAATGCTGTCACCATTGCTGTGAGTTCCTATGAGTAACTGCCTGGCTGTCAGAGACACTCTGATTCCTTGTGGTCATCCAGCCCCTCTGGCTCTTCCAATCTTTCCACCCACTCTTTCATAATGATCCCTAAGCCTATGGATGCAGAATTTTTCTATGGACATCATATTGAGGGATAAGTGTTCTGCAGGCTTTTGTTCTCTGCTCTTTGTGCAGTTGTGGCTTTCTGGGTTAATCATCATCTATTCCATGAAATAAAAGATACTTTTAAAATAGAGTGCTGGATCCCCTGGAATAGTAGTTATGGACAGTTGTTAGCTACCATGTAGGTACTGAACTGATCCTAGGTCCTAGGTCCTCCTAAATAGCAGCACATTTCTTAAACAATCCATCCATCTCTCCCTCCCTACCTATTTTTCTTCTAAAACTTCTCTAGTTAATTCCTTAGTTCATTTATGGATTGGAAGATTTAGTGTCTCTGTGTCTAATGTTTTGAAGTCTTTTGTATATTTAGATATCGCTCCCTCATCTGAAGTATAGTTGACACATTTTTCTTTGAAGAAGCATTTTAATTTTTTGTCATTTGTCATCTTGACACTATAATGGCATTCAAAGGGTATTTTTCTTTCCATGGTAGATAAGAATTAGACCTGTTTTTCACTGAAGGGTGAAAAGAAACAAGCCTTTTGGTTTTGGCTAGAATAATACTGATTGATTAGATACAAGTATTAAGGACTGATTTACCAAAGATAACTTATAGCTCTGTGGAAAATGGCTTTTTCTCTTCATTTATTTAATTTTTGGAAATTAATTGATGAAACCTGTTAATGCCCTTTAAGCGTGATCTAGTTTTAATAAACAAAGTCTAGAATGGAAGCTATGATATATGAACTTGACCTCTAAAGAATACTAAGAATGCTGGGACTGGAGAGATGACCTAGCGGTTGAGAGCGCTGACCGCTCTTGCAAAGGACCCGGGTTCAATCCCCAGCACCCACATGGCGGCCGAGAACCGTCCGAAACTCCAATTCCAGGAGAACTCCAAGTTGCAGGGGAATCCTACACCCTCTTCTGACCTCCGCGGCATTGCACGACACAGGTGCACAGACCTGCATACAGATAGTACATTCATACACATACATAAATAAATAAAATTAAATAAAAAAATTTAAAAAAAGAATACTAAGCATGCAATTCTGCATCTTCACTGAGGTAAGATGAATCACAACTCATGGTCATTATTATGAGGAAGACAGAAGCTTAGACATGCAGAAGAAATCTTGACCAGATACACCCAGACCTACTTATCTAAAGAGGATTTTTTTTTGTATATCTTTTTAGAGTATAATAGACATTTACTCAATGATGTAGCTTAGATGGTGGCCATTTCCCGAAGGGCATGACAAAATGAAGTCCAAAGGTCAGAACTTCCCACAATCCTGTGCTTTCATGACCCATTTCGAAATTTATTTCATCAATTGCTTGTCCACTTTTAGTAAATTGCTATATAACCCAGAGTGAGGAATGAATAAAGATTCTCATAAATACAGCAAAGTTATATTGTGCCAAGAGTAAGGATAAAGGCTCAAAGTGTTAAAGTCTACCACATCTCCTGGTTTCTACTTGTTGGCTCTTTATGGCTTTGTTTTTCAATCACCATGCTTAGTAAATTAGTCCAGACATAAATAAAATTTCATTTATGGTAGGACAGCAGCATTTAGAAAACAATCATTTTAATTAAAGTAGTTATTTCCTGCCTTGTGGTCCATATGAACCAGTGAGTTCAGCATTCAACTTTAGTTAGTTTGCTGAGATGTATCAAGACAGATTTGAAATTTTTTTTCAGTGTTAGAGCTAAGAAGTGACACATTTCTCTTTTTTGAACCCAGTTTGTTAAAGTAAACTTACTGGTTTCTACTTAATTTGGTGATGATAACAAAATAAAAATTAAAAGCACTCTGAGTGGCTACACACCATTTTGAGGACATACTGATTCTCTTCCCTTCTATACCATGGCTTAATTTCCCTGTGTCATTTTGGTGATAACAACTGTTACAAGGATACAATAGCTTAAGTAAATGTAACATCCTCTCATATTGTCAAGTGATTGAAAAGTTAACAGCCATTTTTAGTAAAATCTAAGTCAAATCCAAGGATTTTTACGAGATGAAATAGGCCCATTAACTACTTAGTGAATATAACAGAAAGCTAAAAATAAACAGTGTTCCAAAATCACATGGCTGTAGCTGTGTGAGTTTATTTCTTAGTCTCACATTGGAAAAAAATAGAGCCAGTTTATAAAGTGCTGCTGACATTCACATGTATCAGGCAGAAAACTAGATCATTAATTCTAAATGGTGTGTAAAAGTCAACTCAACATGTGTCAAGACCTTAAAGTAATACCTGAAACTTGAAAGTACTATAGAAAACCAGAGGGGAAACACCTCAGAATATATGCATAGGCAATGGTTTTCTGAATAGAACACCAATACCTCAGTAAATAATGACAAGAATAGCAAACTAATTTGCATGATGTTGAAAAGCTGTACAGCAAAAGGAGGCAACTACTAGACAGGCCATAGAATGGAAGAAAATCTTCAATGGCTATTCATTCAACTGAGGTCTTATATCCAGGTTATATAAATGACTCAAAATAACATTAAAAGCTCAAAGATTAACTCATCCAATCAATAAATGGACAAATAATTGGAGTACTTTAAAAAAAGAAGTGATAATAGCCAATAAATATATGAAAAAATGACATTGTTAGCCATTAGAAAATGATATTTTACACTGAGATTTCTCTGTCAATCCAATCTATATAGTTATCAAGAAAATGGAAAGCACCAGACATTGTAGTGGGTGGAGCTGGGAGTGTGGGAAGGAATCATATGCTGCTGGTAAGTTTGTAAGTCAGTGTAGACACTGTAGAAGTCAATATATATGTTTCTCAAGAAACCTCCAGTTGAAGCTATATGATTCATCTCTGCCATATATATATGAAAGGGGACAAAATAAGCCTATAACCCAGGTACCTCCACACTGGTGTTTATTATAGCAGTGCTGTAATCAAATGATTCATGAAAAGAGCTCAGGGCTTCATAAATGGATGCATGAATAAAGAAAGTCTCTCTCTCTCTCACACACACACACACACATGAATTTCATTAATAAATAATTAAATTATGGCACTGGAAAGAAAATGGATGAAACCAGTGATCACCATGCTACGGAAGGAAGCTGAAGTGTGCTGTCAGGCCTCATCCTGCCTTCCATATGTGAAATCTTTGAAAAAGGACTTACGTGTAGAAGAAACTGTAAGAGAAGAGGAAAGAGCAGCCTGAGCAGGACAGCAACAAGGGACGTCCAATCAGATGGTCACCATGATTAGGGACGTCCAATCAGATGGTCACCATGACTAGGGTCGTCCAATCAGATGGTCACCATGACCAGGGACATCCAATCAGATGGTCACCATCACTAGGGACGTCCAATCAGATGGTCACCATGACTAGGGATGTCCAATAAGATGGTTACCATGACCAGGGACGTCCAATCAGATGGTCACCATCACTAGGGACGTCCAATCAGATGGTCACCATGACCAGGGATGTCCAATCAGATGGCCACCATCACTAGGGACGCCCAATCAGATGGTCACCATGATCAGGGACATTCAATCAGATGGTCACCATGACTAGGGACGTCCAATCAGATGGTCACCATGACTAGGGACGTCCAATCAGAAGGCCACCATGACCAGGGATGTCCAATCAGATGGTCACCATGACTAGGGACGTCTAATCAGATAGCCACCATGACCAGGGACGTCCAATCAGATGGTCACCATGACCAGGGACGTCCAATCAGATGGTCACCATGACAGATGCATAGCATCGGCGTTTGTGAAGAATTACCACATGGAAATGAAGCATCACTATAAAATTGATGTTGACTATAAACTTTTGAAAATTAGGGCAGAAAGAAATCTAAAAGCCCAAGGTTAGCACTTTCAACAGCCTGGTCTGGGTTGAAACAGAAGAAATTTCATATAGATACTTAAATAATATTGAAAACATTTCATATTGTAGGGAGAGGGAGTCTGGTCAGACTGTTTCTGCTGTCTGGTTTCACATGTTTGCTAAATTCTTTAAAACTCAAATACTTCTTTTTCTCTCTAAGTACTATGACCTGGATTTTTATTTGTGCAATACATTTCAGATTAGCTTGAATAACCTTTCAGTCTCAGAACCCTAGACCTTTTTTTTTTTTTTTTTTTTTTTTACTTTTTATTGTTGCTTTTTCATCTTTTTGTATTTAGAGTTGAAAAGTTGATGCCAAATTTTGTAAAACATGTTCCCTCCCATGCTGAGGTCCTGGATGCCAGGCATCTCCCTGCAGTGAGAGCTTCAGTAATAAGCCTTGAAAAGGGGAGCTGGCAATGGCAACGCTGGCAGCCCCTTGTGCAGCAGGGGCGCTGGCCTCTGTTGCTGTAATTAGGAATATGATTAGAAATAAGAGATGCTTTTGGTATTTGATTCCAAACCATGAAATGAAGGGATTTGAATTTGTCTTACTTTTGGCAGATGACAAATTTCAGTAACATTAGCTTCCTGAGTATGCCTACAAAGTGCCTGATATTTGAATGTGTGTTCCAAGTGAAGTAACTGGGCTTTCTTATCTTGTTTGTAATCTCAGATGTTGTTTAAAGTTGTAATTGGGTGCTGGAGAGATGGCTCAGCATTTAAGAGGAATGGCTGCTTTTGCAGAGGACCTAGGTTTGGTTTCTAGCACCCATACGGTGGTTCACAACCATTCTAACTCCAGTTCCAGGGGAATTTGATGACCTCTTCTGAGTTCTGCAGGAATTGCATGCCATGAATGCACTTACATCCATGCGGGCAATACACTCGTACACATAAAATGAAAATAATAAATAAAACATTTGGGTCAAGTGGGGGGCATGGAAAAGGGAATGAGTCTAAATTGGACTGAGAAATGTATGAATTGCAGAAAACTTCAACAAAAATGTAAAAAAAGTAGACAAAATATTAAAAATATAATTATTTCCTTGTCTTGTCAATGGTTACAGGTTATATATCATCTCTACTCACTATTGTCAGAATTGAATTCCTCTCATCTCTTAGAAAGAAAAGTAATAGCAAAGCTAGACTTTGCTGAGTACATATAATGCACAGTGCTCTAAGTTGGATATTTTGATTTAATTCTCTTGTGAGTTCTATAAATTAGATATGGTCATTCGCACATTGTAGAAATATGAGAGACACAATCATGTTTCTAAAAAGGGCCCATATTCTCTAGCACTGTGCTACTCCCTGCTGTGTACTGCAAAATGCCCCATCAGCAGATAGCCGTTTCCCTGGAGTCAGCGTTGATCCCCTAATCCCACATTCATCCCACTGCATCACTTTTGAAAATTTTCACATTGCTGCATGCCAGACACTGTATGAGGTTCCCAGAAGAGTATTGGATCAAAAGACCCATTGTGTCAAAGACCACAGATGCCAAAATGCATACTGTGTGACCCCAGGTACCAAAGCAAAGATGCACAGAGGTTGCAAGTCTTAAAATTGGGTACAGGAAGCACAGCCCCAGTCATTGAATAGTGGGTGAACTGTCAATGTATGTATGCATGCTTCAAATGGCTACAAACTTTAGAAACACAAATACTTCTCAATTCACTTAGCTCCAACCACTTAATGAATGGATTTTCTAGTATTTTTCGTCTAGCATTCTATGGAGTAAGTAGTAAAGACAACAGGAATAGAGGATATTTTGAGATTTTTCTAGCCTAAAATGACACTTTAATTTTTTTTACATAGTAAATTGATGTATGTTTTAATGTACTTTTTTGAAGGTTCTATAAGAATTTAATATGTTTAATATAAATTTTACAATAAGTTTACAATGTAAACTTATTTTGGTAATTCAGGGATAATACTGAAATTACTCTATAAGGCTATCGATACGTTTTTTGTTCCCTCCCCTTTGTGTTACTACAAATTATGCCCATGGGAATAAACTGTATGTTAATTCCTAAACATGTTTTGGGATTCACATTTTTCCCTTTAATTTTATATTACTCTAGAATATGAATACATTAACATATATGGTAATTACAATGTGTGAATATAAGTGGTAGGTCAATTCTAGAGCCCATTAAGACATCCACATTATAATAGATTTATATTTATTATATTTATATTATATTTATATATTTATATTTATATAATTATATAATTCTATATTCTATTATAGATTATATATATTCTATTATATATTATATTATATATTCTATTATAGATTATATTTATATAATACAATTGCTTTCAGATACAAATAATAAAGTTGCGAAGTTGCTCAGTTTGCCTGGCAACTGGGGACTTGGTGTTAGCATCCACAAATGAGGGAAACCATCCCCCCCCTTTTTTTTCTGGGACTGAATTACTTTATTCCTGCAAAGTTCATGATGTCATCTTTCTTTACCACTGCATAGAACTCCATTGTGTAGATGTACCACATTTTTGTTATCCAGTCATTAGTTGAGGGGTATTTGGGTTGATTCCAGCTCTTCACTATTGTTAAAGAGAAATACAATAAACATAGCTGTGCATATATCTTTGCGGTAAGATGCGTCTTGTGGGTATATACCAGGAGTGGTATGGCTGGGTCAGGTGGTAGGCTCATTTTGAGTCTTTTAAGGGTTCTCCACACTGCTTTCCACAGTGGTTGTACGAGTTTACATTGCCAACAGCAGTGGATGAGTGTTCCCCTTTCCCCACAACCTCTCCAGCATTTGGTGTCTTTTGTTTTCTTGATCTTGGCCAGTCTTATTGGAGTGAGATGATACCTTATTGTGGTTTTAATTTGCATTTCCTTAATTATTAATGATGTTGAACACTTTTAAAGATGTTTCTCATCCATCTTTACTTCCTTACTGGTGAAGTCTCCGTTCAGCTCTTTATTCCATCTTTTGAGTAGGTCATTTGTTTTCTTACTTCTTTCTTGTAGTCTATATATTCTGGATGTTAATGATCTGTCAGATGTATCAGTGGTGAAGGCTTCCTCCCACTCTGTGGGTTTTCTCTTCACTTCCTGGATTGTTTCTTTAGCTGTCCAAAACTTTGAGTTTGATGAGGTCCTACTTGTCAGCTGTTGTTTTTATTTCCTGTGCAGCTGCTGTTTGATTTAGCCTTTTCTTACGCCTATGTCTTTTAGGTTGCTGCCAACTTTTTCTTCTATAACCTTCAGAGGTTCAGGTTTCAGGTTGAGGTCTTTGATCCACTTGGATCAAAGACACTTTAATGATTAAAATTAAGAAATCTTCATAGCAAATTTTACAGAAAACGAGCCTGCCTACTTAATGTAAATAAAACTAAGTTACTTTTTATAAAACTTCTTATTTTTTTTGTAATGTCTTTTTTTTTAAATTTATTTTTGTATGTGTATGAGTGTACTGTCTGCATGTAGGTCTGTGCACCCATGTCGTGCAATGCCTCGGAGGTCAGAAGAGGGTTTCGGATTCCCCTGGAACTGGAGTTCTTCTGGAATTGGAGTTTCAGACAGTTCTCAGCCGCCATGTGGGTGCTGGGGATCGAACCCGGGTCCTCTGTAAGAGCGGTCGGTGCTCTTAACCGCTAGGCCATCTCTCCAGCCCCTTGTAGAGTAATGTCTTAATCATAGTATACCATCAAATATTTTAGGAGTATCTTTAATGTTTAGATAGTATATTAGCTGAACCATATGTGGGTCCTCTTTAAGTGCTGTCAGTGGTCTTAACTGCTGTGCCATCTCTCTAGCCCCAAGTTTCAGTACTTTTTATTGACCACTGGTACATTTTGTACAAAGATTCCTAATCAAATTTAGCCACCTCATACCCCAACCCCTCCCCCCACATCAGAACTCATGCATTACATCATCCAAGTTAAAATCTAGCCAGTCAAACTTTTGAAACCAAGTATTCTTCTGTGCAAATTCATCTACTGGAGTCTAGTCACAGTTGAACCTCTATATCTAAGAGGCATGGAACATCATGGAATGAGGGGCACAGAGAAAATGAGCTCACCCCTCAATTCTCACCAGCAAAACTTCCTTACACAATAGAGAGCAGTGCACACAGAGGGCTATAGTTGGTCGTTTCCAAGAATGGGAACCTTCAGAGTGTGTGTCCCTGGATAGGACTCCTATATTAAACCTCACCCACCCACAGCTCAGGGAACATTGTAGAAGATGGGACAGAAATATTGTAAGAGCAAGGGCTGGTGCATGAATATAGATTCAGGACTCTTTTTTTAAGTTAATTTTTATTGAGCTCATGCAATTCATACATTTCTTAATCAAATTTAGACTCATCCCCCCATCCATGCCCACCCCTTAAGCACCCTCCCCACCCCCCACCAGAGCTCATGGATTCTGTCATACATGTTAAGTTAGATTCAGGACTCTTAAGGCTGTTTTTTTATTATTATTAATCTTGCACCAGTTAGCTTGTAACACAAATTTGCACATGTAATTTTTGTGAATGAAAGTTCCCAGAAAACTGCATCTTGAAACTGAACCTTCTGCAAAGTCTGATCATCTGATTAGAATTTAATTGATTTCAAAGAGCTTGTAAATGTAATGAATGCCAAAGCATAATTAGAGTTACCTTGGGCTGTCTTTAGCCCCAAACTATTCACTCCTTGTCCACCTTTGTTTGTTACTTAACATCCTGTGACTAATAAATGAAAACTTTTTGTAATGTATTCACTTAGCAAAAGTATAACTCCTGCAAACCAAAAGGCTGAATGTCATCAGACAGCATCCAAGTGCAATAGCTGAGGCTTCTCTTTTGCTCTGCTTATTTAATGTTTCCACCATTGGATTTGAAAAGCGTCTTGGTTTACGACTTTTCTTTGTTGTTAAGTACTATAAATACTTCGTGAAACTGCTTCCACATTGGAACATGGAATTTGTGGTAACCTGAATCTATGTTCCCAGGGCCATGGTCAGTCATATTTGACTCCAGGATAAAGCATTTCTCATTCATTTGAGGTGAGAGTTGTGCTTTTACATCGGCATTATTTTATGTCCCTGGTAATTTAAAAAGCAGACCAGATTACCAAAATATGAATATTTAAAAGAGGTGACTGATTCAAAGCACTGTTGGCAGGGTGGGAGTGAGGGCAGCCTTTCTTCATGCATTCGTGCTCATTCACTTGTGTAGTGTCAATTTTTGAAGAAACACGTTCTGTGCAGACATGCAGATTCTTGGCCATTTTACTCAAGGATTTCAGAATTAGGGACCTTCATGTTTATGTCCAAAATGATAAGAATGAATCTATCAGGGAGTTAGCCATCTGAAGGGTGATGATTTTATAGTGGGATAATGAATCAATGAAGAAATTATTTCAAGATAGTTTACCAAGAGAAAAGTTTTCTCCTGATAATTCATTTTATTTAAATAAAAGAACCCACTTCCTCCTCCAGGTATTTAAGGAAATTGGCCCGAAGATTGATAGTGAACTTTTGGTTTATCTATTTCTACTACTCCCCTCTTTCCATGTAAGAAATTCATGACCAAAAGACTTGAAATGGTTTGCTGGAGTCACATTTTGAGGTGAGTGCAAAGGTTGTGTTAGACTAGCATTTTGGTTCCTGGGCACTCAGGTGAAAGAGCTGTTGCTGCCCCCTCCCTCTTCTAGCATTTTGTAAAAACATTGCACTGTTTCCTAGGTCCCAGGCATTGTCACACATTGTAGCAGCCATCTCCCTTCCTTCCTGCCATCTGGTTCCTCTTCAAACATAATGCTTCTCTCATGGCTGGATTAGCTAACTCATCTGCCTCATATATCACTGGCTCATAAGTATCATGAAGCATTGTTGGGCCTGTCCATTGTTGTTGCTTTTTCATGTAGTTATTTTTATGATTTCTGATAGTTGATAAGGAAATGTCTGGGTGGGAAATGATGAAGTAAGTACAAAAAAGTACAAAAAGACTCAGGGTTGCAGAATCAGTTACTGTCAAACTTGTGTTTAATTTGATTAACTAAAAAACATCCTGAAATCAGATCACCAGAGCAGATCCCTCCATCACTCTTACTGTCACAGGAGCTAACGAGTGTGCCAGGGAGGTGAAGGTGCTACTTAGAGGCAGTTATAGTTAACATGCTCCTCTTCTTTGCTGTGGAGACTAGAGACATAAAAGACTTGTTTCTAAGGTCCTAAATTGTTCTGTCATTGATCAAATAGGGGCTGTGACCTTCACTGACCATGCCCTTGAGATGGGGCTGAGCTAGTGTTAAAAGCAGTTTATCTTTCAAAGGCAGCAGTGTTCCAGAATAAGGAGAAATAAGTAGCTTGATCATGGGCTTAAGCATTGCCTCTAACTTTGGGGTTTATTCTATTTAATTGTCAGTAATCCTTTTAGGGACATGCACAGAGCATTTTTAATTGGAGTCAATATATGAAAGGCACGAAAGTGAAATCTACAATTTTACTAATTTTGAACTTGTAATTTTATACCAGAACATATTTATAACATAATTTTAGTGAGACACAATCTTTTTTAACAACCATCTTTCAAAAATAAAACATATTCACTGAATTTACATCTGTATGTCCTTCTGAATTCAATAGGTAGCTCCCTTCTCAGGGATTGTCCCAATCTTTTATGAGTCTTGACAGGCTTAGTATTCACTTTCATAACCTTTTCTGACCCATTTATATATGCATATCTTATAGAGACTATATGAATCTAATGCATGGAAAACCAATATCCAGGCAAATATGTGGTTCTTGATAAGTGCAAAAGAAAATGAGCAATTTCACTCTGGACCACAAGTGACTGACTAGCTCTGGAATTCTGTAGTTGAAAGAGTAGTTATTAGCATAAAGCTTTACATAAGGGATGCAATGGCTATTACACTAAAACTTACAGCACAGTGTGCCATGCGGAACAGCTTTTTAAGTATATTATGGTATAGTGCTTCCTTTTTAATTAGCTTCCCTTACAATAGAAATGAAATATTCTGTAATATATTCGTTTCTTTTTTTTTTTTTTTTTTTTTTGGTCTTTTCGAGACAGGGTCTCCCTGTAGCCCCAGCTGTCCTGCAACTCACATTGTAGACCAAGCTGGCCTTGAACTCACAAAGATCCACCTGCCTCTGCCTCCGACATATATTCTGTAATATATTTGTAACAATTAACAACATGCCACATATTTCTAAACAACAAATATTGTATATCTTCATTTTCTTGATTAAATGTATATTATGACAGATAACATTGGGGTACTGCTTATCATTTAGTAACTTTTTTAGAATTCACTACTTAGATGCTAAGAAAGTATTTGCTTCTCTGAGAAGGGACAAATGATGTTTCTGAATTCCTCATTCTTTGCTGAACACTTGGCTCATACATTTTTACCATATATCATAGCATAATAAAAAAGTAAATTTTAGCCAGGTGTGGTGGTGCATGCCTTTAATCCCAGCACTCAGGAGGCAGAAGCAAGCAGATCCCTGTGAGTTCAAGACCAGCCTGGTCTACATAGTGAGCTCCAGATCAGCTGGGACTCAAGGGAGACCCTGCCTGGAAAAGACCAAAAAATTTTTTTTAAAGTAAATTTTAGAAATGTATTTAAACTCTTATAAGATTCCTATTTATGATATTTTTATATTTAAAATCATCTTAACTTTTCCTGATAATTAATTTATTTATTTTTTATTTTTTATGTTTTAAAAATGATATAGAGAGTTTGCCGGGCATAGTGGCGCATGCCTTTAGTCTTAGCACCCGGGAGGCAGAGGCAGGCAGATCTTTGTGAGTTCAAGTCCAGCCTGGTCTACAGAGTGAGTTCCAGGACAGCTGGGGCTACAGGGAGACCCTGTCTCAAAAAGACCCAAAAACAGATATAGAGAGTGAAAATACTTCAGCATTTATATTGTAATTCCCCAAGAATCTTCGGTATCAATCTCTCTTTGGTGTTTTTATATGCTTCAATGACCAAGGTTTTAACTTATTCCAAACTTACTATTACAGAAATACGTTGGGGTGGGAACTAGAGAGATGGCTCAGCAGTTAAGCACAGGGGCTGGTTTTGCAGAGGATTCAGGTTGGATTCCCAACACCCTCATGGCAGCTATCAAACATCTTTTACTCTAGTTCTAGGGGATCTGATGCCCTCTTCTGATATGTGTAGACATTATACAACATGGGTACACTTACATACATGAAGGAAATATGCTTGTAGAAATAAAATTAAAATTATAAACTATTAAAAAAAGAAATAAGTCAGCATCTAGTATGGAAGGGAATAAATTATTAAGTTTATCCGGTTAGTAGCTATCTCTTTATGATACCATTTGTAACACAAAAAATTGGTGGCAAATTGCATCAAATCTGGAAAGCTGCAGCCTGCCTGCAACATGACCTGATTTTCCACATTTTATGCCTAGACACCAGGAGTTGGGTTAAATCAACTTTTTCCTACAGCTAGTTGAGGGCCTTCCTGGTAGATCTTCTGTTGGTGTAGAATATCCTGTTTCTGTGGGTAGAGAATTTATTCAACTTCCTTTCTGCTTTTGAAGGATCCTGGGAATTGTTTTACTCTCCCATTTACTCAGTAGAGGAGCAGAACTTGTCTGGGAAAGATGATGTGTGGCAGGAAAACTGTATATGAGAAGTTAGGGAGTAAGCCCTAACACTCCTCAAGTTCCCTCATACATCATTAGCATCTTTTGTTTATCAAATTCTGTTCCTTGTGGTTATATGTTATTTGTGTGTGTTTTGTAAAGGAATTCTTCATATTTCTTGTGGGTCATAAAGAATTAAAGAAGTATTTGTAATTCAAAAGAATGCATAAATGAGTTCAGGCAATGTCTTTCTCTAAATATGCTCAACTACATTAATTTTAAAATTCTGGTCTTCATCTAAACTTGATCTCATACAATCTCAGCAACCTCATATTTGACAATGGAGCAAAAATATCCTCAATGGAGGAAAGATAGCATCTGCAGCAAATGGTGCTAGCAAAACTGGATCACCATTTGTAGAAGAACAAAATTAAACCCCTACCTCTCACCCTGTATAAAAATCAACTCCAAGTGGATCAAAGACCTCAACTTAAAACCTGAAACCCTGAAGGTGATAGAAGAAAAAGTTGGTAAAAACCTACAAGACATAGGCGTAGGAAAAGACTTTCTAAATAAGACAGTAACTGCTTAGGAAATAAGGTCAACAGTTCACAAATGGGACTTCATCAAACTCAAAAGCTTCTGTACAGCAAAAGAAACAATCAAGGAAGTGAAGAAAAAAACCAGAGTGGGAGGAAATCTTCACTAGTGATTCATCTGACAGAGCATTAATGTCAAGAATATATAGACTACTCAAAAAACAAAGAAGTAAGAAAGCAAATGGCCTACTCAAAAGATGGAGTAAAGAGCTGAACAAAGACTTCACCAGTGGGGAAGTAAAGATGGCTGAGAAACATGTTAAAAAGTGTTGGCCTAGCGGTTAAGAGCACCGACCGCTCTTGCAGAGGACCCGGGTTCAATCCCCAGCACCCACATGGTGGCCAAGAACCGTCTGAAACTCCAATTCCAGGAGAACTCCAGTTCCAGGGGAATCTGACACCCTCTTCTGACCTCCGCGGCGTTGCACGACACGGGTGCACAAACTTGCATGCAGACAGTACATTTATACACATACAAAAATAAATAAATAAAAAAAATTAAAAAAAAGTGTTCAAAACCATTAATGATTAAGGAAATGCAAATTAAAACCACTCTGTTATCATCTCACTCTGATATGACTGGCTAAGATCAAGAACACAAAACACACCAAATGCTGGAGAGGTTGTGGGGAAAAGGGGAACACTCATCCACTGCTGGTGGGAATGTAAACTTGTATAACCATTATGGAAAACAGTGTGGAGAACCCTTAAAAGACTCAAAATGAGCCTACCACCTGATCCAGCCATACCACTCCTGGGTATACACCCACAAGACTCATCCTACCGCAAAGATACATGCACATCCATGTTTATTGCAGCTCTCTTCACAATAGTGAAGAACTGGAACCAACCCAAATGCCCCTCAACTGAAGACTGGATGACAAAAATGTGGTACACCTACACAATGGAGTTCTCAGCAGTAAAGAAAAATGGAATCATGAACTTTGCAGGTAAATGGATGGAACTCGAAGCCATTATGCTAAGTGAAGTAACACAGTTACAGAAAAACAAGTGGTGAATGGTCTCCCTCATTTGTGGATGCTAACACCAAATCCCCAGATGAAAGGCAAGCTAAACAATATTATTGTTATATTTCTGTTTATCTGAAAGCAACTATGTTGTTATAATGGAAAGCTCTTAATGGACTCTAGAATCGATCTACCACTTACTCTCAGTCTCTGTAATTACTTTATATGAGTGAAAAGTATATATGCATATTTTAGAGTAATATAAAATTAAAGGAGGAAAATGTGAATTCCTAAACATTAAAAAACAAGACTGAGAGAAAGATGCAGGATAGTTATGGCAGAGTGCATGATCTGGGGTGGGGTGGGGGGAAGGGAAAGGGGAATATGTCTAAACTGAACTGAGAAACATCTGAAATATACAAAA
The DNA here is from genome assembly GCA_009823505.1 of Rhizomys pruinosus. Taxonomy (NCBI): domain Eukaryota; kingdom Metazoa; phylum Chordata; class Mammalia; order Rodentia; family Spalacidae; genus Rhizomys; species Rhizomys pruinosus. The sequence continues at coordinate 3,259,431 of VZQC01007611.1, forward strand.
CATCAATAAAAGTATAAAAAATTCTGGTCTTCTATTTACCTGCAAATTTCATGATGTCAGCTTTCTCTACCACTGCATAGAACTCCATTGTGTACATGTACCATATTTTCTTTATCCACACATCAGTTGAGGGGCATTTGAGTTGCTTCCAGCTCTTCACAATAGTGAAGAAAGCTGCAATAAACACGGATGTACATGTTTCTCTGCAATAGAATGAGTCTTGTGGGTATATACTCAGGAGTTGTATAACTGATTCAGGTGGTCGGTGCATTTTGAGTCTTTTGAAAGTTCTCCACATGGCTTTCCATAGGGGTTGCAGGAGTTTGCATTCCCACCAGCAGTGAATGAGTGTTCCTCTTTACCCACAACCTCTCCAGCATTTGATAACTTTTGTTTTCTTGATCATAGCCAGTATTACTTGGGTAAGATGAAATAAATCTTAAAGAGGTTTTAATTTGCATTTCCTTTAACTATTAGTGATGTTGAACAATTTTAAGATGTTTCTCAGCCATCTTTACTTCTTTATTTCTGAAGTGTCTGTTCAACTCTTTACTCCATCTTTTGATTGGGTCATTTGTTTCTTTGCTTCTTTCTTTTTTGATAAATTTATATATTCTGGATGTGCTAAGTGAAGTAACACAGTCCCGGAAAAACAAAAGACATATGGTGTCCCTCATTTGTGGATCCTGGCACCAAATCCTTGTTTGTAAGGCAAACAGTATTTTTTTTTCTTTTTTAGTAAATATAATACCTGATGTGACTATTAAAATGTACATTAAAATGTATATCAACTTGCTATGCAATTTAGGAACGTAAAGTAATATTTCTTTTTACCTGCCTGAAAATCAACTGCTAAAAGGTGAATCCCTAAACATGTTTTGGAATTAAACTATATTTTATTTTCAGACATTTTAATTTTGGTATATGTGTGGAATGTATACATGTATATTTTGGAGTAGTATAAAATGACAGGGAACAACACCACAACAAACGGATTGAAACAGTAAATTTCTGCATAAAAAAATTAAAAAAGACTGAGAAAAAGATGCAAGACATGTATAGCAGAATGCACGAACTCTGCTGGGGTAAGAGGATAAAGGGGGAATGAGTCTAAATTTGATTAAGAAATGTATGAAATGTGCAAAATTCAATGAAAAAATTAAGAAAAAATTCTGGCTTTTAAATTCCAGTCTCTCCTACAACCGTTATATCTGTGCCACTGTATCCATGTGAGAAGCTGGAAATTACAGCAGGAGAAGTGGGAGCAGCTTCAATAGCTCGTTATTATCCCATGCACACGTATATGCATACATGCACACACATGCACCCTTCATGAACATGCTAACTTGAACTACTGCTTTGTGTCTGTAACCATTTCTTTCTTTTTTTTTTTATTCTTATTTATTTTTGTATGTGTATGAATGTATTGTCTGCATGCAGGTCTGTGCACCCGTGTCGTGCAATGCTGCAGAGGTCAGAAGAGGGTCTCGGATTCCCCTGAAACTGGAGTTCTCCTGGAATTGGAGTTACAGACGGTTCTTAGCCGCCATGTGGGTGCTGGGGATCGAACCCGGGTCCTCTGCAAGAGCGTCGGTGCTCTTATCCTCTAGGCTATCTCTCCAGCACCCTGTAACCATTTCTTTCTATACTGACAAAATGCATTCTTCTTTATCTAGCTCCTCAGATTCTCACTAATCTTTTCCTGTTGATCTGTTATTTGGAAGCAGCAAAAAACAAACAAACAAAAACAAAATAAAGGCATGAACATATATATCTAATGAGAACTAGAACCAATTTTGTTTTCAAAATGTATCAAATAGAAAAATAAAAGGAAAAAGATATAAATATATCTCGCAAAGCAAATATGTATATTTATAAATATGTGCTGTATGAGGTGTGAGAACTTCAGATAATCTGTTATCCTCCAAATTTTTCTTTCAGATAAACTTAAATATTGTCTATAATTTATTTTGTCTCTGCAAGTGGTTCATGACATTCAGGTTACTGGAGAGATTGAAAACCTGGCTGTAACATCTGTCAGCACACACGGGTATCCAGGGTTGATGCAGATGGTTCAAGCTGATCCTGGGTTCCCTCATCACCTGATCATGCCCTTTCCAAGCTACATGCTCTTCTGACGTGAAAGACCTTCTGAAAGAGACACAGTCCTAAAGGACATTTGAAAGGTGTATTCCATTTTCAGACACCTTAGTTTATTCAAATATAGACAAATCCAAGGAAGAAATGATCTTCAACTGGACTGATGCAATTTATGAGTCTAACATATAGAGATGTTTAACTTTGAGGATTCATAAGCATCCCTGAATAGTCAGTGACTTCATAAGTTGAGAATGTCATGGTATATCTTCAGGCATAATGTATTAAATGAAATAAATTATCACAAAGGATTTCTGTTTTGTACTTACAAATCAACTATGCACCAAGTGCTAATGTAAGAATTAGAATTATAGCGTTGTTAATTTGATGATTAATTAATTATCATTGTATTCTAGTTCCCATGGCAATTATATGCAAATATGGGGAAATGGACATTAAAATACATTTATAGGTGTAAGCTATGTTTAACATTGATAAATGCCACCCAAACACAAAGCACAAAGGGAGTAGGGCCAGGAGCATATCCTAGACACAGGAGCTGTCACTTTGTAGGGTGACATAAGTGAGCTTCATTGAGGCTGGGATTTTGAGCCAAGACACATGGGAACTGAAGGAAGACACTGGTTTCAGAGGGTAGAACTGTCATGTTAATGTGATCATTTCTTAAAAAGCTCCAAGTAATGTGTACTTATTGAGTATTTGCTGTTAAAAAGAGATTAGTCTTCTTTTGAAGAATTGTACTCCATGCCCATAGAAAGGAGCAGTGTCTGAACTACAGCACAGGGCTATAGTATCTGTTCACCTTTCATTCATCATGAGGAAACATAACCCAAAGCAAGAACACATTCTCAGAATCTTGTGTTCAGAAAGACAACTTAATTATTTCAGCTACACTTGGTATTTTGTCCAAGAGACAAAAGTACTTCTTAAAATATTGGTAAGGAAGCTATTCTTTAAAAATTAATTCAGAAACAAATACTAGAGGGGTGAAACAAAACATGTTAAAGCTTGATTTTACTTTATTCTAGGAAGAAAGCTAAAAATAGATGAACCTGAAGCATTGACTTTTCTCCATCTTGAATTTCATGGAACATCCGGACTGATGCATCTGTCCCTTCAAATATTTATCCATCAATTTCAGACAAGTAGTGTATGAGGCAATAAATAACACGCAGCTAGGACAGGGGAAAACAGTTTTTTAATGCCTTGTGCTTAAACTGTCACTCTGGGAGGAAGTAATAATGAATGCTGCATTATTTAAGGCGAGGTAATAGACTGCTTCCTTTAAGAGGCAAATTACTTTGGTGACTGCTGCCTGACTCTCAGAACTCAGTGTTTTCCAGTGAAAGCCTCTGTTTGGGAGATGTGATTGGCTGCTGAATCCTCTTGCTTTCCACACTAGAAACATCTGTCCAGCAATTGTCATTGATTCTCCCCAAATGTGGGGTGCACCATATGGAATGTAGTGGTCTGTGCTATAAACAGCACAGATTTGAAAACACAGTGATTTCCTCTTGACTTTACTTCTTATTAGCTATATGATTCAGAGCAATTTATTGAATGCCCTGTGATTTAGTTTACTTACCTGTAGAATAAGAACAGTGATGCTAATCCAGTTGAATGGTTCAGATGATTAATGTGGATAAAATTCTGGACCTTATTTAGGGAGACCAACAAACAAATGTTTACTCCTTGACAGAGAAGCTAAAGATCTCAAGTTTTGCAATGAACCTGCAGACCTTCAGCTGGTGAATCTCAAGCAGGGCCTCACACTTCCTGTGCCCTGTACAGAGGGCAGGCAGAAAATGCTAGAACTGGTTCTTGGTTCTCCACTTCTCTAGAATAATATTTGTATCACACACAGTTTTTAATCTGGGAGACAGTAGAGTCTTCCTCCACCTATACAAATCCTGTGTGTCAGATATTTGTTCACTTAAAAAATCCTCTGGTATAGAAATAAGATAGCAGAATGAAAGAGGGACATTTCTGGGCAGGGCAATATTTGTTTGGTGGAGTTCATACCTCTTAGGGTGCTGCAATATTAATATGTAATATATATATATATATATATATATCCATTTATACATATTTTAAGATTACATGAAGATAAATTTTACATGTCTTCTGCTTATGCATTTTCTTCTTTTTGTAAGTTTATTTTATTTTTAATTTATGTGTATGAGTGTTATACCCGCGTGTATGTAATTGTACCTGTGTCATGCAGTGGCCACGGAGAAGAGGGCATTTGATCCTCTGGAACTGGAGTTAGGGACTGTTGTTAGATAACATGTGGGTACTGGGATTGGCACATGGTCTTCTGCAAAACCAGCTGTGCTCTTCCCTGCTGAACCGGCTCTGCAGCACTGATTCTGCATGTTTTATCTTTCGATCACTCTTGCAAACAGTATTGCTTTGTTGGAATGCCTTGATAATTCTTTTGTGAGTAGGACAGAAACAATGCAAATGGGTAGTCTATCCTCAAATTGCTAAATATTCAAAGTGCTCATATTTATTTAAAATAATGAAATACATTAATAGTAGCATTTTCAAATAAAATCTTAGTAACAGGGTGATGATTGAATTTCACACCTCTAAACAGGCTGCCTTTTATTGCCATGTACATGAAATTTAAATAATATCTACTGTGTTTTGCCTATTAAAGTGCACAATATGAGCTTATTGCATTATTTTATCACAATGGCACAGTTTTCACGATTTCTGCATGGCCTCCATTCAGAACATAATTATGGAGTGTCTAGTTTGTATCAAGCTCTTAGGTAGGCTCTGGAGATAATAAAAAGAACAGGAAATGTTTTTCTTTTGTTAAAAAAAAGAATTTAGTGAGGACCAATTTTACAAAATAGCATTTCCTTATTAATATAGTAGAAGTTTACCCAGGAGAAAATGGGGAAGAAGATCTTAACTCTCATTGGTGTTGCCAAGGGAAGCTGAACAGAGGAAATGCATCTGCACTGAGTCTGAGAATATACTCAGGCTGAAGGGCAGGGTAAGGGCATGTTCTATATAAAGGATGAATCCTGGAGAATTGGAATTGGAACCATAGGTGATGTTACAGAAGGAACATCAGGCTTCATTAAAAAACTGGCATTATTATGCACACGGTGGCACTGAAATCAATTAAAGAGAATGTATATGAAGATCAAGTTAGAGATGCAATCAGCCATTAGTTCCCTGTGATCATCTTGTAGCCCCCAAATACCAACATGTCTTGACTCTCTAAAGAAATAGGCGCGTTCTTCAGATATGCAAATAAAGACTAATGGTATAATGGTTATATTTGATATTAGATATTATTGCTAATTATTCTTGGTGTCAGTTTATAAGTGAAACATTAACTTTATTGTTAATATTTATTATATACATATATATACTAATTACATATATATATATATATATATATATATATACACACACACACTAATGTATACAAGGGTAGATATCAACTGTGGTTTCAGTAACCCCCAGGTCTTTGAACCATATTCTTCATGAATAAAGGGGAACAACTATATAAGAATATATTTTGTTTAATGCATGTTAATATAATACACAAATATTGGTGAAGTTACTTACTTTCCACATGAATGAATTTTCTAATAAAGGCTAAAGGAGAGACACTATTCATTCTTGATAAAAAATGCATTTTGCTACTTCCTTGCTTCATTAGTCAAAATGCAAAGAATATGTCTTTTCAGCCCCTTGTCTTTATATAGTTCTTCTAATGCTTATGGATTTGGTATAAATGGAAGAACACTCTTTACTTTCATCTACAGGAATCATGTCTTCCCTGATGATTTAGAACTCTTTGCTCTTTTCTTCCCTGTATTCATTTATGGTGGGGGTGTTTGGAGTAAAACTTCCAGGAGTCTGTTCGTCCCCCTTACCCTGGTTTCCAGGGACCAAATTCAGGACATCAGGCTTGGCAGCAAGCACCTTTACCCACTGACCCTGCCTGCCTGCCTTCTTTGAGTTTTGTTTTAATGGCCTTGGGTTGCACCAGATTTTACACTTCTTGTGATCCATTCCTGTTTTTGTCATTTCTTCCTTTTGACAAGATTTACACCTATTCTAGTAGCTCTTATAACAGATTTGGAACTTTAAAATATATGTTTATTTTTGTTTTATGTATCTGAGTGTTTTCTCTGCATGGATGTAAGTGCACCACATGCATGCAGTACTTTCAGAGGACAGAAGAAAGTGCCTGAAGTCCCTGGAAATGGAGTTACATGTAGTAGTTTGCTGACATGTGAGCAGTGGGAGCTGAACCTTGGTCCTTTGGAAAAGCAGCCAGTGCTCTTAAGTGCTTCACCATTTCTCTAGCTCTGGAACTTTGGAATTATTTGAAACGATTTTTACTAGTTAAAAACACTAATAATCTCTTTCTCTTACATTTTATTTGGTTGTTTTATTGAGACAGGTTGTGATTCTCCTACTCAGACTTCCAAGTGAAAGAATTACAGACTTATGCTACCACATCCATTTGGTAATTTATTTTCTATTAGATTAATTAGTATTGTATGGCATCCCAAGACAGACTAATTCTAGATAATTGTAATAATTTTTAAAAATAGAAAAATAGTTGCTTAACTGAATTATTTATGTTCTATTGTGGTCTTTCATCTGTGAGTAATTCTCCCAACATGAAGGGAACTCACAGTAGGATGCAGTTGTGTGGGGCAGGTCCTGTTGGAGGTGAGTGTCTCAATCTTTTGTATGAATATTTCCCAGCTTTCCATATAGTGGTTTTGGCTTCAGTGGTATCATTTTCCTCATGTGCAGAAGAATTTTTGAAAAATTACAAAACTTCTTGCATGCTATACCTACCCATCTCTCTGTGTGCTTTATCTGTCCTTTGCTGATGGTCTCTCAAGGATGCCTTGAAGCTGTGAGTCTTACAACCGTATTTGGGAGCAAAGATTAGTTGTCAATCTGACTTAGCCTAGAGACTCTAAAGCCCCTTTGGGGGGGTCTCTCTTGATACTGGCTCAGAATATTGGATTTGCAGCCTGGCGCTGCTTCCTTGCTGTGCTGGAAGGTTTCAGGTGTCAACTCAAGTGTGGACACAGCTGGGTGGAGGGATTTCCTCCATTGGGTTAGCCTTTGGGCATATCCGTGTGGCATTTTCATGATTGTTGAGTGAAGTGGGGGTACCAGCCCACTGTGGGTGGTGCCACCCCTGGGAAGTTGGCCCTGTGTTGTAGAAGAAAGCTGGATGAGTAAGCCAGTAAGAAGCACCCTCCATGGTCTGTGCTTCGGTTTCTTCCCTGAGCTCCCGCCCTGGTTCCCCATCATATAAGCTGAAGGTAAAATAAATCCTTTTCTCCCCAGGTTTGTTCTGATCAGCGCTTTTATCCCAGCAGTGGATAAGTTAACCAGAGCACAGGCTCTTCACCTTGGCCCTTAGCCACCTCCCAGACATATGCATGTGTGTTGCAGGCCTCCAGCAACAGCAGACAGGATTGATTGCTCCGTAAGGATGCAAGAGGTGTCTAGCTCTCAAATTTATGTAGTTTCAAGGAGCCTAAAAGGACAGCTAAAGACCTGGTCATTGTTTTCCTATGAATACTGTAAAAAGCAAGCTGCTTACAGCATTTTAATAAAAGATGGGTTGGCACATAGTCAGGGGGAGGAAAGATGATCATCTTATGTTCAAGCATTATTTCAGAAGAGCCTTAGAGGATGCTTGGCCAGTCCCATGCTTCCCTCTAGGAAGATGCTGGAATTAAACCAGCATGGGTCATTGGCCCCCACCCCCATTTCAGTCAGGACCATCTCTCTCAGGAGTGATTGGGAAGAGTAAGGGATAATGTGTGCCATCCGTCCGGTACCACATACTTTATCTTTCTGATGCTGAGGCCAAATTTTGAGTCTATGTGTGTTGTGTTGGAGTTTGTACATGGGTCAGAGGCTTAGCAGAGGCAGTTACTGGGCCTGAAATTGTTTACCACTGCTTTGAGAGGAGACTAAGGGTCTTGAGTAATCTGTAAAGAAGAGGATTTTAACTTGAGGATAGTGTATGTGTTCAGAAAAGGTCATCCAAAGAGGAACTACTGAAAAAAACATATGCTGATGCTGACCTGATCCAGACCACAGTCAAGTTGCGGGTCACCTACACAGCATACACTGCATGCTCCCTGCCTTTCCTTCCTGGATTTTTGCCTTAAGAACTGCTATCAGTGGACTGGCAGGATGGCTCAGCGTGTAAGAGCACTGGCTGCTCTTCCAGAGAACCTGAGTTCGATTCTCACCACATGCATGACAGCTAACGACAGTCCCAACTCCAGTTCCAGGGTACTTGGTGCTGTCTTCTGGCCTCATCAGCTTTGCACAGCACAGGTGCACTTACACACATGCAGGCAATATACTCATACACATAAAATAAAACTAAATGTGCAAAATTTTTAAAAAGAACCACTGTCAGAGAAGTTTGGATTATGTTTTTATTTTAAAGTTACATATTTAGTGTGTGTATGTGTGTATGTGTGTGTGTGTGTGTGTGTGTGTGTCTGTGTCTGTGTGTGTGTCTGTGTGTCTGTGTGTCCATCCACACCCACCCTAGTAATGATGTGACTGTGGAAGGTCAGAGGACAACCTGCCAAACTTGGTTCTCTCCTTCCATAATGCTGGTCACTGGGATCTAACTCAAGTCCTCAGGCTTGATGTCAAGTGCCTTTACATACTGATATATTTCACCAGTTCTGGATTGTTTATTTCATAAAAAAAATAAAGCTTGTGTATAAAGAATATAAGTATCATTTAGAAGCCTTGAAAATATTATTCTCAGAAAGGTAACAATTAGCTAACATTACAGTGCATCCATTGAGGATTTATGCTTCTTAAATGTCAGATTCTGTTTTGAGCCTGAAGAATATAATCACTGCTATTGCACTGTACACATTCTGCTGGCAATGGGGTGGCTTGCTGAACCCTGTTGAAAATTGACAAATGTGTCTATTATTAGACATTAATAGATACTGATGTACTTTGAATAAGGACAGGACACATGGAGGGACTCTAGTATATTGGCAATGGTATCTTGATTTTAGAATAATCGAATATTTCTATACAATATGTGTGCTTCCTTGCTGGACAGTAGTTTTTTTTTTTTTTCTGTATGTGTATGAATGTACTGTCTGCATGCAAGTCTGTGCACCCGTGTCGTGCAATGCCGCGGAGGTCAGAAGAGGATCTCGGATTCCCCTGGAACTGGAGTTCTCCTGGAATTGGAGTTTCAGACGGTTCTCGGCCACCATGTGGGTGCTGGGGATCGAACCCGGGTCCTCTGCAAGAGCGGTCAGCGCTCTTAACCGCTAGGCCATCTCTCCAGCCCTGGACAGTAGTTTTGAAAATACTAACATTGTATATGCAATTCCAAGTTCCTGGTACCTAAAGATGGAGGCATCATATTGCATTTAGAAACAACAATGACATGTCAGAAGGCCTAATGATATAACTGAACTTCACTAAAGAAAAAAAAAGTTATAATAAGGGCTGTAGAAGAGAGATCAGTAGGTGAAGATACCTTGTATTTCTTTTGTTGTGTTGTAGAAGATACTTCCTTTCACTATGAAATTCTACTGAACTGATTTTGCCACCATAGTAGTTTATGTTGAAAACACATTCTATTTTTTAAGTTACTATTATTGGCTCCTTGACACACTACAGCCTTAGGGAGAAAGTCCTGTTTCCCCTTCTCCTTCTCTCCTTGAGCACATGCTTGCTTTAGCTCTTGGCACATCAGATTTCTGGACTACCCTCCTAGTCCAGACCCACTCACTGCTTCTGGTCTCCTGTACTCAGAGAAGCACAATTTTATAGCATAGCTAGCTGGATACTTCATGGTACGTTTCCACCCCCATCCCGTCTGGGATTTCCCAGACCAGGCTTCTTCCTTGGAAAGTTTGGTCCACCATCTTACTTATCTATAGCCTGAAAATTCTCAGTCCTCTCACTCTGCTCCCAGTTTCCCTTCTGGTCTTGGGCACAGGCCCACTTTTTCTTTTAGCACCTTAGATCCCTGTAATACCCTCCCACTCCAGACCAGCTCATTGGGTCCTGAGCCCCCATATTCACACTAGGTCAATTTTCCAGCCTGGCTGGTTAGAACCTTGACAGGTGGTCTCCAACCCTATTTTTCCCATGGACTTGGCAGAGCAGCCTTCTGTCCTGGCTCTCCCCACCCCCACCCTGCCTTGGAATCTCTAGACCAGCCTTCCTCCCTGCCTTGGCACAGGGGGGCTTTTGCCCTTGACACCCCAGATCTCTGCACTACTCTCTTGGCTCTCCCTGGCAATGAGCTCTCCATATCACACCATGCTCATCCCTCTACCTTGGGACCATCTGAAGCCCCTCCAACTGCCTTTATTTCTTCTTTAGTAAGAGCCTAGATATTGCAGACTGCCTGAGGACGCCTGAATCCATCCAGCCACAGCCTAGCAAGAGTCCAAAGTTGGGCTGTACCTGCTGAGTAGTAGTGGCCCAGACCTTAGTAGGAAGACTCAGAGTATCTAATTTGCACCTGACTTGGACCTCTACAGGAACTCCTGAGTAGCTGGACTAGAACTACTTGGTTCCTCCAATATAAAATCAAAAGAGAGAAGCTGAAGCCTAGACTAACCAGTTTTTCATACATAACAAGAAAATAGCCAAGGCACATCAAGTATACAGAGAATCAAACTGCAATTCAACAAAGGAAGGGAGTTTCACACCTGAATGACAAACAGAAAAGAAATCTACATGCCAAAATCACAATTGGGAAAATTATAATATGAAAAAGTGAAATACTATGTCCCCATCAAAGACTTCCAGTCTTATAAAAGGGTTTGACAATGAGACCCCCCCCCAAGATAACTCAGGGCACAGAATTTAAAAGAACAAGAATAAACATGATCAAAGAATTCAACTAATTTAAAGAACAGGTGAACAAATCAAAGAACTAAAAGAATGTAGAGATAAACTTCTGATTGAATTCACAAAAGAGACAGAAATATTGAAGAGAAATTGGGCTGAAATGAAGAGGGAAGTGACATACTAGGTAAGCCAACTGAAAGGACAGGAGGAAGCCTCACCAATAGAATGAATGAAATGTAAAACAGAATATCAAGACTGGATGATAAAGTTGAAGAATTGCATTGCTCAAGCAAAGGTTATGAAAAATAAATAAATAAATAAATAAACCCACAGGAATGGAATATGCAGGAAATGTGGCACACTATGAAAAGTCCAAATTTGCATATCATAGGCATAGAGGAAGGAGAAAAATCTTAGGTTAATGAAATTGGTCAGATTTTTCAAAGGATTATAGAAGAAAATTTTGTCAAAATAAGGAAAACGTGCCCAGACAAATGCAAAAAGCATACTGAACACCAAATAGACAGGACCAGAAAAAGAAATTCCCCAAGGTATATCACAATAAAAACACTAATTGTACAGAACAAAAAGAGAATACCAAAAGCTACAAAAGAAAAAAAAAAAACTAGTTAAATGTGAAGAAGAAAAAAATTTCAGAATTACATCTGACTTTTCAGTGCAAACCATGAAAGCCAGAAAAATCATGGAATAAAATATTCCCAGTTCTAAACGACAACAGATGCCAACTCAAAATACTTCACCCAGCAAAAATCTCTATTATATTTGATGGGGAAAAAAACTCTTCCATGACATGAATAGGCTGAAAGAATTCATTCTCAGAAAAGTAGCCATTTAGAGAATATATGAACTATGATAAAGACCTAAGTAAAGGAAGGAGTGTACCCAAGGGGCAACAGAAAGAAACTAAATGAAGATATACATGGAGAAACACAAAGTTAGATCAAGAAGACAAACAAAAATTAAAGTGATGAGAAAAATACTTATCTTTCAATAACTTTAAATATCAATGGACTGACATACATAGTCAAAAGGCACAGGCTACTTGAACGGATTAAGAAACAAAATCTGGGGCTGGAGAGATAGCCTAGCAATTAAGAGCACCGACAGCTCTTGCAGAGGACCCGGGTTCTATCCCCAGCACCCACATGGCGGCTAAGAATCGTCTGTAACTCCAATTCCAGGAGAACTCCAGTTCCAGGGGAATCCAAGACCCTCTCTGACCTCCGCGGCATTGCATGACATGGATGCACAAACCTACATGTAGACAGTACATTCATACACATACAAAAAATAAATAAATAAAATAAAAAAAAAGAAACAAAATCCATCATTTTGTAGTCTGCAAGAAACCCATATCACTTTAAGGTCATGCAGTACCTTAAGGTAAAAGGGTGGAAAAAATATTCCTAGTAAATGACACTAAGGAGCAAGCAGGAGTTGCAATTCTAATATAAGGAGAAAAATAGACTTCAAACTAAGACTCATCAGTAAAGAAAAAAAGAGGATCACTTCATCCTTATCAAAGGAAAAATCAACCAAGAATAAATTAAAATCACAAATATATATGCACCAGACTCGGGACACAAATTCATAAATATGTTACCAGGACTGTAAGAAACATAAATCCCAGCTCATTACTAGTAATGGAGTTAATTATCCCACTGTCTCCATTAGACAGGACAACAGGAAAAGAGTAATCAGAGAAACATCTGAATTAAAGAAAACCACATAGCAAATGGACCTAAAGGGATCTAGGGCATATTCCACCCAGGCACCAAAAAATATGCTTTTTATTCAGCACCCTATGGAACTGTCTCCAAAATGGGTGCGACAAAAACAGACCTCAACCAATAAAACAATTGAAATAATCCATGCATTTTATCACACCACAATGCAGTAAAGCTTAAAATCAGCACTGGAGCCGGGCGTGGTGGCGCACACCTTTAATCCTAGCACTCGGGAGGCAGAGGCAGGCAGATCTTTGTGAGTTCAAGTCCAGCCTGGTTTAAGAGCAAAGATCAAAAAAAAAAAAGAAAGGAAAAAAAAAATGAATAAAAAAAAAAAAAAAAAAGAACAGGACAAGCGTGAGGGCTACAGTGAGACCCTGTCTCAAAAAGACAAAAAAAAAAAAAAAAAAAAAAAAAAAAAATCAACACTGGAAAAAGCACTAGTAATTACAGGTTCTCATGGAGATTAAACAACACACTCTTGAATGGGGGTCAAAGGAGAAATTAAGAAAGAAATAAAAGTCATCTTGGAACTCAACAACACAGCAAAACCTCTGAGGAAAATTTTTAGCTCTAAGTTCCTAAATTTAAAAAAAATCACAAAGAGCACAAATAAATGACTTAACATTGCAACTTGAGAGTCTTGAAAGGCAACAGCAAATGATACCAAATCCCAGCAGACAGGATAACAAAAATCAGAGCAGAAATTAATGAACTAGAAACAAAGAAAACAATATAAGGAATCAATGAATCCAAGAGCTCATTCTTTAAACACAAAAAAAATTACAGACCTTTAGCTCAGCTAACAAAGGAAAGTGCAACTCTAAATCAACAAAATCAGACATGAAAAGGGAAACATTACATCAGACAACAAAAAAAGATCTAGAACATTAAACAGGGATACCTATACTCCATTAAATTTGAAAATGTGAAAGAAGTCAATGTGTATCCCAAATAATGGGGATCAGCAACGCTAACCCAGGAAGAGATCAAAAGTTTAAAGGAAATTGGAACAGTAATCCAATACTCCCAACAAAGGAAAGGTCAGGCTCAGATGTATTTACAGCAGAATTCTTCCAGATATTTAAAGTTCTCCAACCGTTTTTATTTAAATTACTCAAAAACATAGAAACAGAGAGAGAGAGAGAGAGAGAGAGAGAGCTTCCAAATACCTTCTATGAAGCCAGCATTACTCTAATACCAAAACCAGGCAAAGATACAACTGATAAGGAAAAGTATAGACATATCCCTAATGAACATAGATGCAAAAATTATCAACAAAATACTTGGAAACTGCATACAGGAACACATTAAAATGGTCATCCACCATGATCAAGTCAGCTTTATTCCAGAGCTGCAGGGATGGTTTAATATATGTAAATCAATAAATGTCATAAATCATATAAATGGACTCAAGGACAACAATTACATGGTCATCTCAATAGATGCAGAAAAGGCCTTTGATAAAATTCAACATGCCTTTATGTTAAAAGTACTAGAGGGAATTGAACTGGAAGGAACATACTTCAACTTGATTAAATCTATATACAACAAACCTACACCTAACATCATTCTAAGTGGAGAAAAACTGGAAGCATTTCCCCTTAAAATCAGAAACCAGAAAAGGCAGTCCACTATCTCCACACTTTTTTTTTTAAATAGTGCTTGAAATTCTTGCTAGAGAAATAAGGCAAGAGAAGTAAATTAGAGTAATACAAACTGGAAATGAAGAGATAAAATTATCCCTTTTTCCAGATGATATATTATACCGAAGAGATGCCAAAAATTTTGGAAAACTCCTAGAAATGATTAACACTTTAATTTAAGTGATAGGTTATAAAATTAATGTACAAATAAGTAACCTTTCTAACATGGAAACTCTCCCATTAACAGTATCTTCAAAAAACCATCTTGGAATATACCTGACTAAAGACTTAAAGATCTCTACAATGTAAATTTTAAATCTCTAAAGAAAGAGATTGAAGAAGACACCAAAAGATGGAAGGACCTCCCATGTCCATGGATTGGAAGAATTAATATTGTAAAATTACTCTTCTACTAAAAGCAACACATAGTTTCAATACAGTCACAACCAAAATCTCCATGACATTCTAGGGAAGCAAAGAAGACCCCAGATATCCAAAGCAACCCTGAGCACAAATAGCAATGAATATACCAATATACCGGATTTTAAACAATTGTAGAGATATAATCATAAAAACAGCATGGTACTGGCACAAAAATAGACCCGTAGATCAATGGAATATAATTGAGGACCCAAACTTGAGTACATGCAGTTTTGGCCACCTGATATTTGACAAAATTTCCAAGAATGCTCAATGGAAGAAAAATAGCATCTTCAGCAAAATAGTGGCAGCAAAATTCGATGTCCACCTGTAGAAGAATGAAAGTAGATCTTTGTCTTTCACTTTGCAGAGAAGTCAACTCCAAATGGATCAAGGACCTCAATGTAAAACTTAAAACCCCAACTATTAGAAGAAAACATTGACAACAACCTACCAGGTATAGGGGCAGGATATAGGTGGGGAAAAAGGAATGGTTGATCATTCAGAGCTGGTGAGATTGCAATCTTGTGCAACCCTCATGGAAAGCAGTGTGGAGAACTCTTACAAAAACTAAAACTGAACCTACCAGTTGACCTGTTTATATTGCTCCTTGTTATATACCCAATGGACTCATCTGACTGCAAAGATACTTGTACATCCATGTTTGTTGCTGCTCTTTTCACAATAGCTAAGAGATGGAAGCAACCTAAGTTTCCCTCAAACGACAAGTGGATAATGAAAATGTGGTACATTTACACAATGGAGTTCTCTACTCAGTATTAAAGAAAGATGAAGTCATGAAATTTGCAAGAAAATGGATTTAACTAGAAATCCTTATGATAAGTGAAGTAACACAGACTCAGCAAAACAAAGAAAGTATGTTCCCCCTCAATTTTAGATCCTAGCACCACATCCTTATATGTGAGTATGATTTCAGATGTAGCTTCAGGAACCAGGAAAATGGAAAGAGACCAGGGAGGTAACGAATGGGAAAGAAGCAACCTGAGAGAGAATAACAGTAAGAGACAGTTATTACTAAGGGAGAAATGGATTAAATGAGAGTACATAAATGGAAGGATAAATGGAGGGTTGTACAAAGAAGTTTGGGGCCGTAGGGAAAGAAGGAGCTCAAGACAGATGGGACCATAGGTGACTGGTATTATCAAGGGAGAAATGGGGAATATGGGGAGAGTTTAAATGAGAAGGGAATGGAGGGAGAGTTATCAGGAAGAGATTGAGAAGAGATAATTAATGCCCAGCTAGTATGAAAATATGTAAGTGGCTCAAAATGGGGACATAAAACCACGTAAAAGTGATCTGCAAATTCTCAGGCTGGTGTGCTCTCTTCCCGTGGGAAAAGCAGCGAAGGGAAGAGGCTGAGGAGTGTTTCCTTGGGCAGAGAATCAGTGCAGGATGGCAAGGTAAAGTGGTCTAAGCAGACAGTGGCGTTGGGGTGAGCCTGATCAGAAGCCTAGGCTAGACACGGGCCTGGGGAAGAGGAAGAAAATGAAAGAGCTTGGAAAACTTTACCTGACACTAAGGAAAAGTCTGGCCCAACTGGCAATGCCTCCTATCAGGAGGTTTTCTTTCTCAAGGAGGCAGGTGTGATTTTTGAAAGTGCTACTAATTTATACTATTTTAAATTGGAGCTTGTAAATGTACTCATGTCTCTTCACAAAGATCGTCCTTATGCCTGCAAAAATAGACTAAGCACTGTCTGCAGATTCCCTATTGGAAGAAGAGAAGAATTTTATCTGCAGATTGCCTGATGGAAGTTCTTGGTTGAAAGATTGTTTTAGTGGCTATTTTTAATTATGTTTTGTCATTATTTTTCTTTTTAGTTTTGTTGTTTTTTTAGACCATGGGTATACCAGAAAGCTGTGTAACAAGGAACACAATGAGAGATAGGAGAAATTCCCTTTAAGTGATTTTTCTGAGTAGTCCAAGAGACTCCCAAAATGACACAGACTATTTTCACAGTCCTTGGTTACCTCCTAGAACTTGAGAATATGATACTATTGCTGAATACAGGACATACTTCTGGCACAGGATTGGAACAATGGAACTAAAACTCACTTGGAAGCCTTCCACTTGAAGACTAGATCTGATAGTTCTGGAGGATACTACTATGCAAGGTGTGAAATGAGAAAATAAACCAATCATCCAGCAGAGCTTGAAAGTCTAATAACCACAATGCCTGGCAGAGAAAACTACCTCTACTGGTGCAGTGGTAGCACTCTTATCTAAGGGGTAATCAATAGCTACCTAATTGGATATGGTGCTCTCTCAATTGGAGGGAACTAATAGATAGCACTGTGATTAGAGCCAATGCACCGGGCTGGAGAGGTCATGGATCTCAGAAAAACCCTATGTCTCTCATATCCCTTGACAAATGGAATTTGTACTTTATGCTAAATTTTGATCCTTATATTTATAGAAAAGTATACCATGCACCACTCCTCAAATTTTTTTCTCTATTTTTATTGAAGTTTTGTGTATTTCATACATTTCTTAATCAAGTTTAGATCCGATTCCTTTTCCTTGGCCCCTTTCTGCCAGAGCTCATGCATTCTGCCATACATGTCTTTCATCTTTTTCTAAGCCTTTTTAAAAATTTTTGATGCTGAAGTTTACTGTTTGGGGCATAGTTTTACTGTTTCAGTCACTTCTTTGACACAGTCTTTTTTGTTGTTGTGCCTTCCAATTTATATTGTTCCAAAATATGTCTATATGGATGCTGCAGATATACCAAAATTATAACCTCTGAAAATAAACTCTAATTCCATATCATGTTTAAGGTTTTGCATTTTGATAGTAGATTTATATGCATGCAAAGAAAAGAATGTTAAATGTTACTTTACTTTTCTACATCACATAGCAAGTTGATGAGTAACATCAGGTATTATATTTATTATAAAACAAAGAAATAAACAGGAATTATTCAGTTTGCCTTCAAAAGACAGAACTGGTGCTAGCATCCACAAACGAGGGACACCATATGTCATATGATTTTCTGAGACTGTGTTACTTCACTTAACAGAATAGCTTCTAGTTCCATCCATTCACCTGCAAAGTTCATGATGCTGTCGTTCTTTACCACTGCATAGAATTCCATTGTTTAGATGTACCACATTTTATCTACCACACTCTATCTACTCGGTAGTTGAGGGACATTTGGGTTGCTTCCAGCTCTTCGCTATTGTGAAGAGAACTGCAATAAACATAGATATGCATGTATCTCTGGGATAGGGTGAGCCTTGTGGGTATATACCCAGGAGTGGTATGACTGGGTCAGGTGGTAAGCTCATTTTCAGTTTCTTAAGAGTTCTCCATACTGCTTTCCAAAGGGGTTGCAAGAGTTTGCATCCCTACCAGCAGTGGATAAGTGTTCTGCTTTCCCCACAACCTCTCCAGCATTTGGTGTCTTTTGTTTTCTCGATCATAGCTAGTCTTACTGGAGTATGATCAAATCTTTTTTTTTTAATTTTTATTATTTATTTTGTAT
This sequence comes from Rhizomys pruinosus, assembly GCA_009823505.1. Classification (NCBI taxonomy): domain Eukaryota; kingdom Metazoa; phylum Chordata; class Mammalia; order Rodentia; family Spalacidae; genus Rhizomys; species Rhizomys pruinosus. Next base: position 3,277,736 of record VZQC01007611.1, read on the forward strand.
GTGTATGAATGTACTGTCTGCATGTAGGTTTGTGCACCCATGTCATGCAATGACATGGAAGTCAGAAGAGGGTCTCAGATTCCCCTGGAACTGGAGTTCTCCTGGATTTGGAGTTACAGACAGCTCTCAGCCGCCATGTGGGTGCTGGGGATCGAACCCGGGTCCTCTGCAAGAGCAGTCGGCACTCTTAACCTCTAGGCTATCTCTCCAGCCCCCGTATGTTCAAATCTTAAGGTGGTTTTAATTTGCATTTCCTTAATAATTAGTGATGTTGAACATCTTTTAAGATGTTTCTCAGCAATCTTTAGTTCTTCATTTGTGAAGTCTCTGTTCAGCTCTTTACTCCATCTTTTGAGTGGGTCATTTGTTTTCTTCCTCCTTTGTTTTTTAAGTAGTTTATATACTCTGGATGTTAATGCTCTATTAAATGTATCACTGGTGAAGGTTTCCTCCAACTCTTCACTTCTTTTATGGTTTCTTTCATTGCACAAAAGTTCTTGAGTTTAATAAGGCCCTGTCTGTCATTGCTGACTTTATTTTTTGCATAGCTGCTGTCTAATTCAGAAAGTATTTTCTTATGCCTGTGTCTTGTTGGTTACTACCAATGTTTTCTTCTATCATTTTCAGAGTTTCAAGTTTCACATTGAGGTCTTTTATCCATTCAGACTTGATATTTGTACATGGTGAGAGATAGGGGTTTAGTTTTATTCTTCTACAAGTCGTGATCCAGTTATGCCAGCACTATTTGCTGAAGATGCTGTCTTTCCTCCATTGAGTTTTTTTGGACCCCTTGTGGAATATGAAGTAGCTGAAATTGGGAGTGGTCAAATTTGGATCCTCAGTTTTGTTCCATTGATCTGTGTGTCTGTTTTTGCACCAATATCAGGCTGATTTTATGACTATAGCCCTGTAATATAGTTTGAAGTCAGGTATAGTAATCCCCTTGTATTACCAAAAAAGCCCTTTTTACTCAGGGTTGCTTTGTCCCTCTGGGGTCTTTTGTTTCTCCATATGAACTTTAGGATTTTTTTTCCTAGGTCTGTGAAGAAGCTCATGGGGATTTTAATTGGAATTGCATTGAATCTGTATATTACTTTGGGCAGGATGGTCATTTTTACTATATTGATTCTTCCAACCCATGAGCATGGGAGGTTCTTCCATCTTCTAGTATCCTCCTCAATCTCCTTGAGGGATTTAAAATTTCCATTGTAGAGATTTTTAGTGTCTCTAGTCAGGTTTTGGTCCTAGATATTTCATTATTTTTTGGGGGAAGGAAGCTATTATGAGTGGGGAAGTTTCCTTGTATTCCTTCTTCAATTGCTTGTTATTGACATAAAGAAAGGCTACTGATTTTTTGAGGTTAATTTTGTATCCTGCCACTTTACTGAAAGCGTTGATGGTATCCAGGAGATTTCTGGTGGAGTTTTTGGCATCCATTAGGTAAACTGTCCTGTCATCTGAAAAAAGGGATAGTTTAACTTTTCCAATTAGTACTCCTCTGATTTGACCTTTCCAATTAGTACTCCTCTGATTTGACCTTTCCAATTACTACTCCTCTGATTTGACCTTTCCAATTACTACTCCTCTGATTTGACCTTTCCAATCAGTACTCCTCTGATTTGACCTTTCCAATCAGTACTACTCTGATTTGACCTTTCCAATTAGCACTCCTCTGATTTGACCTTTCCAATCAGTACTCCTCTGATTTGACCTTTCCAATTATTACTCCTCTGATTTGACCTTTCCAATTATTACTCCTGTGATTTGACCTTTCCAATTAGTAATCCTCTGATTTGACCTTTCCAATCAGTACTCCTCTGATTTGACCTTTCCAATCAGCAATCCTCTGATTTGACCTTTCCAATCAGCACTCCTCTGATTTGACCTTTCCAATTAGTACTCCTCTGATTTGACCTTTCCAATCAGCACTCCTCTGATTTGACCTTTCCAGTCAGCACTCCTCTGATTTGAGCTTTCCAGTCAGCACTCCTCTGATTTGACCTTTCCAGTCAACACTCCTCTAGTTTCCTTTTCTTGTCTTATAGCTCTCATGATCATGTCAACACTATATTGGAAATGAATGAGGACAGAGTTCCCGACTTTAAAGGGAACACTTCTAGTTTTTTTTTTCTTATTTAGGATAATGCTGACTGTGGGTTTATTTTATATGGCTTTAATTATGTTGAAGAATTTTCCCTCTAGTCCAATTCCCTCTAGGACTTTGAACATGAAGGCATGCTAAATTTTGTAGATGGCATTTTCTGCATCCATTGAGATGACTCTGTATTTTCTGTCTTTCAGTCCATTTATGTGCTTTATGACATTTATTGTTTTACATATTTTGGACCACCCCTGCATCTATGGTCATGGTGGATGATCTTTTTGATGTGTGCCTGTATGCAATTTACAAGTGTTTTTGCATCTATGTTCATTAATGAAATGGGTTTATAGATTTATATTTTTGCCTGTATCATTGCCTGTTTTTTCTATTAGAGTGATTGTATTAGTAACTTTTCTGTTGCTGTGATAAAACCACCATGACCAAGGGACCTTATAAAAGGAAGAGTTTATTTGAGTTTATGATTGACTGTTCCAGGGAATTAGAGTCCATCGTGGTGAGAGGCATGGTAGCCAAAGCTGGAGAAGGAAGCCAAGGTTCACATCTCCCAATGAGCACAGGAAGTTAAGAGAGAGAGACTGGACACTTCAAGGCTTGTTGAACTCACTAAGCCCACCCACAATGATGTACTTCCTCCAGCATGGCTACCCCTTTTACGACATCCCAGGACAGTGCCATCAACTGGAGACAAAATGTCTGAATACTTAAAGCCTATGGGGGACACTCTCATCCAAACCACCACAGTGAGGTTGGCTTCATAGAAGGAATTTGGGATACAGGTCAACTAGAGAAAGAATAAACAGAGAGACATCTGAACTGAACAATATGATATACCAAATGGACCTTACAGACATCTACTGAATATTCCACCCAAACCCCAAGGAACCTAATTTCTACTCAGCATCCCATAGAACATTCTCCAAAATTGACCATATACTGGGACACAGAGCAAATCTCAGCCAATACAAAAAAAAAAATTGAAATAAATTCATGTATCCTATCAGACCACAGTGCAATAAAGCTTAATATCAACACCAGAAAGTGCCTTACTAGCTACAACAACACAGGGAGACTAAACAACAAATGGATAAAAGAAGGAATAAAGAAGGAAATAAGGGGCTGGAGAGATGGCCTAGCAGTTAAGAGTGCTGACTGCTCTTGCAGAGGACCCGGGTTCGATCCCCAGCACCCACATGGTGACTAAGAACCGTCTTTAACTCCAATTCCAGGAGAACTCCAGTTCCAGGGGAATCTGGCACCTTCTTCTGACCTCTGCAACATTGCACGACACAGGTTCACAGACCTGCATGCAGATAGTATGATCATACACATAAAAATAAATAAATAAATAGGGGCTGGAGAGATGGCCTAGCGGTTAAGAGCGTCGACTGCTCTTACAGAGGACCTGGGTTCGATCCCCAGCACTCACATGGCGGCCGAGAGCTGTCTGAAACTCCAATTCCAGGAGAACTCCAGCTCCAGGGGAATCCGAGACCCTCTTCTGACCGCCGCGGCGTTGCACGACACGGGTGCACAGACTTGCATGCAGGCAGTACATTCACACACATACAGAACTAAATAAAATTAATAAAAAAATTTTTTAAAATAAATAAATAAATAAATAAATACATATATACATTATAAAAGAAAGAAATAAAAGTATTACTGGCACTAAATGAAAGGGATGATACAATACAGCAAAACCTATGGGACACCTTAAAAGCAGTCCTGAGAGGGAAATTCATAGCCCTAAGTTCCTACATTAAGAATACAGCAAGAGCACAAATAAGTGACTTAACACTGTAAGTAAATCACTTGAAAGGCAGCAACAAATGAACCTTAAACCCAACAGACAGGAAGAAATAACAAAAATCAGAGCAGAAATCAAGTAAACAGAAAGAAAACAGTACAAAACTCAATGAATCCAAGAGCTGGTTCTTTGAAAGGATAAACAAGATAGATGGACCTTTAGCCCAGTTGAGTAAAAGAAGGGAAGAGCAACTCCAAATCAACAAAATTAGAGATGAAAAGGGAAATATCACAATAGATAGTGAAAAGATTCAGACAATCTTATGGGACTACTTCAAAAACATATACTCTACTAAATTTGAAAGCCTAAGAGAAATGGATGAATACCTGAAACCATGTAATCCACCAAAACTTAACTAGGAAAAGATCCACAGCTTAGAAGAAATTGAAACTGTGATAAAAATCCTCCCAACTGAGAAAAGCTCAGATCCAGATGGATTCATGGCAGAATTCTATAATACATTTAAAGAAGACCTACAGCCACTACTACTCACATTATTCAAGAGGATAGAAACAGAAAAAAAATTCTTTTTGCAACAGATGGAGGGTATGGCAGAGTTCCACCACTGGTCACACACAAAGAATATATGTCTGGGAGATATCCAGCACTGTGTGACACATCTACAGTGGAACCTCTACACCTAAGGCTCATAGAACATAGTAGAATGGGGGTAGAGAGAATATTCATACATCTCTCAACTCCCAGCACACAGAAGGGCACAACTAGCTAAGCTTTAGAGAATAAGAGACTACAGAGTATGTTTCCCTGGATAGGACACATTTATTAAACCTCACCTAACCATAGATCAGGGACCACTGAGGAAGATGGGGCAGAAATATTATAAGAGCCTGGGTTAGTGCCTGAACATAGGAAACAGAGATTTTCAAGACACTGAAAGCTTACTCATATGAACTTGCATCAATGGTGACAGCTTACACAATACCCATGCCAGCTCAGACAGACATAAACCCAGCATTGAGCAGGGGAAATGGACAGCAGGCCCAAATCTTAGCCAAGGAACTATTGGCAAATGATTACTGTGGGGTGAGGTAGAGTAGATCATCTTTAAGGGAGTGACTCTAGACAGACTGTCTAGATTCCAGTGGATGAACTTGTACCAATGCACATCTGTATAGCAATGCTTGACCAGATAAGACTTAACACATGACAGAATACTTGAAATCCAGTGGAGGTGTTACAGGGGGATGGAGATCTGGAAAAGGGTCTAAATTTAAGATGTGTTATATTTAATGCCCAAAACCTCATTAAAATATTAAAAATGAAAAATAATACTTCTTTAAGCAAAGTCTCCCGGTAGTCACAGCTGGCTTGGAACTCCCTATGTAGATCAGGTTGGCCTCAATTTCACAGAGATCTTCCTGCCTCTGGAGTGCTGGGATTAAAAGTGTGCACCAACACAGCTGGCTACTAAAAATTACATTTTTAAAAGAGCTCAGAGCTCATTGGAAGCACTGGGCTGAGTTGTGACTGATGCTGGGACAGGGCCACTCTCTCAGGTTACCATTAAAGCAGGGACAGGGAGAATGCCTTCATATTCACCCTGCCAGGCGACAGGCTACAACACAAAAGCTGTGGAACTCTGGGTCATCACCTGATCTCAGAGAGAGAGAGAGAGAGAGAGAGAGAGAGAGAGAGAGAGAGAGAGAGTGAGAGAGAGAGAAAGATAGCAGCTTGGGGTCTGTTTCATCCCCAGCAGAAGTGCTGGAGCCCAGGAGGCAGGGCTTCCTGTGGAGTAGCTACAACTCAGGGTCTTCAAGTCTTGTAGTTTCTTCTTCAGTGTATAAACAAATGCCCCACCATGGGCACAGGGTCCTAGTGTGCCTGAGGTCATGTTTTTTTTTTTTTCCTAGCAAATTTACAGTTAGACTAAATATTTTGACCTTTGTTTCAACACATAAAATGTCTGAGGAATTGGCAATTTTTGTGCGTGCAATTCTCTTTTCATATAATAATTCCTTTCTCATAGATAAAGAAAATGGATTTGATATTTATGTAAAAAACAGTTCTAGAAGAAAGGAAATGTCAGATCTAATGTCTATGTAATTGGATGTGCTCCCCCCTTTACAAAGGTTGAACACTTCCCCACAGACTGAATATTTTTAAAGATAGAAAGATAATTTTTCAATTTCCTATAGAACTCTTAAAGATTATTTTCAAAAGCCTCTCTTTCTTTCTTTTTCTGATAAACACAGATACAGGCAGAGACAGACACACACACAGACACAAATGCACACACACACACACACACACACACACACACACACACAAAGTCTTCCTGGGTCAGCTTAAACATTTTTGTGGTTAGGCCTTCATAAGTTAACTAGTTTTGTTTGCCACTATCAGCCTAAGATAATTTCAACCTCGCATATCCTGTCTGGGAATATATAACTCATGCATATATTAAAGGGAATTACAGTTTAGGATGGATTCATAATGATATTGCCATCAAATTTTATGGATCAATGGGCATTATTACCCTCTCTGAAGCCGGGCCGTTCTTATAAAGCCCTTAGGTATGAAATGAATGTTATTTCCTTCTGCTAAGCACAAGGGTTTAGATAGTGGGTGATAGATGACATGAGCTTTCATGTTGTATTACTCAGTGCAGAAAGGAATCATAGACACTTCCCTTATCCCGAAGTGAGTATATTTTTTAATGAGAGAGTCAGACGTGGTATTCTGACAGTGCTGACACCTCAGTTTCTCTCTCCGCATTCCACCCAGGCCACCCACCAAAGGAAACACAGACATGCCCCCTACTGAGATGATAACCAGAGTTACTAGGGAGCAAGAAAGAAAAACCCTAAGCACATCTACTAAAGAAAGCCTGATTATGTAGTTCTCATGTGGCTTAGAATTCCACATTAAAAAATATTAAACTGTTTTGAAGAGCAGAGCTAGGCCAGATCCCAGTGCTTGGCTAGGTCCCAGTGCTGGGGTAGACCATGCTATACAGTGCAGAGAAAACCAAATACCATAGACAAGGAACACGATGCACCTTAGGCCTCCCTCAATTTTGCCTGAATGAACACATGAAACCATGGAGCAATGCCTTCAGAATTAGTGATGTGTAAAGACTAGAAGATATATCACAAGCGTGAGCCGAATTTGTTTTCTTATTTTAAAGCTGTGATAGAATGTGTATAGATAAAAAACCTCCCATTTTAACCAGTTTCAGTTCAGTCCAGCGACACCAGATGCCTCCACCTGCCTATGCAAACTCCTCCAACACTCCAACTCCAGGCCCCTCACTTCCAGCCAGGCAGCCACAGTTCTGTACTCCACCTCTCCATTTTCCTCTTATTGATAGAATGATAAAATATTTCTTATGTTGACTTAACTTTGCATGGTGTCTTCAAGTTACATCCATGCTGTTACCAGTATCTGATTTTTAAATTTTATTTATGAAATGAAATTCCAGTTGTTCTGATGAGCATGTATAAGGAAGGAAAATTAAATAGGATGTAAATGGTGCTCCTTTGTAATGAATCACTCCCCCCACACTTTGATTAAATAGGGAAATCAGGAAACTTCTTGTGCATTAGTTTGCATTAAGTTTTATTGTGAAAGTCAGGGTAACAAAACCTCTATCAACCACTGATTGCAATCATCTTTATGAGTTTTAACTCCCAAAACTTATACTGCCTTTAAAGACGGGCTCTTAAATAGGTCAGATTTGGTATATTGTTTTCCAGTGTCTAGTGTTTATATAAGGATCTCTGCCCTTATCAGTTTTCTGGAGGGTAGTCATTCCTAGTGATAGCAGGAAGCCCCCAGAAAGCAAGTATAGCTGTGCTTGAAGGAATGACAGAAAGAATGTGAGGTTCTGGGACCTGAGAGAATCAGGTCCTGATATTTGGTGAACTGCACTTCTGAGGCTTGGGAACACATGTTATGATGTTTAGCTTACAGGGTTATGGCAAAGATCACTAACTTGATATATGAGGGTTCTGCTCCAGTGAGACAATCCAACGCTAAGATTATGGCTAACAAATATGAAAGATGTTATTAGCATTTTATATGGAACTTGTCACACTGAATTACAAGGAATATGAAAAGATATTGTTTTAGGAGTATGGATCATGCATGAGCTTCTGGAGATGCAATTCTGTCCAAAAGCTTGGTGAGGGCAGAGATGGAAACATAGGAGGTCTGCCTTTGTGAAAAAGTAAAGGCTCCACTGAAATTAAGTTTTGGTCATGTTGATAAAGCTCATCCAACAAATGCTGTTCCTTAGTGACATTTTTTTCCCTCTGAGTCATGGAAGAAAACTTGCTCAAAGGGAAGGCTAAATTTGTGAGGAAATATATATTTTGAACATGACAGTATATCATGTTGCATGTGTATGGTTATACTCCTAGAACATCAAGCAAATTTAACTCAAGATAGAGTGCTGTAACCAGCATCGTGATCGAGAAGAACTATAACAGCAATGACTAAGAGACAAGAAGCTGTAAAGGTACAAAGTGGAAATATAACTTGTACCTCTGCACTCAGATTTATTTTTGAAAAATATATTTATAAATAAAAATATGTGTATTTTATATGTATTTGTCCAGTATGTATGAATTCATGAATGAATTTGGATGAAAAGAAGCTAGTATCAGTAAATAATACAAAACCATTTAAATAGACTTTTTGAAAGATAGGTTTTAATTCTTTTAGCCAAGACATTCTAGTAGCCTCTGTTAATCTGCACACCGGTGTCTCCCCATTCCCACACACGCATATAGCATCACTAATCAAACTGAACCTTCCTCTCCCCACACTGTCACTACCATTTTTTATTTTACTTTTTTCATTATTTTTTATATTTTATATAATTATTTTTATTTTGTTTTACATTTCAGACATAACATCTTAATTTTCTTATATCCTCTATGGCAATTGAACCCCCATATTTCCACACTGGATTTCATGAATTCTTTCATTAAGGCCTAGCAATTAAGTTGGCGTACCCAGATGAACCCTAGCACAAGTTCAACTACTGGTGTCTAGTCAACTTATCTCGAGTCACTCTCTTAAAGAGGATCTGCTTTCCCTTGCCCAGCAGTGATCACCTGCAAATAGTTCTTTCTGGGACTTTCAAACTGGGGCCTCCTGTTCACTTCCCCAGCTCTATGCTGGGTTTTCATCTGACCGAGCTTGGATGGGTCTTGTGCATGCTCCACAGAAAATGTGCAATATTTTCTGAGCAAGTTCCCTGGATGACTCTGTTTCCTTATGATCATGGACCAATCCTAACTCTTAAAATCTTTCCTACTCCTCTTCCACAGTGTGCTGGATAGCTTTAGTGTCAACTTGACACACCTGGGTTGAGGGAGCCTCAATTGGGGAATTGGCTCCATTGGATTGGCCTGTGGCCACATCTGTGGAGTATTGTCATGATTGTCAGGCAGTGTGGGAGGGCCCAGCCCACAATGAGTGGTGCAACCCTGGGCAGGTTGTTGTATACTGTATACGAGGGCAGGCTGGGCATGAGCCAGGGCAGCAAGCCAGCGAACAGCATTCCGCCATGGCCTGTGCTTCAGCTCCTGCCTCCAGGTTCCTGCCCTGAGCTCCTGCTTTGGGCTCCCTGAGTGATGAACTGTGACCCAGGAGATGTAAGCTGAATAAACCCTTTCCTCCCCAAGTTGGTGTTGGTCAGAGTGTTTTGTCACAGCAATGGAAGACAAATAGGACAGAAATTGGTACCAGAGAGTGGGGTATTGCTGTGACAGACCTGACCTTTGTGTTTTGGGGAAAGATTGTGGAGGTGTTTGGAGATTTGGGCTGGGAAGATCATTGAATGCCTAAATATTGTTGTTGTGGAGCTTGGAGCAGTTTTGCTGAATGATTTGTAGAAGATGGAGGCCTGGCTTCTGAAGTTTCTAGTTTCAAAGGGGAACAGATATCATCAGGACTGTTTAATCTGTGGGTTCTGGTCAGCTGGGGCTGAAGAATCAGCTGTAAGTAACAAGAGACCAGAACCTGAAAGGAAATCTTTGTTGTACTGGGACAATTAATGCTGGTTAGCTGGGGCTGAAAAATCAGCTGTAAGTAACAAGAGACCAGCATCACTGTGGTGAAATCTGGGAAGAATTTCTTCAGGGTCAGCACACAGAAGCTGTGATCCAGAAGGGGCCTGAGCCTCCATCTCAAGCCAGAAGCAGGACTTGGTAACGTGTAAGAGTCTCCTATATGGTTTCAGTGTTGATTTGAGGGGGTCACAGAGAGCAGCTGAGGCTTGGCACTGTGAGAGGTCAGGAAAGACCATTGGTTGAAGTGTGCCTCGGTCACAGTGAAGACCCCAGGATTGCAGGGGTCATGGAGAGAAGCTGAGGCTTTGCATCAGGAGAGGTCAGAAGAGACCATTGGTGAAGATGCTGCCTCAGTTTCAGTGGCGACCCCAGCTTTTTGGAGATGCCGGGACCGTGGGACGACCACCAAGAGCAGCGGCAGGTGTGGAATGGAGTTGGCCTGGGCCTTCGAGATGAGTTGTGTGTGCCACAGACGGCAAAGTTGGAGAGGGGGAGCTACCGAAACCCTTTAGAGCCCAGAAGATTGTGAGTCCCAGGTGTCCAGCCTTGAGCTACTTTGCTGGACTTAGGTTTTGTTTGAGAGTGCCTGAGTCTTCCCTTAGAAATAAGACAGTACTTGTTTTGGATTTTACATCAGCCCACAGTTAAGAGACTTTTAATAGACTGTGAACTTTTAAGTGTTTGGACATTTTAAGGACTGTGGGGTTTTTAAGGTTGTACTGTCTTAGGTTGTGATTAATGTTAACATCATACTTTGGGGATAAGAACTGGAAAGGTGGTGGTTTAATAATGATTGTTTTGTGTGTCAAGTTGACAAGGGGTTAATTGTGCTGGATAGCTTTAGTATCAACTTGACACACCTGGGTTGAGGGAGCCTCAGTTGGGGAATTGGCTCCATTGGACTGGCCAGTGGCCACATCTGTGGAGTATTGTCTTGATTGTCAGGCAATGTGGGAGGGCCCAGCCCACAATGAGTGGTGCCACCCTGGGCAGGTTGTTGTATACCATATAAGAAGGCAGGCTGGGCATGAGCCAGGGGAGCAAGCCAGTGAACAGCATTCCTCCATGGCCTATGCTTCAGCTCCTGCCTCCAGGTTCCTGCCGTGAGTTCCTGCCTTGGATTCCCTGAGTGATGAACTACGACCCAGGAGATGTGAGCTGAATAAACCCTTTCCTCCCCAAGTTGGTGTCGGTCAGAGTGTTTTGTCACAGCAATGGAAGACAAACCAGAACACACAATGATCCCTGAGTCATGGGTGGGTAATGTGCAGCTCCACTTTGTGGCCATTTGTGGCCTTCCATGTGCATAGTGCTCTGTTACATGAGGAAGATTCACTGGTGGAGTTAAGAAGTGGATTAGTATGAATTCTGACCTCTTTTCCACTCTGCTCCATGAGCCTTAGCTATAGTGGTTCCATTGTAGACATGTCTCTTAGGGCTGGGCATGTTGCAGACACTTATTCTCTGCACGTGACCAGTTGTGGAACCCTGTAATAGTCTAGATACGTTGCAAAAAGAATCGTTTTTGATGAGTGGATACTTGTCTGTAAATATAGGATTTATGTTTAGCATACAGTAGGAAGTTACATTTGTCTAGGCATATGGGGGAGAAAGGGTTTTCTCTAAGCTCAATGACCTCTTAAGCCATGTGTATTTAGCTATGTTTACAGTTATTATTCCTCTCCTATTGAGAGGTTAGCTGTTGACTGCCCTGTGGATAACAGTGCCACCGCGGTACCGATAGCCACAGTTTGCTATGCCAGTTGTTGTGGTTATCAGGCTTTAGAGACTGGCTGGATCATTGCTTGATTTGTCTCCCTTAGCAGCTTGCATAGTCCGGCAGAACTAGGAGAGAGAGAGCTCCGAGGTGCAGGCTTCCAGGTCATTTCCAGCTGCAGTGCTCCAAGTCCTGTGTCTAAATATGTCCTGTCTTCAGCAATAGCATCTTATCTTCAACTTCTAGATGATAATCAAGGGTATTTTGTGGAGCCTCTTGAAATACCCTGACCAGCAACAGGAAGGGATGTTTTTTCCTGTCTGAAACTACATTGCTTTTTACATAGCCTTCAAGTATTCACATACATTCTTGTTCAAATATTGTAAGTGTGTATTTAATTTGGTTTTTGAGCTAATTCCTTCCATCTGGCTCTTCACATCACCTAGGGTTTATCTCTCCTTTCTTTCTCCTCACTCCCCCATTAAAGTGTCCCAATTTATCTCCATTTTCACCTTGATAATACTGATCTCCTCTTACCCCCACCACCCCTTTTGAGCTCTTTCTTCTCCTTTGCAGACAGCCTTCCTTCTATGTTCTTCCCTCCCTTCTTCCCAGTCGAATATCATTTTCCAGTTTCCCTTTGGTAACATTTGTTTCTCACAATCCCCCTTTCAGATTCCTTCCCTTCACCTCCATAGTTCCTGTCTATTTGCCTGGCATATGGAGTTATATCCAGGTATATACTCACATATAATAATTTAGAGCTGAAATCCACAAATGGGAGAGAATATGCATTGCTTGTTTTTCTGAGTCTGTGTTGCTTCACTTATTTAACAGTTTCTAGTGCTATCCATTTACCTGAAAATTTCATGATTTTGTGTTCCTTTACTCCTGAGTAGACCTCCATTGTGAAAATGTACCAGGATTTCATTATTCATTAGTCAGTTGAAGGAAATTTAGGTTGTTTCCATTTCTTAGGTATTGTGAAAAGAGCAGCCACAAATGTGAATGTTTAATATTTCCACAGTAGGATAAGTCTTTTGCTTATGTGCAAAGTACTATAACCAAGTAATATGATAGATTAATTTTTGCTTTTTTAAGCATTCTCCACATTGCTTTCCATATTGGTTGTCCAGTTTGTAACCCCACCAGCAATGAATGAGGGTTCTCCTTTTTCCACATGCTCTTCAATATTTGGTATCATTTGTTCTCTTGATCTTAGCTAGTCTGACTGGGGTAAAATGAAAACTCAAAACTGTTTGATTTGCATTTCCATAATCACCAAGGATGTTGAGTACTTTTAAGATGTTTCTTAGTCACTTTTATTTCTTCATTTGAGAACTCTCTGTTCAAGTCCTTGGCCCATTTTTATTGGTATTTTTTTCTTGTTTCTTTGTTTTTTTTTTAAGTTCTTTGTATATTTTGGATATTAATATTCTGTCAGATGTGTAGCTAGTGAAGATTTTCCACCAGTGAACGGGTTTCCTCTTCACTTCCATGGTTATTTCTTTTGCTGTACAGAAGCCTTTAAGTCTAATGAGAACCCACTTATCGATTGTTGACCTTATTTCCTGAGTGACTGATGTCTGGTTTAGAAAGTCTTTTCTGTACCTAAATCTTGCAGGTCACTGCATATTTTCCTTTTCACAATTTTCGTTTCAGGTTTCTCATTGAGGTCCTTTATCTATTTGGAGTTGACTTTAGTGCAAGTTGAAAGTTAAGGGTCTAGTTTCATTCATCTACAGGTGGACATCCAGTTTTGCAAGCACCATTTGTTGAAGATGCTGCCTTTCTTCTAATTTGTGTTCTTGGAACTTTTGTCAAATATCAGGTAGCTGAAATTGTATGCACTCATGTTTGGGTTTTCAATTATGTTCTATTGATCTATGGATCTAATTTTGTGCCAGTACCATGCTGTTTTTATGACTAGATTTATAGTATAGTTTGGGATCTGGTGTGGTAATCCACCAGGGTTTGTCCTTATGCTCAAGATTGCTTTGACTATCCCAGGTGTTTGTTGCTTTCATATGAATTTCAGGATTTTTTTTTCTAATTCTGTGAAGAATGTCATGGGAATCTTGATTGGCATTGCACTGAATCCATAGACAGTTTGGGGTAAGATGGTATTTTTCACAATAGTAATTCTACTATTCCTTTTTTTTTTTTTTTGGTCTTTTCTAGACAGGGTCTCCCTGTAGTCCCAGCTGTCCTGGAACTCACTCTGTAGACCAGGCTGGCCTTGAACTCTCAAAGATCCACCTTCCTCTGCCCCCCAAGTGCTAGGATTAAAGGTGTGGTAATTCTACCATTCCATGAACACTGGGGGTCTTTCCATCTCCTGGTGTCTTCCTCTATCTCTTTCTTCAAAGATTTGATTTTCATTGTAGAGACCTTTAATGTCTTTCATTAGTTTTCTTTCCTAGATACTTTACTATTATTTTGTTTTGATGGTATCGTGAATGGGAGGGTTTCCATGATCACTTTCTCCAGGTTCCAGTTACTGTTATATAGACAGGCTACTGATTTTTATAGACTGATTTTTGTAACCTCCTACCTTGCTGAAAATACTAATCATTTCTAGGAGTTTTATGGTGGAATTTTTGGGGTCTTTTACTTGTAGTATCATATCATCTGCAAATAGGGATAATTTGACATCTTTTTTTCCAATTAGTACTCCTTTTATTTCCTTCTCTTGTCTTATTGCTCTAGCAAGAGATTTAAGCACTGTGTTGAAATAGTGGGCAGCCTTATCTGGTTCTTGATTTTTAATTGGAATAATTCCAGATTTTCTACAATACGTTATGATTTGCTGTGGACATGTTGTATATGTCTTTAGTTATGTTGAAGAATGTTCTCTCTAGTCTGACTTCCTCTAGGACTTTTACTATCAATGCATGTTGAATTTTGTCAAAGGACTTTTCTGCATCTAATGAGATGGCCATGTGATTTTTGTCTTCAGTCTACTTGTTTGATTTATTACATTTATTGACTTATGTATATTGAACCACCCCTGCTTCTCTAGAATAAACCAACTTGATCATGGTGGATGAACTTTTTGATATATGTCTGTATGCAGTTTGTAAATATTCTGGTTAGAATTTTTGCATCTATGTTCATTAAGGATATGGACCTATAGTTTTCTTTCTTTGTCTTTATCTGGTTTTGGTATTAATTAGAGTGATGCTGGCTTCATAGAAGGAATGTGAATAATTTGAGAAGTACTGCTTGTAGATCTTTAGATGTCTGGTAGATTTCTGCTGTGAATCCATGTGGGCCTGGGCTTTGTTTCAGTTGTGTGTGTGTGTATGGGGGATCACATTACTGTTTCAATTTCTTTGTTTATTATGAATCTCTGTAGACTGTTGATCTCTTCTTGATTTAGTTTTGTTGGTTTCCATAAATTTAGAAATTCATTCATTCTTTTACATTTTACAAATTTAGTGTGTTGTAGCTTTTTAAAGTTTTCCCTTATAATGTTCTTGGTCTTTTTGGTGTCTGTTCTGACGTGTCCTCTTTCATCTCTGATTTTTATTAATCTGGTTTTGTTTTTCTTTTCTTTTGGTTAACTTTGGTAAGTGTCTGCTTTGTTTATATTTTCAAAGAACCAGCTCTTGGATTTTTTGATTCTTTGTATTATTTTCTTTCTTTACATTTTGTTCATAAGTGCTCTGTGCTCTGACTTTTGTTATTTCTTCTCATCTGTTAGGTTTGAGTTTGGCTTGTTCTTGCCTTTCCAGAGTCTTGAGTTATAGTGTTAAAACTTTTGTTTCTGCTCTTTTTGATTTGCTAATGCAGACACTTAGAGCTATAAACTTACCTCTTAAGATTGCTTTTAAAGTGTCCCAGATATTTTACTGTCTTATATTCTCATTTTCATTTAGTTCCAGGAATACTTTTATTTCTTTCTTATTTTTTTCTTTGTCCCACTCATCATTCAGAAGTGTGTCGTTTAATCTCCATGAGTTCGTATAGTTACTAGAGCTTCTTTTGCTGGTATTTGTTGGTTTTTTTTCCCTCAAGGATGTGGTAAATTTTAGAGAAACTTCAGTTTTCAACCCTAGCAATCACTATTCTACATTATATTTAAAAAAAATTGGGCTTCCACAATGAGAGAAAACATGAAATAATTTTCTTTTTTAGTTTGACTTGCCTTATTTAATATAAAGGACTCTGATTCCATCTAATTTTCTTCAAATGTAAGGATTCTGTCCTTCTGAACAGTACTCCATTTGCTATATCTGAAGTAATTTCTCATTCATCTGTTGACAGGCACCCAAGATGATCCACATCTGAGCTATTTACTGTAAACAACACAACAATACACATGAGCGTCCACATATTTGTTTGGTGTCATTTTCTCATTTCCCTGGCACATATATGGGGAACTAGGAAACCTGAGCTGTATAACAGATTTATTTTACTTTCTGGAGGAATTTTGGCCATGAGCGTACTCATCTACATTTCTCTCAGTATTGTATGAAAATCCTTTTCTTTCCATGTTGTTACCAACATGGAAATCCCACAGATATTTTCTTTAACAACAGCCATTCTAACTAGGGTGAGGTGTACCTCATCATAGTTTCAATTTATATTTTTATGATGGAAAATGGTATTGGGCAATGTTTCATATATTAGGAGCATTTTACCTTTTTCTTTCTAGAAATGTCTTTTCAAATAGTCTGTCCATTTTAATTTTGGAAATTAAAGCGAATTGCTTGCCTTTGTTGAGTTTTTTCTTTTTTCTTTTCCTGTGTATGCTAGGTACTAACTTTCTTTGAGAAGCGTGGACACGCATTTTCTCCTGCTCTGGACTTTTCTTCACCTTTTCACTACTTCCTTTGCTGTGAGAAAACCTTTCTGGACTCAGGTAATATAGTCAGTTGCTTCCTTATCACTGTGATAAAACATTTTATACAATCAACTTGAGGATTAAAAGGCTTATTTGCCTTCTGGCTCCACATCACAGTTCATCACTGAGGGAAGTCAGGACAGGAATTCAAAGGAGGGACCTGGAGGCAGGAGCTGAAGCAGAAACCATGTGGGAACATTGCTCACTGGCCTATGTTCAATCTGCTTTTTTTTTTTACAACCTAGGACCACATTCCCACAGGTGATGCCACCCTAGGTGAGCTGAGCCCTGCAAAATAACTCAACAATCAAGGAAAATGCCTTATAGACAAGACCACAGGCCCATTTTTTTTTTTTTTTACTTCTTATGTGTTTGAGTGTAGTGTCATGCAATGCTGCGGAGATCAGAAGAGGGCATCAGATTCCTCTGGAACTGGAGTTAAAGACGGTTCTTAGCTGCCATGTGGGTGCTGGGCAACTAACCATCCCCTGCAAGAGCAGTCAGTGCTCTTAAACCCTGAGCCATCTCCCCAGCCCGGACCACAGGCCAATCTGAGAGAGGAAATTCTCCAATTGAGGTGTTCCAGGTGTGCCAAGTAGATGCCATCCAGTGTAGGGGTCATTTCTCTGCTTTGCTTGTCCCTCCCCCCCCCCACGCAGAAGATCGGTGTCTTGCTCAGTGTCACAAAATATTACCTTTACTCATTTTCTTCTGATAGTTTCAGAGTTTGAAAGTTTAGAGTTAATTCTTTGAAAAACAATTGAAAGTGGACACACACTTTTCAAAATTCACCAAAATACAGAAGGAGAAATAAATATCAAATTAATAATATTAAGAGACATAGGGGAAGCATCACAACAGATATCTATGAAATTCAGAAAATCAGATGGAAATAGCTTAGAAAACTCCACTAAGTTAAAAAACCTAAAAGAAATGGGTGGATTTCTATATCTATATGACTTACAGAATTAAATAAAGATGAAATAAATAATTAAAATGAGCCTGAGGTTGAAGCACTAATAAAATATCCCCTGTTCTGAATATTAATTACCTTTCTATCTTAAGCATAGTTGATTTTCTTTATGACAACTTAGTATTGAATGTGTTTGAAATGATTACTAATGTTTCATTCTGATATCAAACATATTTATAAACTGAATAATTAATTAGTAAAATATTTATCTACCTTGTTGGTATCTTGAATTTAATAAACTGATATGATATCATGATTGCTTAAATAATATCACATTAACTTTTTGAACCATAAGTGGACTGGGATTCCTGTACTGTTACAGAAATTCCTCCCAGGAGACATCTATCCACCCCAAGTGGTGCCTTACCTCCCCCACTTCCTGCTGGGCTTACTATATATCCACAAACAAAGACTCCCTAGACTACAGTGTAAGGAGAACCTAGCTTACCTACAACGTGAATGGGAGCTACATCATTCCACTATTCCTCTGTCAGGAGAGATCCAGGGCCTGGTGCCTTGCCTCCCCCCAGCCCCGGGCTCCCAAGACCAGCAAAACAAAGAGACTCCTTAAACCACAGTCTACGGAAGAAAAAAAAAAAAAAAACTAGCAGGTTTACTTTAACTTATCTACACGGTGAAAACAGCGACACCTTACATAAGTCTGCACAAAAGGTTGCATCACTTACATATCAAGTGCCAGCTCTCCATTCCCCAGTTCAATACTGAGCTCAGGCATGAAAGAGAGAGAGAGAGAGAGAGAGAGAGAGAGAGAGAGAGAGAGAGAGGGGCTTCCCATAGTTCTGTGCTCTGCACTAGTGTCTGGAGCTCTTCCTTCTGACCCCTCCCTTGGGGGTGCTGGGCATCCTCAGATGACTTCTTACTCCACACACGAAATGCACAGAAGCTCAATAGAAATTGTGGAAATTGTTCAAAAGAATGTGCAGAACAAACTTGTGAAATACAAATGTCTACATTTTAAACAAAAAATATATCATACTAATTCTATGGATACAAATCCTTCTGTGCTTTATTTTGCTTTCAGAAAGTGTATATTGCACACCAAAATGTCAACAATCAAGAAACTTGAGCCATCTCACTCAGCCTCACGGTCAATGGCCCATCTAAATTTCTGTTAACATTTATGGTTTCTTTTCCTACTTACTAATCTGTGGGCTCTAAATTCATTTAGGAATATACTGTGTTTCACTGATGATCACTTTTTTACCTACTAAACATTTAGTAACAAAATGATAATTCTTTACTCGTATGTTGCCTTCAGAATTTACAAAACCTCTGGCACATCTAACTTTTTGCAGCTATCCTTGTCTTGATAGAGAATTTGTTTCACAGCTTTACATAGGGTACTTAGACTCCATGAGTGTAAATAACTTGTCAAAGTTTACAGGACTAGTAACGATGAAAACTGAGTGGCTGGTGCATCAGAGAAGTTTGCATTCCTAGGAATGAGAGTAAATGGTTGAAGCCTGCTGATTCAGGCCATCAGGGAATACTTCTTTGCAGTATCTGCCTTGTTTCAAGGGAACAGTGAGATTTGGCTGAAATTTCATGTTTGTTTGAGCAAATGTACACCTAGGGTTTCCATACTTTAGATTGTTTTCAAAAGTAACTCAAAGTTCTGATTTTATGTGATGTATCTTTTTTTAAAGTGTTGGTAATTAAAAATAGCTTAAGGAAGACACACCTGAAGTCTGATTCCCTGCCCCTTTGCACATATTGTCTTCACGTTTCTGTAGAATGGGCAGGGAACGTGGCTATAATGAACTTGCAGGTATGGAAATCCCCGAAGTTGATGCTGCATCTGTGGAATAAGTTGCACTTAGTGACAGCGTTCTTCCTGTTACTTGGTAGACTTGTAATTATTTCATTTGTACAATTTAGAAAATTTGTCAGCCATGTACTTTTCATTATTCTGCAAGTAAAATTTCATCGTATTTACCGTGAAGTCTCATTTGAAAACCTTAATAGTACAGTTTAGAGATATGTGAACCAAGACGGAAAACCTCACAATAACGGCAGAATTGGACAATCTTTGTTTTCCGTGTGAAGCATCACCTTTTTTTAAAAAAAAATATTTTTATTATTATTATTTATCTTTGTATGTGTATGAATGTACTGTCTGCATGCAGGTCTGTGCACCCGTGTCGTGCAATGCCGCGGAGGTCAGAAGAGGGTCTCGGATTCCCCTGGAACTGGAGTTCTCCTGGAATTGGAGTTACAGACGGTTCTCAGTCGCCATGTGGGTGCTGGGGATCGAACCCGGGTCCTCTGCAAGAGCGTCGGTGCTCTTAACCGCTAGGCTATCTCTCCAGTCCCGAAGCATCACCTTTTTAAACAAAGATTAAATCAACATCCTGTGGGTGCGTTGAGCTAATACACCAGTAAAAGAAAGTCTGTTTGAACATTTATTTAATGGTTCCTGACGCTCTGCTTCACATGGACACCCATAAATGGAAAGCATATTACCTTATTAAAAACTATTTCTAATATAGCAGTATCATTTCTCCAGACATTTATAGTGGTACTAGAAGGATCATTCAGTGTTTAAACAGCACGTGTATCTTGTACATCTACATATGTGAACTTTCCAACAATATATTTAATACTGTTATTTGATGACATAAGCGTTTCCAATATCTTAATGTACATCCATTGTTCATTGAAATATAAGGATAACAAGTGTATTATAATTCATTAGAAATTGAAATTGTGTATATTTATTTTTATATATTTGTATCCACAGAAGTGTGTGTGTATATTGGTGTGTTTTCATGTATGTATGTGCACAATTGTATGTAGATAGGAATTTGTTTTGAATTACTTTGCAGCTTTCACTGGATAAAAACTTGTTATTCTTCCATTCCCTTTCTATATGACAGATCAAAATTAAATTTCATATGGTCTTAGTAATTACACTGACTTCATTCCAGTTTTCTTTTCTTTTTTAATATTTTATTCATTATTTTATTTTGTGTTTATGAGTGTATTACCTGAATGTATATAAATGCACCCAAATTTTGCAATGCTTGTCGAGATCAGATGAAGACATCCAATCCTGAAACTGAAGTTACACAGCTGTTAGTGGCGTGTGGGTCCTGGGATTGAACCCGGGTTCTCTGCAAGAGCAGCCAGTGCTCTTAAGTACTGAGCCATCTCTACAGGACCCCACTTTTCTTTTCTTAGTTCTGATTTATAAAATATATTATGCATACATTTATTTTTAGATCATAAACCAGTCCATTACATGTTTCTACTTACTAGACATAGAAAAATCTTAAAGCACCATTGGCTTAGATTCTTGTGTTTCATTTTCAGTAGTCCAGATATTCAGGTATCTTCCTTACATATACAGTAATATGATTTATGGAGATAAGCTAAAGAGAGAGAAGAAGAAGTGATAGACATACCATCCCCAAAACAGACACATAGACATAGACAGATGGACACACACACACACACACACACACACACACACCTACTTTAGTTGAGGGGTATATAAATTCGTCTTTTATTCTCAAGTGTAGAAAGTTCATGTGTAATCTGAAGGCAAGACCTAGGATTCCAGTTTCTTGAACCTATTTTGATCATAGATATTGCGGTATTTAAGATGAACCATTCAAAGCTGTACTATTTCTTTTTACAAAGAT
The DNA here is from genome assembly GCA_009823505.1 of Rhizomys pruinosus. Lineage (NCBI taxonomy): Eukaryota > Metazoa > Chordata > Mammalia > Rodentia > Spalacidae > Rhizomys > Rhizomys pruinosus. The sequence continues at coordinate 3,298,910 of VZQC01007611.1, forward strand.
ATTTCTCATATATATTTAATCTTGTATATAATAAAATATTTAATGCAAATAGCATGTAGATGAAGTAAGCTCTCCAGCAGCCACTGTGATAGACTTATGTCAAAAGAAATTGCAACGCAGTCATAAAATACAAAAGAATTGCTGTGATACAGTTTAAACTACCTTGTACAATGAGGTGAAACTTTATATGGTGATAGAATATGATCAAAGGGTTGGATGGTGATTGGTTTACACCATAAACTAATGTTCCTTCTTCTGCTAAGAACCTATTCATCTATTCACATGTTTATTTATTGTTGTTGTTTAATATTTTATTAATTTTGTTTCATGTGTAGGAGTGTATCACCTGCACATGTGTAAGTGTACCTGTGTTTTGCGATGCCTATGGAGGTGAGAAGATGGGGTTGGACTCCCTTGTAAGTGGTGTTATGGATGGTTGTAATTTGTTGGGTGTTAGGAGCTGAATCCATGTCCTCTGGAAGAGCAGCCTGTGGTCTTAACTGCTGAGCCATCTCTCCATCCCCTCATGTGTTTATTCTGATCTTGCAACTGTTATGACGGATTTTGAATATCTATGAAATAATTATGACTCAAAATTTCTTCAAGACATTCCATGAAAAAGGTATTCAGCAAATTTGCATCATAGTAAATATTTGTGACCTTTCTTAGAAGCTCAGAGTAATTGGAACAGTAAAGCTTCTCAGAGTGGGACCAATATTTTAAGAAGTTTTTTTTTTTTTTTAATTTGTCCCGGTATTATCACCACCATATTCAACAGTCAGCCTCATTTCTATCATACAAAGTGTTTCACATAAAATGAGAAAAATCACATTTGAAGGTATAGGATTTCTATAAAGAAACATTTGCTTCATTTTCCTTTAGTAATTATTATAATGGTAAAGGGGGTATCAGGGTTGTAATTACCATTGATTTCTAAGAAAGGAGTTCAAATTATAAGAATGCATTAGAGAAGTTCCTAGTAATTTATACTGGAAGTTGGCACGACACAAATAAGAATTCAAGTGACTCTGGATAGACTGACTGGAAATCAGTGGCTGAACTCACACCTAGGAATATACAGGGAGAGTAACTTGACACAATAGGCTTTAACACAAATGACAGAGTATATAAATTTCAGTGGGGAGGGCTGTGGGAGGGAGCCAGTGGGGAAGGGGTTATAAATGAGATTAAGATTGAGTCAGGTATTCTGTATGAAATACACAAAAAGTAAATAAAAATTTTTAAAAAGGACTCAAAATAATGGCAAGATAAGTAGAAATGCCTGGGATACCAGGCCCAAGTGAAGCATTCCTCTGCACAGATACACATTGATTAGCACTTCATACTGTCCTGTGAAAAGAAAAACAAACTCATTTAAAAACACTTCATTGTGATTAGCCCAACTACTTTCTTTCTCTACATTTGAGAATATTAGCATATTTCATTTCTATCAAGAGGCCAACAGGTCAGATCTTTCATAACATCTTTTCTGTGCTTTTGCCTTCTTAGAAACAACACAAGCAAAGCTGAAATGTCTTGCTTTACCTTTTACTCACAGTCCCTAATTTCAAGCTCTTTATCACTTTGGAAAGGTGCTAATATCTAAAATGAAAACTGTTGTTTGTGTAACTTGGTGGTGTGTGTTCTCATGGTCTCACTCAACTAAAAATTTCACACTATAATTGCTGCTTATAATTATTAATAAGTTTCCTAGTAACTGACACATTGTTCAAATGTCTACTTTAGTTAAATCTAGACCATAAGTCTTTAAAATGTTACCAATTAGATTGTTCATCTGAGGTAAAGTTCAAAACCCTTGGGTAGGCATGGAGTTTGTCATAACACTGGGTCTCCATGTCGATGAACAGAGTCAGGAGTGGGCTTTGATAGAAAGTTAAGAAATCGCCTTGGGGCATCTTCTACTGAGCTCTTTCCATGCACAGACCACTCTAAGACTGGATTATATAAATGCTGTGCCTCCTTTTAAATTAAAGCAATTTATTGGGCCTTGTTATTCTTGCTGTTTGAAAGAACTAGGACACTGGCAATGTTAAGTGTTTACCAAATTCACAGCTAATAAAGGGGACAGAGCTCAAATGAAACCATATTTTCTAACCTCCACTTCTTGTTTTCTAAAGTTAGCTTTCATGTGCCCCAAGTCATATGCAAACAGTATTTAGTTTGCTGATTGCTACTTTTCAAAACTGGACTAGTGGCTTCTTCTGCCACCATTCGAACTTAATTTTATTATTAGTTCACATTTGAGACACGTTGCAGTCCATGTAACCCTTGAACTCCTGTTCCTCTTGCCTAGGCCTTCTAACAGCTGGCGTTCCAGATGTTTTCCATCATGCTTAGCTTCTTTATTGTTAAACAAACATGTAAACTAAACCTATTCACTGAAACAGAACACCTATATGGAAAGAATAAAATTAAACATTGCAAGTTTATAATATCTCCTACCCAAATTAAGAAATGATATCACAAATATCTCAGTAGCCAGTGCCAGATCTGTCCCCAGAGCTTCTCTGGCTGCAGGAAAGTAAGGAGAGTTGGAGGAGAACATTAGACCAACAGAGCTAAAAGTACAGATGGTGTTCTCCATGGCTGCCTATTACGAGAGGAGTCTGACTGACTAAGGAGACTCCCATTGCATCCCAGCTACACTCAGTCACTATGGGAGCATTGGGCTTGCCAGTTGAATCTCATTTGATGGAGACTGTTGCTTCGAATATGCCATTGAAGGATATCTTCATATCTTTGTGATTTCTCAAATGGAAACAAAGAAGACTAATCTGAAAACTTTCATGCTGCAGACAATTTACGATTTCTAAAAACTGAGCAATCATTGAGAGAAGGAAGACCTGAAGTTGAATACATTTCCAACATAGATTACACAGAGAATACATATATAGCATCTAAAAGAATCTATACAAATATGGAAAAACAACGGATTTGAAAAGGACTTGTGTAGTTTACAGAACACAACATCCACAGGGATGATTTTCTGATGAGAGATGCATTAATCTGTGGGTATAAAAGTTTAATATGCTTATTTATCAGAACAATAATACCATGCTAACTCTCCCTTACTGCCTGAGACCTGTCTGTCCACAGGTTCCCAGGCCTGATAATCAGTGACAGGCATGAGCTGCATCTTGCCAAGTACACCTTAAGTTCAGTCAGAAAGTGGTTGGTTTCTCCCATATTTCTTCCATAACATTCATGCCATTATTTTGCCAATGCCAATTGCTGGATTCACAGGTGAGCAAGTTTGATGATTACTTTTCTCTGCAGGTAGGGTACCGAGCACCTTCTAGCACTATGAAGGTTAGCAAGTAGAGATGGAGGTTGGAAATCAGTACCAGCTTGATTTCTCCTTGTTCGTTCTACAAATCATGTACATGGCCAGTAACCATGTGAGAAGTGCTTAGTGCAGTCATTATCAAGAGGATGTAAGTAAAACCACATTGAAATTTATGCTATCCTACATGGAAAAGACCAAGAATAAGTGTTGTCATGGGCTCAGGGGCAATGGACCTCTAATAAAAGGGCAGCTAAAATGTAAATAATGAAATGTAAATAAATAATAAAACCACTTTCAAAAACTGACATTGATAAGCCCGGGCGTCGTGGCACGTGCCTTTGAGCCCAGCACTTGGGAGGCAGAGGCAGGAGAATCTCTGTGAGTTCAAGGCCAGCCTGGTCTACATAACGTGTTCCAGGCCAATTGGACTAAATGGAGACCTTGTCTATAAAAGACAAAAAAAAAAAAAATCCTGACATTTATTTTAAATGATCATATCCTAAGCTCAGCATACATATTTCTCTCCAAATTATATGCAAGAATGTTCACAACATTGTTGTTTATCTGGGTCCCCACCCCCAAGGGGTCCCAACACCCAATATACAACAGAGTGTATGGTGGCTTGAATAAGAACCCCGAAAAGCTCCAAGTATTGGGACATTTGGTCTCCAGCCACTGGGAGCAGCTGTGACAGTTCTTAAGCCTTGCTAGATAGATGTCCATTTGCTCTCTGCTCCTTTGTCTGCTCGAAAATGTGATTGCTTGGCTTTCTTTTTAAATTTTTTTTATTAAATTTTTAAAGTTATTTCTGTATGTGTATGAATGTACTGTCTGCATGCAAGTTTGTGCACCCGTGTCGTGCAACGCCGCGGAGGTCAGAAGAGGGTCTCGGATTCCCCTGGAACTAGAGTTCTCCTGGAATTGGAGTTTCAGACGGTTCTCAGCCGCCATGTGGGTGCTGGGGATTAAACCCGGGTCCTCTGTAAGAGCGGTCGGCGCTCTTAACCGCTAGGCCATCTCTCCAGCCCCAATTGCTTGGCTTTCTACTCTGACTTCCTTTACCACCATGTCTCCCCCATTTATGAATTCTAATCCCTCTGAATTGTAAGTTAAAAAACTCTTCCTCTTATATATGTTGCTTTGGTCAAGGTGTCTTCTATCAACAACAGAAAGGTAATTGATATAAAGTGATATGCAAATAATAGTAACTCCTGATACAATGCTGTCTAACAGTGCTTTCTGTTCGTCTTGCATTTGTTGTATCTGCAGTGTTACCCATTTTGTTTTCAGCTGCCAGTTTTAGTTGTTTTGGTTTTTTTTTTTTTTTTTTTTTTTTTTCTTTGTTTTGTTTTTTGTCAGTAAAGCAAGCATTATAATATAGTAAGTGCAAACATGTTGGTCCATCAGTAACGTAACTAACTTATTACAAAAGAAAAATATATACATAAATGCCTTAACATGAAAGCGTGATGGACTGAAACATGGTATGTTCTCAGCACAGCAGAGGTTTCCTCTGTTTTGATAGTGGGTGGTGCTTCATAGAAGTAGTTTAAGAGGGAATTCTTTATTAATAGTAGGATTTGTATGTCTCAACAATATGAAAGCTACCAGAATTTATGGAAACATTTGAAAAAGTTTAACAAGATGCCTGGAGTGGTGGCATGGGCTTTTAATAGCCCTTGGGCAACAGAGGCAGGTGGATCTCTATAAGACTTAGGCCAGCCTGATGAAGCCTTGAGCATAATAATAATAATAATAACAGTTTGAAAGGGCTGGACTACAGAGATGACTGAGCAATTAAGAGCACTTTCTTTTCTTGCAGATGACAAGTTTAGTTCCCCACACCCACACAGCAGCTTACTCTTCATAAATCTAGTGTCCGGCAATCTGACACCCTCTGCTGGCTTCTGTGGGCCCTGCACCCATATGGTGCACACAAATGCAGGCATCAAAACCCATTCACATAAAATAAAAAACAATAAAAATAACTCTTAAAAATTCTTTGACAAGGATTTTGCAAATAGAAGTTAGATGTTTCATGTTATTAGCTATAGACTCAGCAACATGTGAGCTGAAGTAATAATACTGAGGAAATACTGATTTGTAAAATCATGTCTGTGACTAAATTCGTGTTCGATTCTTCCTTCCTGGTTCCTCTACCTAACTGGCTTTAGCATTTGGGGCTCTCCTGGATGAGAAGGACACTGCTCACACATAGGACTTTTCTAGTCGTTTATGTCCAGGGAAGAGGCCGCAGTTCTACCTGGATGTGTTTTGTCTGGCCTCGCTCCCTTGGTGTGTCATACTGTTTAGTGGGGGAATACTGTTCATTTTGTGTATTATAACTGAATTTTACTTTATGTTTTTGGCTAATTCCTTTTCACACACTGAAAAGGAGAATGTAGTCAGAACATTTCCTTTACATAAAATTCTGTAACACTAAATCTCTGCCCAGCTCTGAGGCTGTTCCACAATGTCTTTAAGTTAATGTTACATTTTCATTGTAGAGGTCTTTCACCTCCTCAGTTGGGTTTATTCCTAGATATTTTTATTTTGATGCTATTGTGAATGGGAGTGTTTTCTTGATCTCTTTCTCATTGTCCTTGTTATTAGTATGTACAAAACCTACTGGTTTTTGGAAGCTGATTTTGCATTCTGCCACTTTGCTGAAAGTGGCAGTCATTTCTAGTGAAATGCCTTCCATTCCTCAGTGAGTATTTCCAAACTGAAAGTTTCCTTACTAGAATAGTAAGTTAACTAAGTTGTCCTTGGTTAACCAATGTAGCAATGGGTTTAGCATTCACTTAACTAAATTTAACAGGAGCACAGCAATGACTGTACACAAAAAGGTTAATGATGAAGAACTTTGGTACATAGAAAATAATGTTAGTTAATTTCATGTTCTTTTAAATACTTGCACATCATTAAAATTATATATCTATTTATTTATTTAATTATTTATTTTGAGACAAGGTCTCCTTGTAGGCACAGCTGCCCTGGAACTCACTATTTAGACCAGGCTGGTCTTGATTTCACAGAGACCTGCCTGCCTCTCCCCCCTGAGTGCTGGCACTAAGGCATGTGTCACCATGGCTAGGTCAACATGATCTTCAAAAATATGTTTTTATTTTATTTTAAATATTTTATTTTATTTATTTTAATTTTATGTTTAACAGTGGTTCACCTGTATATATGTTAATGCACCACATATGGTCTTTTGCCCATAGAAGTCAGAAAATGTTATTGGATCCCCTGGAAGAGGAGTGAGAGATGGTTGTGAGCCATGGTGTGGGTGCTGGGAACTGAATCAGAGTCCTCTTCAAGAGCTGCAAGTGTTCTTAATGTCTGATCCACCTCTCCTGCCCTTTCAACACAACCTTAAATTAAAATGAAAAATGTAATATCTCAGGTAATTTAGTATGATTTGCTTTATAGAATACAAACTATATGAAATAATTTTTAAAAGCTAAACTTGTATTTATGTATGTAATGAAATTAGTCCTTGTTTCACTTGAATCTTATTTTATTTTATTTTGAAATAGTATCAATTAGCTAGAGCTGGCCTCAGACCCACTGTAGCTGAGGACCACCTTGGACTCTGGGTTTTCTGCCTTTGGCCTTGCAAATGTTGGGATTCTAGGTGTCTACCACCACACTTGACTTTATTTAGCTATTTTGAATTTAAATTATTTTCTTTTTTTTTTTTTAAGATTCTTTTTTTTTAATTTTATTTATTTTTGAATGTGTATGAATGTACTGTCTGCATGTAGGTTTGTGCACCCGTGTCGTGCAGTGCCGCGGAGGTCAGAAGAGGGTCTCGGATTCCCCTGGAACTGGAGTTCTCCTGGAATTGGAGTTACAGACGGTTTTTAGCCGCCATGTGGGTGCTGGGGATCGAACCTGGGTCTTCTGTAAGAGCAGTCGGTGCTCTTAACCGCTAGGCTATCTCTCCAGCCCCCTTAAATTATTTTCAATTAGATTTTTATATAAGATGAGATGTGTTTGTCATTTTGGAATATTAATGGTATGTACTTTTAAATATTTTCATGTTTAACTCAAAAATTATTTTTGCACTAAATGATTTCTTTAAATGATTATAAAGTAGGCTCTATTAACAAGGATAAAACAACAATTGGGGTTTATGACTGATATTTTAATAATGAGTTTTTGTTTTGAGACAGGGGACAGAAAGACTCTAAGAGCCACAGGTTGGGGAAAACTGTGGTAAAACAGAGTCTTCTAGACATTGTGGGACCCCTGCACTCTTGAACTCAGGGCAGTTGTGTTTTCCTGCACAAGACCTCTGCAGTATTAAGCCAGTAAATATACTGTCACGAAGGGAAGAAGGGATTACAATTCCTCACCAGCAGCTGATGCTATATAACAGATGATGGCTTCTAGGGGGAAGGGACAGGCAATTTTCTTCAAGGGTGTGATGTATTGACCACACTCAGCTGATAGCACACCCAGAAATATAAGAGCTGCATATACTGGCTTTGGTGCCTTGTGAGAGTTCCCCCCCCAAAAAAAATAAAATTTATAATTATTGCTATTCAAAAGCACATTGTATAGTGTTTAACTGGTGTTTCCATTTTCTGCCTGCATTGGCTTTCTCCTTTAAAAATGTTGATTTCTTTTTTTATTATGCAAATGTCTAAACTAAAAGCAGAATCAGTTTGGTGAACCGCCACATGCTGTTACGTGTTTCCCACATCTGTGTTCAGCAGCATGAATAAGAGCAATGTGTTTGGCTTTAACTTTCAACCCTGAATCACTTTCTTCTTTACTGTAAATATAAATAACATCAGTATCATGGTAAAAACATTAACAATTTCTTAAATAACATTTCTAGTCAGTATCCAGAGTCCTACAATATTTTTTGCAAATACATTTTCAACATACTATGTTAATAGTAATTTTATATTCACAGCAAAATAAAGTCAGAGACCTAGATATATCCCCTGACCCTTGATCCCACACTTGTATTGTCTCTCCCAATACTAAACCCCTGGGAGGATGGTGTATTTGTAACAATGGATGAACATACAGTGATATGTATTTATCTTAATTAATTGATCTTGACAATTTTCATTAAGGAGTGGTCTTGTGTTGTACTTTTGAGGGTTTGGAAAGTTTATAATGTTATCTATATACCTTGTAATGATGTAATATATTCACTACCCTAACATTCTCCATATTTGGTCTACGTACCTCTCCTCTTCCTCAAATTCTGGCACCTACTGGTCCTTTGATTCTCCAGTTTCTTTTGACCGAAATGTCATCTGGAATCTAAACCGAATAGCCTTTTCTAGTTGACTCCTTTTTCTTAGTGACATATATGGTGATTATTACAAGGCATTTGATATAGCACTTTCCTATAGATGACATTTGTTAAAGAGCCATGATGTAGAAGTGAAAAGGACCAAATATTTATTCAAGTAAATAACTTTTTTCATGGTAATAACTGAAATTTATAGCAGAGCAGTGTTGTTAGAACTTGAGTTATAAGACATCATTAAGTTGGACAGATTTTACATTTATATTTTCATTATTTTATTATAAGATCTATGAGAAAGTAAAATTCCCTGAATTTCTATCTGTGAATATGTTTTCCCCTTGAGATCTTGTTCACACTGTAGATGTGAAAGAGCTTACAAGGCTGAATCCTTACATTGAATGGTGATAGGTGAGTCATTTTTCCCATTTCCAGGTTAAGTTACAAGTCATCATAGAGTAGGCATGCTGCTTCTGCTTGCTTCTTGGATCTTCTTTCTTCCTCTTTACCTTGTTTCATATCCTGGTCCTCAAACAGACTGGGTTAGGAAGCTATCAAAGTGCTGCATTCAGTCAACAGAGGCATAGTTGATTCTTTAGAAGACAGGAGGTCAGAGAGGCCAGGGTGCTCCTCCCCACCCCGGGAGCCTATGCCTGGCACACAGAAGCACAGCCACCCACTCTGGCCACATCCTCTCTAACAGCTCCCAAACTTGCTACTTCTCTCTGGTCCTTTTTAAGACCTGTAAGCTCTTAGCGCTGTTCTGCTCATGGACCCACTGTGGGCCTCTGACCTTGCTCTACCCTTCTGGGTTTGTCCTTAGGAAGCTCTCATCAAACATTTTAAATTCAATTCTTCATGATAAAAAAATTTCAATTAATGTTAAAATCTGAGCATATAAAATACAATAAACCACTTAATTTTCACAAAGACAGCGAAGATTGCCTTCGGAGCTTTATAAGCCAATTCCTTTACTAAAAATTATTTTGTTATTTTCCTACTATTCTGGAATATTTTCCAGTTTTATATTTATGAATTTGTTTATAACGAGGGGATTTGTCTATTTTATTTTTCAAAATATTTGTATTTTTCCCATGATACATTTGCAAATTTAGTGAACCTATTCAAATGACTTGACTCTTCAATACATTTCTGCTATCCATTTTGACTGGCAAAATGTGATTTTTTTTTTTGTCTTTTTTTTGAGACAGGGTCTCCCTGTAGCCTTAGCTGTCCTGGAACTCACTCTGTAGACCAAGCTGGCCTTGAACTCACAAAGATCCACCTGCCTCTGCCTCCCAAGTGCTAGGATCAAAATGCAATTTTTACTAAGTAATGTTAATATAGTTAGGGCTAAAATGTACATGATTTTCCTTACCTAATTTTCAGAAACTCTGTGATTAGTTGCCTTTATAGTGGGAAGTCTTCCTCATTTGTATTCATTACACATAGAAATTGAAGTCACTAAGATATAAAACAATTTGTTCAAGACCATAGTATTCATTAAAGGTTGGTTTTCAGCCGCAGTTTTGAAGGAGCATGATACTTATTATAACAATATGTGCATGTTTGAGAAGGTGAAAGGGTGACTTACCAAAAGTATCAGGTATAATTTTAAAAAGCTAACTAATGGCCATTTCTTACTCTTCTTGAGTCACCATGAGAAATTTATCTAAAATGAATAATAATTTCCTCTGGACCATCTTTCTAGGAAGAAAATGCATTTCATATTTTTAATAAATGAGGAAATATAATTTGTGCCTTATTATGAATAATAAATGTACATTCATTTCTGGAGCAAGGGCAATAACATTCTGAGTTAAACAAAAATCTATTGACCTAGTGGCTCTTTTATAAATATATTTAGTTTATAATAAAAATAAATATTGTTTGACCCTATAATTTCTTTGAAGGTTATTAATAGGAAAGCATTATTTATTACTGTCAAGAAAATCAATATTGAATCACTTAAGACCTGGGTACAAATTGTGTACCATTATGGATGGTTTTTTGATAGGGAAAATTGTAGGTAATATATATAAAGAAGCTACACTCTTCCATTACATTTGCTCAAATGAAAATATCCAAATTGATTAAAGTCATTGGCCTCTAAAATTGTTCACTTGTGATTCAAACACACCTGTAATTATTTTCTGAATAAAATCTTAGCCCTGCCCTCAGCTCCTTCCTCAGGTGAGGTGACTTCAGCATGACTTTTGATTAAAAGGTTTCATGTCAACTCCAGTGTCTATCTACTTAATTTCCATTCCATTCTAGGAATAAATGAGTGCTTCATGACTTTTGTGACTGGATTGATTTTTATAATCTCAAATATTAATTGTTGGAACATATGCTCTTTCTTCATTCTTGGGTTGTTTGTGTAAAACACCTGTTTGAACTGACAGGCTTGAGGCCTGGAACTAGAGGTATCAGCTGCTAACCTTGGTGCTGTGGAGCTGGGAGGGGGTGCACACTATCAAGACCATGTTCAAGTTGTACCCAGAAGTGCAGAGTCCTTGCAAGCTCTGATGCCTCGTCTGAAAGTCAAGAAGTAATGAAGACTTTGTGATTGGCATGCCACAGGCTTCAGTGCAGCTTCAGCAAAAGTCACAGTTTGGAAAGAACAAAATAGATTAAAGGGTCATACCACTCCTGGGTGTACATCCACAAGACTCATCGTACGGTAAAGATACATGCACATCCATGTTTATTGCAGTTCTGTTCACAATAGCGAAGAGCTGGAACCAACCCAAATCCCCCTCAACAGATGAGTGGATGACAAAAATGTGGTACATCTACACATTGGAGTACTATTCAGCAGTAAAGAAAGATGACATTATGAACTTTGCAGGTAAATGGATGGAATTCGATGCCATTATGCTAAGTGAAGTAAGACAGTCCCAGAAAAACAAAAGGTGAATGGTTTTCCTCATTTGTGGATGCTGACACCAAATCTCCAGTTTAAAGGCAAACTGAACAACATTATTGTTATATTTCTTTTAATCTGGAAGCAACTATGTTGTTTTAATGTAAATCTCTTAACAGGCTCTAGAATAGACCCACCACTTATTGTCAGACTCTGTAATTACTGTATATGGGTGGAAGGTATGTATTCATATTCTAGAGTAATATAAAATTAAAGGAGGAAAATGTGAATTCCTAAACATTAAAAAAAGACTGAGAGAAAGATGAAGGATATTTATGGCGGAATGCATGATCTGGGGTGGGGTGGGAGAAGGGAAAGTGGAGTATGTCTAAATTGAACTGAAAAATGATGTCTGAAATACACAAAACATCAATAAAACATATAAAGGGTTATATTTAATATCAAAGAAGTTGATTTGTCAAAATGTAACACAGTAGGGTTTATTTAATATCAAAGAAGTTGATTTGTCAAAATGTAACACAGTAGTTTATATTTCTTTAGATTTATGCTGTTATTTATTACTTTTATTTTACACTTAATATTATTCTAAATTTTAGTTCAGCTAAAGCTTTTATTTTTCTTTTGAAAACAACTCTACTGATCCCCTTGGTCTTATCATAAAGTAGAGAATATAAGCAGTATTAGATTTTCTTATATTTTTATTATAAAAATTCTTGTGAATTCCATCATTATTATACTTTGCACTTTATGAGTATACACAGAAGAAACTTTGAAGTAAGATATTATTAAACCTATAGGGAGACAAGTGAGTCAAGATAACTGGACCATGAATAGTACCACTAATAAACAATTTCAAATTAGGAAGAGACAAATGAATGATTAATAGAATGAGGTGACCTCTAAAATTGAGAAAGTTCTTAATTTTAAAACAAAGTCTCAGTATATAGTTCCAGATGGCCTAGGTCTCTCTCTATAGATGAGCTGGCCTTGAACTCATCTGCCTGTGTGGATTGCTTCCTATCATGCCTTTATACGCCCTCTGCCCTGAGTATGTTGTATAAAGCAAACTTTGTTCTATGACATTGGGCCAGTCACAGATTCACAAAGTATATATGACTCTTTGAAAATGTGCAGTGTGCAAATTTCAGGACCCTATAAGCTGTTCTGTATTTAGTATATTCTGATGCCCATGTTTTGAACAAAGATAGGACTTATCTAAACAAGAATGTTTTGAATATAATTGTATAGTGATATTATCTAACTTTATATAGGAAAATTATCTACCTTTTATAGATAATTCAGAAACACTTTACAAATACTATGTTATATAATTGATCACAGGTTATTACTATTTTAATTTGTTAGTTTGCTTTATTTCAACATAGGAAAATTAAATGTTGGTATACTTTATTAATGAGTTATTGGTTAAAGTATGGTTTTGCATGAATCTTAGCACACCTTTTTTGGAATATATGTAATGAATGGGTCTATAAGTTACAGGTGTTTAGAAATAAGCATGTTCACACCCTATTTCTTGTTCAACATAGAGTGTAAAGACTTAGACCAAGCTCTAAGGCAAGAAAAAGAAATAAAAAGGAAACAAATAAGAAAGATGTCAAATTATCCATCTTTCCAGAAATAATGATCTTATGGCTTAACTGACTATAAAACTTTCACCAGAAAACTCTTAGATCTGATTTATTAGTAAAGTAGAATACAAAGATCAGTGCCTTTTCTATATACCAGTAACATGCTGAAAATAAGATGAAGAAAAATTCTGTTCTCAATTCCTCATAACAACTGCTTAGGAATAAACCTAACCAAGAAGGCGAAGGACTGTTGAAGAGAGAAATTGATGAAGACATGAGAGGATGGAAAGATGCTCATAGAGTGTCATTAATATTGTGAAAAATGGCTACAATATTGAAAGGAATATGCACGTTTAACACAATGGTCATAAAAATTCTAAGGACAATATTTACAGAAATTGAAAACAGCACAATATCCATATAGAAGCACAGATCAAATCTTAGTAACAAGAGCAATCATAATACCTGATTTTAAATTGTATTTCAGATCCATAATAACAGAACGGTATGCTAGTGAAAAAAAAGACACGCGGACCAATGACTTGGAAGAGTGAACACAGAAATAAATTCAGCCCCAGCCATCTGATTCTTTTTTCAAAATTTTATTTTTTTATGTGTATGAATATACTGTCTGCACGTAGGTTTGTGCACCCATGTCGTGCAATGCCACGGAGGTCAGAAGAGGGTGTCAGATTCCCCCGGAACTGGAGTTAAAGATGGTTCTCAGCCAATCACCGTGTGGGTGCTGGGGATGGAACCCGGGTCCTCTGCAAGAGCAGTCAGTGCTCTTAATTGCTAGGCCATCTCTCAAGCCCCTCCAGCCGTCTGATTCTTGACAAACGGACCAGAAATATACGTTGTGGAAAAGACAAACATTTCAGTAAATGTGCTGAGAAAGCCGAAAACACCAGTGTACAAGCATGTAACCAGATCCACCTCTTACCCCGTCCAAAAAATAGATCAAAATCTTAATGTAAAGCCTGAAACTATTAGGAGAAAACAAATAAATCACTTCGACAAATGGAAAAAAAAAGTACGTTTTCTGAAAAGGAATATTATAGCTCAAGAACTGATCCAAAGACCTGACAGATGAATTGCATGGCGGTGAAGTGCTTCTGCAGAAGGGCTGGGTGGCTCAGCAGTTAAAAGCACTGGCTACTCTTGCAAAGGACCTGGGTTCAATTCTCACAGCACCCACATGGTGGCTAACATCCCTCTGTAACTCCAGTTCCAGAGGGATTCATCTCTCTCTTCTGACCTCCACAGGCATCACATGCCACAGGTGCACTAAACCTACATGCAAGAAATACACTCATACAAAAAAAAGTACTGTCTAAAGGCTTCCACGGAGCAAATGCAACAGCTACCAGAATGACAATGCTGCCTAAAGCCTGCAGATTGGGAGTGGCTCTGCCAGCTGCACATGCAGCAGGGGATTGAGGAGTGGATTTTCAATGCAAATCAGTCTTTAAATGTGCACTTTTCACACGTGATTCCAAAAGGGGGTTGTTGCACTATTGGGAAGTCTGAATTTTAAATTGTGCTTTTTGTTGTTTGAATATTTCTCTATGCTGTAGATTTTGCAAGTGGTAATAAATCTAGTGTATTTTGTTCTTTAAAAAAATAAAGATGGAAACATTAGGTAATAAATCAATGAAGAGCAAATTATGCTCAGATATTTTCAAAAGATGCAGCATAAAGCCCAATAAATAGATGAGAAAATGTTCGGTATCCTTTGCTGCTGGAGAAATGAATTCGATACTACATTGACATTTTGTCATCAGTAAGAAATCAAATAACAGGCTGGAGAGATGGAACAGAGTGTATGAGCATTGGGATTGAAAGCCTGAGGGTCTGAGTTCAAAGTCTGAGCATCCAGGGTTGCCTGGCCTTTAATTCCAACACACACCACCCATAATACACACATGTGCATACACATGTACACATCTCTCATCATACACATGTGAATACACCACCCAGTGTAGACACATGTGCATACAAACATGCATACCACTCATCATACAGATTTGCATACACATGCAAAGTTGCCCATAACCCATATTCATGCACACACATACACCACACATCACATACATGAGCAAACCCATGTATACACTAACCATAGCACACAGATGAACATAGAAATGCATGACACCCATATGACACATGTGCAAACACATGCATGCCCCATCCACAACACACATGTGCATACACATGCATAAACCACTCATTAACATATATACACACCCAATAAACATAAATCAGTGACAAATCCTAATGAGATGTGGCAGGGTACAAGCCCTTGTACACTGCTGGTGACAATGTAAACTTATGTAGTCACTATAGAAACCAGTGTGGTGATTTCTTAAAGATTTAAAAATAGAAATACCTAGGAGCCAAGATTACTGTTTCCAGGTGTAAACTGAAAAGACTGTATATGTCATTGCAATGCAAATATACTGTCCCTCCGAGTTGATTGCAGCACTGCTCATTGTATCCAAGTTAGGAATCAGCTTAGATATCCATCAACAGAAGAACGGATAAAGAAAGTGTGGTACATACACAGAATACCATTTTATCCAGCTTTAATGTAATGAAAAATATGTCAATATTTTTAAAATGTAAGGTTCACAAAGAAAATGTTTCCAATTTTGAAAATAAATTGGTAAGTTAGAATTTATTTTTCTGTGGAAATTCAGCCAATCCCTATGCAACTGTCAAGCAAGAAATGTTTCATCGATGATAAAACATAAAATAAAAGTAATTATAATTAAGTTGCTATATATATGTATATAAAACGTAAGCTTGGGATTATTAAGTAACTGCTTCTTCAAAATTCTACAATATTTTCTTATGTAAAATATAACCTAATAAGTTAGTTTTTCAGATTTATTTTAATATTTTTAAGTGTGTGTGTGTGTCTACCAGTGTGTGTGTATGTGCATGTCAGTGATGGAGGAGGCAAGAGGTGCTGGATCTCTGCACCTCAAGTTGTATTGATTTCAGCCTCCAGACATGGGTGCTAGGAACTGAAATTAAATCCTCTGCAAGAGCAGCAAGCACTGAGCCATTCTCCAGCCCCACTATTAGATGGTCTTATCCTCACCTAAGACAATACAGATTAGGAAGCCAGACTGTGGCTAAGCACATAGTCTTACATTCGCTAGCACCTTGTCAATACATAAATCATGAAGAATGAGAATATATCTGGGGTTTTTAGAAGCATTGGGTGTAATACAATGACTACTTTCTTTTTTTTTTTTTTTTTTGGTCTTTTCGAGACAGGGTCTCCCTGTAGCCCCAGCTGTCCTGGAACTCACTCTGTAGACCAGGCTGGCCTTGAACTCACAAAGATCCGCCTGCCTCTGCCTCCCAAGTGCTAGGATTAAAGGCGTGCGCCACCACGCCCGGCACAATGACTACTTTCAAATGATTAATTTCCAGTACTAGCATTAGTTGATACAGTCATAAACTTTTAATTCTTAAACATTATTCCTAAAATAGAGTTAATTTAGTGACTTTGGTTAAATTCTGTGATTTGAAAAGTTAGTGCCTATGTATATTTTCCAGGTTCAGCATTCAGTGGTCATAGGATAACTTGTTTGCTAGGGTATTTAGTTTCTCATGTTTTGCTTGAATAAAAATTTGTTTGGAGTTCTTGTCTCTGGCAAGTTTTGTCCCTGTGTTTGCTGCTGAGTCTTGTAAATTAAGGCAAATATTGATTTACTATCTCACTGCTTTGAATGTGTTTGGAATTATACATGCCATTTGGTGCATATTCTTCCAGTGTTCCTTAAATTATTGGATAGATCACAAGAAAGAGAGTCCACCTGTTTTCATTCTGTCTCTCACAACTTAAAGTAAAAGGATTTATAGCATCTATGTGCCAAAGTGGGGTGTTTGGCTGCTTGGTCACAACACTACCTCACTATTTTTCATTTTCCAAGTATCAGCACCATTTTTCATTTCAATGTAGACAGTATACTCAGTGTTGTGAAAATGTGTTCATGGCTTGAAATTTTACACCATTCTTCTCAGCAGACAGAATGAAAGAGGGAATTACCTAGTTGATCTACAAGTTTAGGTGGACTTTTTGGTTTATTTATTTTGTTTTTTTGGTTTTTTTTTTTTTTTTTTTTTTATTTTTGTATGTTTTTAAATGTACTGTTGAGTATCTTTGCATCTATGTTCATTAAGGATATGGGCCTATAGTTTTTTTTAGAATTAGTAGTAGTAGTATGTACATATTTTCAAACTATAGTATAAAAGTACAAAAGGAAGCCTGCTATCTAGAAAGAGAAGTCCTGGATTTCTGGGACATACAGCCATCCTCATGGATGCCTGCATGCATCTGGGTTCTGCACCTGCCACTGTATCTACCTCTTGACTGACTTGAGGATCAAGGGCTGGTTGGAGCTTTCGTCTTGCTCTTTATCTCTTCTCCTAAAGCCCATTCTTTGATTTGGGGCAGATGTGTTCAATGGATTCTCCAGGATGCAGTGTTTCATATTTAATGAACAACGCTTTGCAAGGAATAAAATTGCTTTGCTGAACTCTATAAATGATTAAGTGAGAAAGTATAGAAATACTTTCTGTACTTTTACAGATAATATTCATTGTCACAAAAACTAAGTTAATGTTCTGGAAAAATTAAACATTTTTGTGAAATTATATATATATATATATATATATATATATATATACAAATTACCAGTTAAGTGGTTATCATTCTTTGAAAGTAAAAATTATACTCACTCCCCCCATCCATTAGAGAATAGAAGAAACACTGCAAAACTCCTTTCTTCCCAACAGTGGCCATTATCCTGACTTATATGGATTATATTGGCCTGTTTCTGAACTTTGTAAAGATGAGATCATACAATTCTGATATCTGGTCTTTTGAAGGTGTCTCTCTGTGTGTGCATGTTCTCCTGTGTATGCACACATATCAAGGATGAGCATAATGTCAGGAATACCATCCACGTGCATTGAGATGGGCTCTCCCATTGACTTGGAACTCACCAGTTAATGTCACCAACAGGCTCATGAGACCCAGGGATCTTCCTGCATCCACTTTGACATCATTGTGCTTACAAGTGCCCATCAGCACACCTAGCTTCCTTATGTGGGATCTGGGGAATGATCTCAGATTCTGGTGCATATGAAGGAAATACTTTGTCAACAGAGCTATCACTCCATTCCCCAAATCTAGATTTTTATCTTCAAAATTACGTTTTCGATATTCATCCGACATTTTTTCTGTGTTCATAGTGCAGTTCACACCTACATATTACTGTGCTGAAGGAATGCACATGCTGAACTTATTAATAACCATTTTATCATTCCTCAGAGTTTTTATGCACAATATTTGCACCCTAAGTATTGTCAGAATTTTCAACTTTAGACATTTTTCTAGATTAGCAGTGGCTCTTTTTTCCTTATTCAACTTTTTCATTGTATATACATAGAACCTCAAACTTCAAGTCAGAAGCCACATTTTGTGTCTATGGATCTGTACTATCAAGTTAGCTACTGTGACTGTTGTTTGTTGGCAGGATCTGGAACCACCCAGAGGACCATCCTTCATGTACACTTTGAGGGGTTATTTAGAATAGGTTAGGCTACATGTATACCAGTGAGGAACTATTTAGACTGAATTCATCGAGTTGGGAAGACCCACTTTAATAGTGGTCAATACCATTCGAGGGGATGGTCCTCTGGACTGCATAAAAAGAAGACAGGCCGGGCTTGGTGGCGCACACCTTTAATCCTAGCACTTGGGAAGCAGAGGCAGGTGAATCTTTGTGAGTTCAAGGCCAGCCTGGTCTACAGAGTGAGTTCCAGGACAGTTGGGGCTACAGGGAGACCTGGTCTAGAAAAGACAAAAAATAAAAATAAGACAGCAAACTGAGCACCACCATGCAGCATCCTCTGCTCTCTGACTGTAGATACTGTGGGGCCTGACTTGCTGCTTCATGATCCTACTGCTGACTGCCCACCATGATGGGCTGTAACCTAGAGCTATGAGCCAGAATAGGCTAGTTCTCCCTTAGGATTATCTTGTCAAGGTATTTTATTACAGCAACAGTAAAAGTAACTAAGACTGCCACAATGTGGGGTCAGTTGGTCCTATTGAAAAAAAAAAAAAAAGGAATACTGAAGCCCTCCGCACAATGCTGTTATTTTTAGAAGCAGTCCATATAATTTTGGAAGAGATCAGATTGCCATAAATTTGTTTCTTTTATAATGATTTAGAATTTAATTAGGAATTTTATATGAAAAAGTTAATATTAGAGCTACACACAGTAAATGAAAACCAGTTCCCAATCTACCATACATTTCCATATTTGAACCCTGCTGGCCTGTGGTGATCATGAAACTCACTGGTCACTAACCCTTTCTCATAACTATGTTATATCCACCTTGTCTGCCAAGCCATTCTCCTTTAAACATGTCTCTCGCTGCACGCAGTTGGATTTCACCAAGTGGATTTGATAATTTTGTAAATCTGTGATGTATGAAGTTGCCTTTAATATGTGTCTTCCTGAAATGCTGAATTGTAATTACTATTATTAATTTTTAAGGTTTAATTAAGTACTATAATTAATGGGAAGCAGCTGCACTCTTACAGGAAAAGTAGTCTCTAAAAATATGTTATGTTTTGGGTATTAGAATTATGTCATGCTGTGTAGTAATTCAGGAAGGGAAGCAGGTTAATTACATCTAAACATGGGGAAGATACATCTGCGATGCACCTTACACTGCTACATGATGTCTTCCTTGCACAGCACTTTTGATATAAGAAAATGTCTTCCAAACTGTGATCCTTTGGATTCATTCCATTTATGTTGGTGTTAATACAGTAAGATCTGAGAAGTAAGATTGCAAAGAAGTATGAGTATCAATTTAATAACAACTCAATAGTGAGTCTTTTAAAATAAAAATCAAATAAATGGATAAGGAAAATGTAAACCAAATATATGGGTAGAGAATAAAAAGAGTTATTGAAAGCATAAATATGTTTATTGATATCTGCATGTTTTCAGCGATATCAATTTCCTGTGAGATAGTTGGAAGTCTTAAACATATCTAGAACACAGCTTGTAGTAAACTGACCATATTTTGTATTATTGCCCTTAATAAACTGGGAAAGCTAATATGTTTAACTTCGCATTAAGAAAATGTGCAGTTATATAAAAATATTAACCCTTTTGGGTATGTACGTATTCAACTCCAACTCTCATATAATAATATTTATTTATTTTACTGTTTGCTGAACTTTGTAACAAGGGAGGTTGTGGTCATTGTATATTATTATATTATATCCTTCAATCTTCAAAATGTAATTGTTAGCTGCTTACACATAAAACATGAATGTTGGAGATGATGAATAATTTTCCCTGAATTATACTGCAGAAATTTCTCTACAACAAGATCAAATCACTAGGTAGAAACTCATATATTTTTCTTCCCTTACAATTCGGATTCCTTGGCCAGAAATATGGCTACCGTGGAATGAATGAGTCTCTGATTTTAATCTGTAGCAAGAAGAGGAGGAGGAGGAGGGGGAGAAGAAGGAGGAAGAGGAGGAGAAGGAGGAAGAGGAGGAGAAGGAGGAAGAGGAGGAGAAGGAGGAAGAGGAGGAGAAGGAGGAAGAGGAGGGAGAAGGAGAGATCTCGGATTCTAGGATTCTTTTTTTTATTCTTTTGCAAAGTTCCTCCGTCTAGAACTCCTACAGCTATGCTAAATAAAAGATATGAGACTAGGATCATCACTATCGCCTATTTCTTCCCTCACTCTGCATTGTTCTGGAGTTTTCATTCCTTTACCTCATTAGATCTATTCTTATACCTGCGTTTACAATGAAAACTATAATTGTCTTCTTTTGTCTGTCCTTTCCTGTGGTATATTATTCTTTATCTGACATTTAACTTTTCCTCTTCTAAGACTAAGTAGTCAGAGTTATTAGGTACTAATTAGACTGTAGGCGATGTTCAAAGTACTGCTCAGTAAGGCCAAGAAGCGCATGCAAGTTTCTATCAGGTGGACATAATGAATTACCAAACCTTTTATTTTCTAATGATTAAAAGATGTGAATTTACTATTTGATGTTTAAAACTGATAATATCCTATAATCCAACCTAAAGTATACATACTTTAAAATTCACCTGTCCTTTTGTGGTGGTTTGAATGAGAATGTCCCCCATAGGCTTCAAGTATTCAGACAATTTGTTTCCAGTTGGTGGCGCTGTTTTGGGACATCTTAGAAGGTGTGGCCATGCTGAAGGAAGTATGCCACTGGGGTGGGCTTAGAGGGTTCAAGTTCAACAAGGCTTGCCAGTCTCCAGTTGCCTTGTCTCTGTTTCCTGTGTTCACTGGAAGATGTGAACCTTAGCTTTCTGCTTCAGCTCCTGCCACTATGCTGCCCTGCCATGATGGACTCTAATTCCCTGGAACCGATAAGAGTAAGGTCAAGAAATGTATGAAATGTACAAAAGCTCAATAAAAGTTAAGGAGAAAAAAAAGAGTAAGTTCAAATAAACTCTTCTTTTTATAACTTCCCTTGGTAATGGTGGTTTTTTTTTTTTAATTGATGCTTTGTGTATTTCATACATCATTTTCCAATTCAGTTCAGGCATATATCCCCTTCCCTTCCCCCCACCCCACCCCTATCCATCCCAGATCATGCATTCTGCCGTTAACTTTTCTGAATCTTTCTCTGTTTTTTTTGTTTTGTTTGTTTTCATTTTTTTTTTAACAATAAGTGATAATTTGTGAGTACAAGCATCCTTCATGTAAAACCAATTTGCGAGCAGTTGTGCCCAAACGCAAACAGCTCATGGGTCCCACCATCCAGCAGGGGGGCTTGTATGTTCAGTCAAGGTGATCAAATGAGTGTCCAGTCTATATTGTTGTAGTTTCACCATTCACCCCAATTGCAGCCATTACATTCGACCGCGCCCCCTCTTCCACAGATTGTTCCCTAGGCTTAGAAAAGGGGCACAGGTGGATGAAAAGCAAAACAATGTACTTTCTCTGGAGCTGTTGTCTTGGTCTCTAGTCAATTCTGGCTGTTTTCTTTCATGGGCTGCCAGATTGTCCAGGCATAACCTTTCGATCCTACAAATGAAGCACATGCAATTAGATATATAGGTATTTAAACAGTACTAATTGTTATGGTAGGTTACTTTTATAGACACAGATGTTTGGATGGTATGTTAATCCATGAATTACATTTTCTTCTGTTAAGTATGACAGGGTCTTCGTGTGGTTTATAATATCTCCTAACCATTAAAGGAAGTAAGCTTGTGGCATCAGCCGTGGGTTATTCCTCCAAGGAGAGAGCTAATAGCCAATTAGATTTGGGATATACAGACATATGGCTGCCACTGCTGCACAGTATTTTCAGGCAGATGAGGTTGTAGCTGGAGCTGACGGAGGAGTCTTGCTTGACTCAAGGAGACCTCTATTTGCTTTATTGGTTTAGTGGCCTTTGGTAACACTCTCTGGCATTCCAGAGACCATCTGTGGTCTCTGCAAGTGCAGTCTCCATACATCTTTCCCATGTTTATATTAGGTCTTCAACAGCAGGGCCTTATCGCCTCTCTTCCTGCAGATATCCCAGTTTGGAGGCAAGGAGCCTTTACCTTTTGTGGGGGCTTGGATCCCCTGGCCAACATCTCCTTGGTAGAATAATCCATTGTTGATGTCAGAGCTCCTGTATTAATATATTTTGCTTAAGTGCATAGCTTAAGGAGACTTTAGCATTATATTTGGTTCTGAATAGTGAATAATCCTTTTCACAGTTTCTATGTCCATTAGTGAATTAAAGAAGGCAGTTTTACTGATTTTACAAGAGAATACCTCTATAAGAGCTGCCTCCAATCTACAGCTGGAGAACGACCTCATCATCATCATATTTCTCCTTATTCTATGGGGGGAGTTAAGAAAGTCTCTTGTATTAAAACCTTTGCAGCACCTAGAAGGTAAGCTTCATTAGGATTCATTAAAAATAGTTGTTACTAGTAGGATCCAGAGAGGGGCCTGATGTCTGCAGCAATCTGAGGCATTTCTTCCCTTCAATGCCCAGAGGAGTCAATCCTTCTGCTGGCACTTTCTGGTACATCCTACTCACTGCAATGGTAGTTTTTATCACAGCAACAGAAAAGATAATACACCCTTTCCCAGTAGACTGAGAACTTTATATGTGTCTCAGGTCCACTCACCAATTACCAAGTGCTGGACAGCTTCACTTGTCCACTTGATACACCTGGATAAAGACAACCTCAACTGAGGAATTTTCTCCATTGCATTGGCCTGTGGCTGTATCTGTGGGGCATTTTCTTGATTGTTTAGTGATGTAGGAGTGTGCAGCCCATTGTGAGTGGTGCCACTCCTAGGCAGGTATAGGAAAGCAGACTGAGCACAGGCCTAGGGATGAAGCCAGTAAGCAGCACTCCTCCATGGTCTGTGTTCCAGGTTCCTGCCTTGAGTTCTTGCTTTGGCTTTCCTCTGTGACAAACGATGATATCTAGATGTAATATAAAATAAACACTTTCCTGGGACTGGAGAGATGGCCTAACGGTTAAGAGCACTGACTGCTCTTGAAGAGGACCCAGGTTCGATCCCCAGCACCCACATGGTGGCTAAGAACCATCTTTAACTCCAGTTACAAGTGAATCTGACACCCTCTTCTGACCTCCACAGCATTGCATGACATGGGTGCACAGACCCACATGCAGACAGTACATTCATAAACATAAAAAATAAAAAAAATAAATAAACCTTTTCCTCCTCAAGTTGGTGTGGTCAGAAATTTTATCACAGCAATTGAAAGCAAACTAGAAAACCCCCTGTAACCTCAGGGAGGAATTCTACTCTTATGATGTGGTTTAGTCCAGCAATAGAGAAAACTGAAAACCTACACGCAGCAAAAAGCTTTTTTTAATGACAGTTATTACAATCCTATATATTTACAAAAAGTACTAATTGGGGCTGGAGAAATGGCCAAATTTTTAAGGACATATAATCCTCTTCTAAATGGTTCATTTCCTAGCACCCATGTTGAACAGTTCACAACTGCCTGTAACTGCATGTCCTGGGGACATAATACCCTTGTCTATCTTCTATGTACACCTGAACTCATGTGTACATACCCATATACTGAACAAAGATATACACATAATTAAAGATAAAAAGTACGAATTGCCTATTCTTTATCAAGTATTTATTTATTTACTTACTTACTTACTTACTTACTTACTTACTTACTTACTTACTTAGACAGGGACTCTCTGTATCCCTGGCTGGCCTGGATCTCACTATGTAGACCAGGCTGGCCTTAGTCTCACAGTGATCCCCCTTCCTCTGCCTTCAGAGTCCTGGTATTAAAGGGATGTGCCACCAAAGCTCAGCTCTTTATCAAGTATTCTAGTGGGCTTTAGAAAGACAGTATATGAGAGAGTGATACTGTCTGTCAGCATTAGGAGGACCCCCAGAGGTGTGTAGCTAGGAGGTGAACAGAAGTTTTTTGTGTTCCTAAAACATTTTCCCAGAATTTCACTCCTTCAAACATTTGTGAATTTTGACATGATGATCTTTATGACCAAGGAAAAAATATAAGAAATATTAAAATAATGATAAAATGGTAGTTAAAAATATCCTTTTTCTGGGGCTGGAGAGATGGCCTAGCGGTTAAGAGTGCCGACCGCTCTTACAGAGGACCCGGGTTCGATCCCCAGCACCCACATGGCGGCTGAGAACCGTCTGAAGCTCCAATTCCAGGAGAACTCCAGTTCCAGGGGAATCCGAGACCCTCTTCTGAACTCCGCGGCGTTGCACGACACGGGTGCACAGACTTGCATGCAGACAGTACATTCATACACATACAGAAAATAAATAAAATTAATAAAAAAAAATATCCTTTTTCTTGGTCCTTTCCTTTCCATCCATTGTCAAGCTCATTCCCTTCACCCATCTTATACAAGCCGCCGCCTTCACATCAGCCCCCCACTTTTCTCCAAGCAGTGAGAACAATTCCAAACACTGTCAAGGAGAATAATTTCTATTGACAAGAGTAAACAGATTCAGGGTCCTGTACCCCTCTGCTTCTAGGCTTCCGTTTCTCTAGTTCAACATTAAGGCTTGACAACAGCTGCCTTCAGAGACACTGGAGACATAAGAACTTGTTTGGAGGCTCTCCATTTTTTACATATCATCCCTGCAAACTCAGAAACCAGTCCCCATGTGTGTAAAATAGAGATTAAGGCAGCAGATGTACTATAAGGTATCAGAGATGATTCCTGTAATGTGCTTGGTGAGATGGTCAATGTGAACAATGCTGATAGTGATTCTGGAAAACATTGCTTTATGGCATTCTAGAAGTTGGATAATTCTGGCTAAACCATCCAACATGTGACATTACATTGGGCATGTTCTAATATAAGGATGTTATATACTAATGTTAAGTCAAAGACAGCCTGAATTCAAATGTTTCCCAGGCATACCACAGATAATATTTGTTGCTCTTTCCTCCAGTCTTAGGCTATAACCATGCCTGTGAGAAAGCTAGAACGCAACTACAGATGGGAGAAATCTGCTCTTGTACAGATGGTACTTTGTCAAAAGATATGGAGATTCTTTTTTCCTTTTTTAAATGTATTGTTTTATATATCTTTTACAAATATATATATATATACATATATATACATATATACAAATATATATATATATATACACACACACATATATACATATATATATATATATATATATATATATATATATATTTGTAAAAGATTATGTTACAATTCAAATCTAGACCCATGTACCCTTCCTAACACCCTCACCCCACCAGATTCACCATTTCGGTCAGTTCTTTGATGCAGTCTTTTCTGTTGTTGGTGGTGGTGTTGTTTTTTCCAATATGCATCACTCCCCACAAGAAATATTTACAACTAGGTTATTGGCTCTAGCATCCACAGATGAGGGATAACATTGGTCATTTTTTTTCTGGGACTGTGTTACTTCACTTAACATAATATGTTCTAGTTCCATCTATTTACCTGCAAAATACATGATGTTGTCTTTTTATTTTTTATTTTTTTAATTTTTTTTAATAATAGGACATGTGCTGGATAGCTTTATTGTCAACTTGACACACCTGAGTTGAGGGAGCCTCAATTGGGGAATTGGCTCCATTTGGATTGGCTTGTGGCCACATCTGTGGAGTATTGTCTTGATGGTCGAGCAGTGTGGGAGTGCCCCAGTCCACAATGAGTGGTGCTGCCCTGAGCAGGTTGTTGTGTATGATATAAGAAGGCAGGCTGGGCATGAACCAGAGGAGCAAGCCAGTGAATAGTACTCCTCCATGGCCTGTGCTTCAGCTCCTGCCTCCAGGTTCCTGCCCTGAGTTCTTGCCTTGGGCTCCCTGAGAACTGTGACCCAGGAGATGTAAGCTGAATAAACCCTTTCCTCCCCAAGTTGGTTTTGGTCAGAGTGTACTATCATGTTGATCATATAAGAATCCAGTCTATGTTTCTGAAGTTTCGTAGTTCAACCAATTGAGATGTTGTCTTTTTTTTTTATTGTCTTTTCGAGACAGGGTCTTCCTGTAGCCCCAGCTGTCCTGGAACTCTCGCTGTAGACCAGGCTGGCCTTGAACTCACAAAGATCCTCCTGCCTCTGCCTCCCAAGTACTAGGATTAAAGGCGTGCACCACCACGCCTGGCAGGATGTTGTCTTTTTTTTTTACTGCTGCATAGAACTCCATTGTGTAGTTGTACCACATTTTCTCTATCCACTCGTCAGTTGAGGGGCATTTGGGTTGGTTCCAGCTTTTTGTTATTGTGAACAGAGCTGCAATAAACATAGCTGTACATGTATCTCTGCAGTGAGAAGAGTCTTGTGGGTATATACCCAGGAGTGGTATGACTGGGTCAGGTGGTAATGCTCATTTTGAGTCTTCCAAGGATTCTCCACATTGCTTTCCATATTGGCTGTAAAAGTTTACATTCCCACCAGCAATGGATGAGTGTTCCCCTTTCCCACAACCTCTCTAGCACTTGGTATCATTTGTTTTCTTGATCCTAGCCAGTCTTATCAGAGTGAGATGATCTTAAAGTGGTTTTAATTTGCATTTCCTTAATTATTAGGTTGAACACTTTTTTAAGATATTTCTCAGCCATCTCTAATTCCTCACTTGTGAAGACTCTGTTCAGCTCTTTGCTCCATCTTTTGAGTGATTCATTTGTTTTCTTTCTTCTTTGTTTTCTGAGTAGTTATATATTCTCAAAATCAATGCTTTGTCAGATGTATCTGCAGGGAAGGTTTCCTCCCACTCTGTGGGTTTTCTCTTCACTTCCTTGATTGTTTCTTTTGATGTACAGAAGCTTTTGAGTTTAATGTGGTCCCATTTGCCAATTGTCAACCTTAATTCTTGTGCAGCTGCTTTCTGATTTAGGAAGTTTTTTCCTATGCCTGTCTTTTAGTCTGCTGCCAAATTTTTCTTCTATGCCTTCAGAGTTTGGGGTTTCACATTGAGGTCTTTAATCCATCTGGAGCTGACTTTTGTACAGGGGGAGAGGTAGGGGCATAATTTCATTCTTCTACAAGTTGTCATCCACTTTTGTCAACCACTTGCTGAAGATGCTGTCTTTCCTCCATTCTTGACCGCCTTGTCAAATATGAGGTAGTTGAAATTATATGTGCTCAAGTTTGGATCTTCAGTTTTGTTCCATTGATGAACAGGTCTATTTGTGTGCCAGTACCAAGCTGTTTTAATGACTATAGCCCTGTAATATAGTTTGAAGTCTGTTATAGAGATCACCCCTGTATTGCTCTTTTCACCCAGGGTTGCTTTAGCTATTAAGGGTCTTTTGTTTTTCCAAATGAAATTAAGGACCTTTTTTTCCAAGCCTGTGAAGAAACTCTTGGGGATTTTAATTGGGATTGCATTAAATCTGTACAAGAGTTTTGGTAGAATGGACATTTTTACTATATTAATTTTCCCAGTCCATGAGCATAGGAGGTTGTTCCATCTTCTGATGGAAGACTTCAACTTCCTTCTTCTGGGGTTTAAAATTTTTGTTGTAGAGATCTTTGGTGTCTTTGGTTAGGTTTGTTCCTAGGTATTTTATTGGTTTTGAGGCTATTGTGAGTGGGAAAGCCTCCTTGTATTCCTTCTTCAGTTGCTTGTTGTTGGTGTAGAAAAAGGCTACTGATTTTTATAGGTTAATTTTGTATCCTGCTACTTTACTGAAGCTCTTAGTCGTTTCTAGGAGTTTTCTGGTGGAGTTTTTAGCATCCCTTAAGTAAACAATCATATCTTCTCTAAAAAGAGATAGCTTGACTTCCTCTTTTCCAATTAGAACTCCTTTAATTTCCTTTTCTTGTCTTATTGCCATACCAAGTATTTCAAGCACTATATTGAACATGGGTGGTGACATAGGCAGCCTTGCTGAGTTCCTACCTTTAAAGGGAATGCTTCTGTCATTTCCCCATTTAGGATGATATTGGCTGTAGGTTTCCTGTATATGGCTTTGATTACATTGAGGAATGATCCAATACAATTCCCTCTAGTACTTTATAACATTACATGCATGTGCATTCCAAATAACTAGATTGTGAGCATATCAGATGAAAATCCTTCCTTTCTGGAGCCTCTTATGGTCATATATATATATATATATGTATATAATATATATGCATATTTATCATATCATAACGCAAATGCATATATTATGTATGTGGTGGTATATGTGATGGTGTATGTGTGTGCGCATGTGTATGACAGAGAGAGAGTGAGTGAGAGAGAGAGTATATTTCATAGTTTGTGTAATGGTGAGATGTGTGTTGTGTTGCATGTGATGGTGTTTTCATGTCTATAATGGTGTATGTAATGATTGGTGAATGTTTGATTATGTGTGATGGTATTTATGTGGTGGTGTATGCATGTGATGATGTTTTGTGTGCATGTGTGTGTGTGATGGTAGGCAGGTGAATATGTGTATGTAATGGCGTGATACTTTATATATATGATAGCATATGCCTGTGATTGTGCATGCATGTGTGTATTTGATGGTGTGTGTGATGGTGTATGTGTGTGATGGAGTATATGATGGCATGTGTATAATGCCTATGTGATAGTGTATGTGATAGTGTGTGCATGTGATGGAGTATGTGATGGTGTGTGTATATGATGTGTGTAGGTCATGGTGTGTGTGTGGGTGTGTATGTGTGTGTGTGTGTAGGTGAAATTGAGTGTAATGGTCCGATGATGATGGTGTGTGTATGTGTGGTATATATTTGTATTTGTGAATATGTGTCATATGCTAGGTATACTTGCTAGCTAATGAGAGCTAGAACAGAAAGTTTAAAGAGACAAGATTTGATAAAAGAGGAAAAGTCTAACTTCTGAGTGCAGATCTACAAGAGCCCTTTAGCGATCCATGAGCTCAGGCAAGAGATGGGCCTTTCAGCAAGGTGAACTGCATGTGCAGGAGCCCTGAAGAAAGAGAAGCCTCACCTTCCTGGGGAGCGCTGAGGAAGCCACTGTGACTGATGGAGCAGATGAGACAGCAGAACAAGGCAGGAAGCTGAGAGCTCCTAGAAACCGGAAGTCCTCATCAGGATTTGGCTTATCATGAATGAGGGAAGCTTTTGTGTTATGTTGACTAGAGAATGGACACACTGACATCTGTTTTCAGGTCGTTCTGGCTAGGAGCTGATTAAGGCTTCTGTATAAGTCCAGCCTAAGTTATGAAAATGTAGATAATTACACCAAAAGGCCCAGAAAATCATGCAGATGAGAGTTAACCCAGCACTTTGCTTTGTGCTGTCCGTTTTGACATATACAGAAATTATTCCTTAAATACTTTGATAAGTCTACTTGATGAGAGACATTTTGCAAGGTCTGAGGCTGAGGTAAAGGCATTATCTAAACTCTTCAAGAAGCTTATCACTTAGCTTAAAAGAAGTCCAGTTTGCAATAAAAATAATGTGTGATGCAGACAAGAAAACATAATTTAGACTGTGGGACTCTGGGACAGCTTTACTGAGGATATAGGTTTGATTTCTGCCTTGTAGAAAGAATAGGAAATTGGCTGCCTGAAAAAGAAGGGTAGCAGGTATTCCACAACTTGGCACTGAAGTACCTTTTATTGTAAGTACTAAAACCCCACCAAAATTGGAATTATTTTTCTAACCAGTGTTTCAGTTTAAGAATCTTGAGAATTTTGTAGCCTTTGTATATTTAAAAGTGTTTCCCATATAATACTGAAAATGTATGTTGAAAATTAGTGTGCTCATGGAAGACTCAAATAATCCCCTGCCTTTGCATCTTCCTTTCAAGGGAATATATAGGAAGCCACAAGTTATTTTTCATATGATCATTCCCCTTTTTTCTCATTTTGTCTGATTGTGGCTGTTCTCAATCAGAATTCACTACACAAGCTAGATGTAAAGCATAAGTACATGCTACTGTTTAAGTCTTTAATTGACTTGTCTGTTCCCATTCTAATCAGCTAAGCATAAATTTATCTAATTAGAAAATTGAGGGACTGGGGAAATGGCTCAATGGGTAGGAGTGCTTGCTTTAAAAC
This sequence comes from Rhizomys pruinosus, assembly GCA_009823505.1. Taxonomy (NCBI): domain Eukaryota; kingdom Metazoa; phylum Chordata; class Mammalia; order Rodentia; family Spalacidae; genus Rhizomys; species Rhizomys pruinosus. The sequence goes on from VZQC01007611.1 coordinate 3,329,568, forward strand.
CAAGAGGACCTAAGTTCAAATCTCTAGAACTTATGTAATAAATAGTTGACCATGAAACACAAGCACTGGGGAAAGGAGGCATTTTGAACCTGTGGGCTAGCTGGTCAGTCAGCCTAGTAAGAAACCCTGTCTTGAAAGATGGATTGAAGAGTGATGGAGGAAGATACTTGATGTCTTTCTCTGGGTTCTGTTTGCATCCTCAAGAGGGAGAACACACCTATGTATCCTTTTGTATGCAACACTCATGAACAGTCACACACACACATGCCACACACACACACACATGCACACATACAGGCATCAAATTGCACACACATACTAAAATAACAACAAAATGTGAGGTATTCCCATTAATTTTTTTTACTGTGGTCTCTAATCCATGTGAAAAAATGTTTCTCACTTCAGTTATTTTATAGATAATATAATCAACACTCAGTTGAATGCAGTTTTTATATTTCGAGCACCTCTACAGCTCATACAATGGCTCCCAACCAAACCCTGTCCCCTCTGAGTCCCAGCCTCCGCAGCCATCCCAACATCCAAATTAAGCCATTTCCAGTCAAGCTCCCAAATCCAGATGTTGTTCTGTGCAAACAGATCCGCTGGAGTCTACTCAGCCCATTTTGAAATCCTAGGTAAGCCATACTCTTCCTCATCCAACAGTACTCAATCTGCTATAGATTTTCAGTCCAGGGTCAGTCCCCCACCCATTTCTCTTGCTCTGCTTTGAGACCTTGTTTCAGTTGGCATGGGTCCCCTGTCTGATGCCTATGTTGCCACAGGTTTACATGTAAAAGCTTACAGTCAGTTGTAGGTCACTGCCTCTCTACGTTCATGCACCAGCCCTGGCTTTTACAATCTTTTCACTCCCTCTTCCTTCCGTAATGATCCCTGGGCCATGGGTAGGTGAAGTTCAGTATAGGGGTCCCGTCCAGTGATACGCACTCTGCAGGCTCCCATTCTTTGGAGGTTGACTAGTTGTAGGCTTCAGTTTGCCTCAAATTCTATTGTGTACGGAAACATTACTGGTGAGAATTGAGGGTTATGCTCATTTTCTCCATGCCCCACATTCTGTGTGTAGGGGTTCAATTGTGGATGTGTCTCTTAGCAATGGGGGTTTGTTTGTTTTTTTACATATATATGTTCTGTTTCTGACCAGTTGTCAGATTCTGCAGTGGCCTCCATTTTTTGCATAGAGTAGCTTTTTTGATAGGTGGTATACAATATGCTTGTCTGTAAACACAAGATTCCATAGTTAGTGTATGGTAAGAAATTTCATTTGTCTAGAGATATGACCCCAATAGGCTTTCTCTAGGTTTTATGTCCTCTCCAGCCCTGTGCCTTTGGATGAGTTAATCATGGCTCTCATGAGTTCACTCCTATTGAGAGTTCCAAGTACAATTAAGTAGCTGTTGACCATCCCCCAGACAACGGTGCCTTTACTGCACCAATAAACATAGTTTTCTGGGCAGCTCATCGTGGTTGTCAGAGTTTGGTGCTGAGTTGTACCATTGTTTAACCCTGTCTCATAGCAGTGTGAACATTGTTTAGCATTATGAGTGCTTAACTTCAGATAGAAAAATTGCAAGTCAGCTCCTGTTCCATAAATCAAAGTCCCATTCTTGAATCATGTCCCGCTCTGAACAGTAGGGCCTCATCTTCTATTTCTGGTAGGTAATAAAGAGCTTTGGAGATAGCCTGCTTTTGAGAATCACTTGGGTCATTCTCAATAAACATTCAAAGGGAGGCATCTTCTGTCTTGTGCTGTGTTCCCTGTCAGTGCACAGGTTGTGTAACCTGGCAGCTGTGTGGCAGGGAATGCACTTCCTTTACAAGGTGAGATTTCAGCGAAACATTTGCCTGATTTTCACTCTACTGAATTTCTTATGCACATATTCTAAAATTCAAGAGAGGATTTGCTGGTTAGCATCTTTTGGAAGGAATCCTTTGGAAAGCACATGAAGAAGCTGTGTGCTCATTCCATTATAGAGAGCCTGCTTAGGCATGACATTTGTACTCAAGAACTGCTGCACAAATGGGTTCATGCAGTTAACCTTCCTCCAAATTGCCATCCTCTACTTTATCCTATGAAACAACTGGTGGAGGAGAAAATGTTAATTATGAAGCTTTTCAAGATTAAATTTTTTTTCATTTTGAGAAAGTGGAGTGTTCACCACTTTCCATGTTAAATAAGGTCCCTTGCTTGGCAACATGGGGTCTGCGGTGGTAATTGTGTGCTCACAGAGAATACTTGATGGCAGAGGAGACAAGTGCAAAAAGCAATTTTTGCAACAGCCAACCAGAACAGCCTGTTCTGTTCTCAATAAATTAATGGATTTAACCTTGCAGCTGGAGCGGTGTTATTATGCAAATACTCTCAGAATATTATAAAAGCCAACCTATTCTCTACAGAAAAAGTTGTTCCTTTCTTTCCGAGAATTATGTGACTAGATAATTGGCACATTGTATAACCATATAACCTAAGGAAAATATTTTCAGTCAATCTACTGATTTTCATTGTATATCACAATATTTTCAGCAATTGCATGAGGCTTTTACCTAGAAAAATACATATTTAGCTTAGTAAACTCCAATGTCCTTATTCAAATAAGAGGGAATGGGAAATATTGGTTGAGTTTATTTTCTGTTATGTTTATTTTAATCAGAAATAAAAATGTACGACTACTTTGCTTTTATTCAAGTGTGGTGATGTGCTTATGGTGAACGTCGTCAAGCCATGTCCCTCCATTTTCATTAGTGACAGACTAGAGAACTGTGACCTAATTATTTGATCAAGTTGATAGCCACTTTGGTTTTTGAAGCAAATCATAGATTTATCACAGATATAAAACATTCCCCGTAGAAGATTCACTCTTGGTAATTGATCAATTGTAAATGTCACTCAGAGAGTCCTTCATAGGATTGAAGCTCCATGATAATAATATCTGTGAAATTTTTGAAGTAATTTTAAGTTAAATGTTCATGAGTAGAAGCAAGTGCAGTTGCTTTTACTAGACATCAGTGAATCCATCAGAAATGATAATTAGTTCAGCAACTTTATTTGAATAAGTTGGTGCAGTACTTTGGATGCATCCTCATCCTGTTCATTCTATTCCAGATCTTTATCATCTGCTCCTATAAATATCCAGTTTCTTTAACTGTACCTGTGTAAGTTCTTACAAATCCAGCACACAATTTGAAAGCTTGAGTTGTATTTCTTGTATCTTGACCTTTGTAAACATGTTTTCTTCACCTATAGTACGTATTTGAGTATATATTTCTGAGATATTTTAGATAAATAATATATGAAAAAGTTTAAAATCTTTAAAATAAAACAAAATAAATGTTTAGTGATCTTCACCTATTTTTTTAGTGTTTTATCTCTAAGCAAGTTTTTGTGAACTAACTTCCAATAATTCCCATGCTGCACGCCACACAAAACACTTTTACATTTTATTTATTAGTTTAAATTTCTATATTGTACAGAAAATAAATAAGAAAATATTGATTACAAACTAACAGTGACCTCAATTTAACAAGTATAACATTGGTTTTAAAAACTCAACCATATGTTGAGTTCTTCAATGCTCTTGTCTCATGATGTACTTAACATTTGTCATAAGTAATCTCTAGCCAGAAAGCTGCTAGCCACTCATTCTTTTTTTTAAATTATCTTTTGTGGGGCTAGAGAGATGGCTCAGTGGTTAAGAGCACTGACTGTTCTAAGAGGACCAGCACCTACATAGCCACTAACAACCATCCCTAACTCCAGTTCCAGGGAATCTGATGGCTTCTTCTAAGTTCCATGGGCATTCCATGACACAGGTGCACTTACATACAGGCAGGCAGTATACTCATACACATAAAATAAAAGTAAATATATTAAAAATAAAATAAATTTTAACTTTTGCTGAAATTTTGCAAATTTCATTCTGTTCTTCTACTCTAGTAACACCTGAATACATCTCTCCTTTCTGCTTATCTCCAGTAACACTGAATACTTCTCTCCTTACTGCCCATCTCCACTAACACCTGAATACTTTTCTCCTTACTGCCCAGCTCATCTACACACACTTCTCTCCTTCTCTCTGTCTTTCTCCAGTACTACAGTGACTCTATCTTGAATTTCACTTTCATCAGTTCTTGATTTGAACCACTGTGGAGCCACATGTTTTTGTCCCTAAACAACACATTATTACTTTTGTGGATTTTGAGACACTATATTAATATAGAGGCTATTTTTTCCCCAAATTGCATCACTATGTTTTTGAAACAGTCACATCTATGACTTTTGAATTACAAAAATTTTGTAATCACAAATCTTTGGTATTTGTGAAGTTTGTCCACCTGCCTTATTATTTCACTTCTTCTCCTACCTGTGGCATTGTTGTGTTTTTTCTATGTTGTTTTTCAAGGACAGAGACTGCTTCTATGACCTCTTTTATACACACTTTGTTCTTATAACACATGGCAGTTATATCCTATAAAGTCAACCAGAACATAGAATTAGTGAACACAAAATCATTTTCCCTAGAGAAAATATAGGGTTAGATCCATCGGAACCTGCAGTCACAAATTTTCATCGAGCAATCAATATATAACTATGCTTTATGTGCCTTTCTGTTTAAAGACACTTTATTTAGTATTGAGTGTAATTCATTGTTATTGCATTCACGGCCAGCCACATTATAACTCTTCCCTGAATGATGCTTATAAAACATACTTTTTTTTTCTCAAAACTTAGGAGAACAAGACAACATTTCACTGGTTGGTGAAACAGAGAGGAAACAAATCTCTCTCTCTCTCTCTCTCTCTCTCTCTCTCTCACACACACACACACACACACACACACACACACACACACACACACGAAGCCAACCAAAAATGACCAGAAAATAACATTTTCTGGGAATGAAGATGAAGTCAGGAGGCAAAGCATCCCTACAGCCTGGTATGAAGACACAGATTTCTCACCTACCAGATTTCTCAGCAGCACATGCTCACATCTGTGACTGACAGCTGTGTGCAGCAAAGCTTATTTGTTAGTCTACATGTTAATGAGTGGGGAAATTCACAAACATGAATGAGGATTGTTTATCTCAGTGTAGTATTTTCAAACATTAACTTTGCTAAGTATTTCTGAGAGAACTTGTTGAAAGTCACTTTCTGGGCTGGAGAGATGGCCTAGTGGTTAAGTGTGCCAACTGCTCTTGCAGAGGACCCGAGTTCAATCCCCAGCACCCACATGGCGGCCAAGAACCGTGTGAAACTCCAATTCCAGGAGAACTCCAGTTCCAGGGGAATCTGACACCCTCCTCTGACTTCCGCGGCATTGCACGACACGGGTGCACAGACCTGCATGCAGACAGTACATTCATACACTTAGAGAAAAATAAATAAAAAATTAAAAAAAAGAAAGTCACATTCTTATCCCTAGGCCTGATGTAATTAGTTGAAAATATTGTACAGGGACCAAAGACACTGCGTTTCTAACTTGCTTTAGAAGGTTACTGACAATACTTTTGAGAATACACACTGTAAGCCATTTCTTCTTAAACAGCCATATCAACTGTCCAAGGCTTATGTCCTTCTTAAAATTGCAAGTTCAAAGTTTGTGCTAAATTGAAAAGTCACAGTTTATTCTTACCAACCACTTTACCTAATTCTTTTCAAAGAAGCTACAGTGATTTGTATTCTGCATTAGCAATGTTACAAAGGTTCCGTGCCATTACCAGTATTTGATTTAATCAAGCTTCATTTATGCCAGTCTTTTCATTCTCCCTCCATTTCTCTAATCTCTGAAAAGGTTCAGTAAAGACCCAGATGTTAATTTCCCTTCTACATTCCTCTTGTGCAATGTTTCTGTAAGAACCTTTTGCCTAGTTTCTGATGTGCCATTATTGCTATGCTAATTTATGTTAATAAGTGCATTCAAGGATACATCTGTCTGAAGATTCTATCTTTTGTTAGAATATTTATCATTTTTGATAATTTATCCTTATCCCACATTCTAAGTTGATGGTTACGTCCCATTAGCATATCATAGACACTATTAACTTTTGTTACAAGTATGCTTAGACATTTGTGTGAACTTTTTTTTGTATCCTGCATAAAAGAAGATTCCATCTCAAATAAAGAAAAATGAGGGAGTGTTAATTAGATTAGCTCTTTGGAAACCAGGGCCTGGAGCACTTCTCTCTTATACTCTGCCTCTGGTTCCAGGAAGGCTGTACAATTGTCAAATTCGTATCCACTAGCAGAAATATATGATGATCTACAAATGTGAACTAAATATGTAATTTATGAATGTGTTTAATATATTTATAAAAATTAAGTATAAGAAGAAAATAAACATATGAAACAGCATATTTTGTAGAGAGCTAACAGGAAATTCTAGAACAGACCTACCAACTAAATTTTGACCTTTACATATTTTGCAAACAGTTTAGAGAAAGGTTAAGAAGAAATCAGTTAACTAGAAAATATATGTGAAGAAATTACTGACATGTATTATGGAGAGACAAGGAGATATGATATACGACTTATGGTCCTAAGAGTGTAGAGGGAAAGTCGGAATTTTACTAGAATGACCGGCAAAGAATGCAGAACAACAATTTCAGAGCAAGAAAGGAAGGGGAAGTATTCAGAGCTCTTAAAAATACTAATTCAAAGTTTGGATGCTCAGTAAAGCATGAACACATAGCTAAAAAATGTACTCTAAAGTCATTTGCTAGTGCTAGAAAATAAAGCAAGGTGACAGAGAACAGTCAGAGAAATGAATCCATGTTTGTAGTAAAATCCAAGGGAAAGTCTCTCTGGTGATGAGAACTTCACTGGAAATCTAAACAAGGTGACTACATGGGGAAGCTGTGCTGAGAAGGGCAAGTAGCATATGAATTAAAACAGCTTCAAGAAGACATTCTGGCAGCAATTAGTAAAACTATATACATATACATATATATATATCTATATATATATATATATATATATATATATATTCTGCTGCTTCATAATCCTATCTGGAGGGTTTTCTCACATAAAGGAAATATATTAAATACATATAATATTATTATAGAAATTATATAGATCATCAGTAAATACACTGAGACAGTATATTTTTGTTAATTGACCAAAATATTTTAGTAGAACTCTGCAATAATGAATGATGTTTCCATTTCCCCAGTTCTATGCTGGGCTTTTGTCTGCTTGGGTTTGCATGGCTCTGGAACATGTTGACACCGTTATTGTAGGTTCCTATGAGCAAGGTCCCAAGAGGCTGTAAAACTCCATTTTGAACGATACAGTCTTGCACATCCTCCCCTGGCTCCTACAATCTTTCTGAGCCCTCGGTGGATGAAACTATAGGAGACCTGCCCAAGAATCCACACTCTGAGGACTCTTATTTTCTCTCTTTGACAGTTTATGTCGTTTTGTGCTCATGGACCTCTGTTGCATGAGGGAGCCTCATTGATGATAGTTGAGAGATGCATTAATGTTCTCTCTACCTCTTCTTCCACTTGTTCTACCTCTTGAGCCTTGAGTGTAGAGTTCTATGATAGATGTGCCACCTAAGACGAGGAATTTCAAAATCCCCATGTGTGACAGTTGTGGAACTCTGTAATAGTCACTATCTGTTGCAAGAGAAGCTACTTTGATGAGAGGTCATTGGCATACTTGTCTGTAAATACAAAGATCCATATTCAGCACAAGTAAGAGATTATATTAGTCTAGGAATGTGGCAGACTTGGGGTTTCCTCTAAGATCTATGAGCTCTGCAGCCATGTTTATTTGGCTATGTTTAAAGTACCATACATGAGTTCCCTCTTAGTGAGTGGGCTTTAAATCCAATTAGGTAGCTGTTGATTCTCCCACAATAAAAGTGCTACTACTGCACCCATACAGTTTGCTGTACCAGTCATTGTTGTGGTTACTAGGCTTTAAAGCTGGGGTTGTGCCATTGATTCATGTTCTCCCTTAACACTTTGCATAATGTTCTCAAAAACTATAAGAGCTAGCCATCAGGGATGTGGATTCTAGGTCAACTCCAGCTCCTTTGCTCCAAATATTGTGTGTGAAGTATGTCCTGTCTGCAGCAATAGTTCTTTACCTTCAAGTGCTGGGAGGGAATCAAAAGCTATGGCAATACCCTGTGTAAATTTGGGAGTCTCTTGAATGATCCTGACCAACATGCTTAAGGGAGGTTTCTCCTGTCTGGCATTGCTTATTGTTATATAGCCTTCAGCTATATGCATGCATTCATGTAGAGATATTTTATGTTTATTTTGTCAGTAGGTTTTTGGACTACTGATACAATTCCCTCTGTTTTTTATGTGTTTGTTTTTTTTTTTTTAAACACAAGCTAGGTATTATCTATCGCTCCTCGCTCTGTCCCTTTAACCTCCTCTCTATTAACTTTATAAGATCACTAAAAAATTGAAGATTAACTGACTAAACAAAACTGGAGAAATGCTCGGGATTATTAAAAGGCTAGCTATAAATCCCTGACAGTACAAGTGTTTACAAATATAAATGCCATTAATAAATTAAGCTCATCTAGTCACTGAAATTTTTCCTACAGGTGTCTGTTAACCTTTTTATGAAAACACTTTTGAGTTTTGTAAACTACTTTGAATAATTATATGCAGTCATAATGAACTCACTTGAAGTTCTTGAAAATAGTCATTCCTGTTAGTTATTCTAAACTGCTTTAGAGGAAAGAGCATTGCTTGTGCCTGGTTTAATGCACTACAATCAAGCTATGTAGTGCTTCTCAGGAGAAGCTATCTGCCATGACGATGATCTATAGTCCATAGATGGTGGCCTGAGTCTGACAGGCATTTATTGATTAACTGTGTGGCTTCAAAATCCAATGCACATTCCTCCTCAAAACTCTTAGAAAACCGTGAAATGAAGGTGCTTTCTTCTCAGTAAGAAAGCTCATGCAAGTCACCAATGATGCTTGGAGCAAATGCCCATTAAGACCAGAGAAAAACACAGGTTTTAGACACTTTTTTTTTAATTTTTATTTATTTCTGTATGTGTATCAATGTACTGTCTGCATGCTGGTTTGTGCACCCGTGTCGTGCAATGCCGCGGAGGTCAGAAGAGGGTCTCGGATTCCCCTGGAACTGGAGTTCTCCTGGAATTGGAGTTTCAGACGGTTCTCGGCCGCCATGTGGGTGCTGGGGATCGAACCCGGGTCCTCTGTAAGAGCGGTCGGCGCTCTTAACCGCTAGGCCATCTCTCCAGCCCAGGTTTTAGACACTTGATGAAGATCATAAGGACTGAGCGGACTTTATCTGAACTGTCCTTTGCTGTATCATCCTCGTCTCCTCACCATTGTGTCACCCTGAGTGACTTAGACTTGATTTTATGGCTCTTTCTTTTGTATCCTCACTCACACACTCTCACCCTGGGTGAGAGTGTGTGAGTGAGGATACCTAACTATTCCTAAATGGGCAGCTCAAGGTCAAGTCTCTCCTCAAGCCTCAACTCATTGTGGTTCTCAGCCACAACTCATTCCAACTTAATCTCTTATTTTCTGTCCCTGCCTACTTTAGGTTTATTTACCCATAACAGTTGCAAAAATTGTTTGAGAAAGTAAGTATGTTTCAATCTGTTCATTGGCTTCTGAGCTATCACAATAAAAACTTAATTCCACACAGCGGCCTGCAATGTGTCCTTGATGGACACAGTGACTTCTGTTCTGCTGACCTTCCTCGACCTCATCAGTAACATCCTGCACTTTTTGTTTACCTGATTTCATCAATCTTGCTTATTCTAGAATTTTCTAGCACCCTCTTTTGTAATTCTAAACATTCTACCCATGATGCACCTTCTCCTTATAACCTTATGAATCATGTACTCAACTGTCTTCAGTGTCTATTTTCCCTTAACAGCATTAAAGAAAATCAGGATGCTACCCAGTATACCATAAATCTTGATCTGATTTCTCCAAATATAGTTGACACATTGATATATCAGGTGTTGGTTTACCTGTGTTTTTGTTGTATGTTTCACATCATAGAAAATACAGATGGTGATCTCGTGGATACTGGAGTGCCTACTGAAAAATGTGTGTAACTAATGAGACGGACTAGGTGAAAGTTGCAGTAGCATCCTGTTAAGTGTGAAGAAGGGTGGATATAAACACAAAATTACAATAATTTAATTAAAAAGTGATTTTTAAAAATAATTTATTACCTTTGTTCTCAGTAATATTTCTTTATATTATTTACAATTTCTATAATTTCAGTTGTGGATGTTTTTGATATTTGGCTTGCAAGATTCCTGAAAATCTAATCATTTGCTTTAGCAAGGTACTATGCGGTGTCCCAGGCCTATGAGGTCCTGGATCACATACAGATTCTCTGGTCTCTAGGTAATGATTTAACTTCCATGTGCCTCATTTGTGAAGTAATTCTAGTAATTGTCACTGTTTTTCAAATATGATGATGAAAATACATTAAATATTGTTAATGAGAATAATTAAACAAATAAGAAAATTTAAGTATTATGATTTTGTTAGTATTTAAATTAACATAGAAAATAAAATACATGTTCTACCAGTCACAAGTGCCAAATTAGGTAAGAAAGACAAAATGAAAATGGTTAGAAATAACTCTTGGGGGGCTGGAGAGATGGCCTAGTGGTTAAGAAAACTGACTGCTCTTGCAGAGGACCAGGGTTTGATCCCCAGCAACCACATGGCGGCTGAGAGCCGTCTTTAACTCCAGTTCCAGGGGAATCCAATGCCCTCTTCTGACCTCCGCAGCATTGCATGACACGGGCGCACAGACCTGCATGAAGAGAGTACATTCATACACATAAAGAATAAATAAAATTTAAAAATTAAAAAAAAAGAAATACCTCTTGGAACTTTTGCAACATTTATTGCACTAATGTGTAACAAGATTTTATATAACAGCTTGACTATAAGCACTATTGCATTGGATTAGAGGCTGTATGTAGCTCAGTGGAAAACATTTGCCTAGCACATCTGAAGGCCTGGGTACCATCCTCCTCACCACAAAACAGAGAGCAGTATCTTTCTACTAGCTACTTCTGTTGTTATTGTCGTGCCCAAGATAAACTATGTAAAACTGACTTAACTGAGAAATTACAATAAGTAGGTGAATAAATACAAATATATTTTACGTCTATGAGGAGAATGGCATATTGTCTTGATGAGATTAACAATTTAATTTAAAATTTATAATATAATTAAAATGACAGTGGCATTGCTTCCACAGAGAAACAAGAAGAAAATATTGTCGTGGAAACTCTTCTCTTAGACTAAACAGCAACTTATCTTTTTATTTACTCTAAAAATGATTAGGGAAGCAACTGCTTTGTATGACCAGAAATTAATGTTTGAAGTTGGTTCCAGCAATGAGTGGCTAATTGACCTTGATCAAGACATTTAACATCTTTAGATTCCTTCATGCATGATCAAGTTACAACATCCAGTATAACAAAGATCTATCTCATAGAATTGTTACAAGAACCACCCTGGTAAGAGATATCGAAACACTTTACATGTGGCAAAATAATAATAGGTGTACTGTCTCCATGTCATTATGAAAACACAGGAATGTTTAGTTTCTGTGTCATGAGTTGTGAGAGTGTTCTTGTCTTCACCTTCCCTTTCCATTCTTTCTCAAGATATTAAAGTGGATGCCCATTCTTCTTTGTTAGTCCTTTCCTTTTTCCATGATCTTTGCTGAGTACCTCACTCAGCCTCTGAAGCCCATGACTCCCATGTGAGTCAGCATAGAAGTTGGATGAGAGTTCAGAATCCCTGTTCTTCCTGCAAATGAAGATTTCTAAGTAAATCTTATTCATTTTACAGTCAATGAGTCACGGCCTCATTGATGCTGGGGACTTGATGAAAGAATAGATGCTTCCTTCCACCCTAGCTCTGATTCATCAAATACCTTGCATTTCACAGGTGTTTAGTTAGTCACCTTATTTTGAATTGGATTTTACATGTAGTATAATCTGTTGAAGCAAGTAAAATCTACTTGGAATAACTCCAGTGTTAGGGAAGGATGTTCAAAAGTCAGAGCGAAAAGAAAGCTATTCATTATTGATGTGGCTCACATCGAGCAATCAATATTTCTTGGTCATCAACTACTACTGTACTATTTCATGCATAAAATATAAGTATAGATCCTTGATCTTGTTAAAAAATAGATCTTGCACCTAACCTTCACCTTCAAAGAATTCATTTAGGTAACTGAATGACAATGTGGTTGCTTTGTCATCCTTTAAATATTTAATATGTGCTATTAGAAGTCATGACAGAACTTAAAGTCATTGTGCATCTAAAATGACTGGTAAATATCAAGATATGATTTTGTTAAATTATTTAAGCAGATCAATTCATCATTTGTCTTCATTTTCTAGAAAATGATGGGCCAAGCCATAAGTTTCAACTTTTTATCACAAAGGCAAGTCGATCATAGACTATCAAGTGTTTTCTTTTCCAACATAGGATTTTAAAATTTGTTCTGCTATTTCCTTAAATATTTTATTAATAAGATTTTTTTCTGTACAGTATTATATGAAAAATATGTAAGGTTAATGCATACCTATTTCATTCTGTCTGTATACACAGTTATTACAGATTAAATTACTCACAACTTTGATTGTAGGTGGTTTCTTCCCAGTGCCTAGGAAGTCACCAGCCTGCTCTCTGCTACCAGTAGATGAGTACTCTGGGAATTCAAACTAATTTTAACATTAGCCTAAGCAAAATGTAATTAGGAAGGCTAATCTGCTCAAAAATACCCCCAGAAAAATCCCTACTTTATGCAATGCCATTCTACTAGAAATGGGCAATTTATGACACACAAATCCCCAGGATTTGACTGCTGTCTATGAGCCTCTCACTTAATTTTGTTTCTTATTTTCATGGATTAGGAGTATTCCAGTATGTCATTTTAGATATGGGATTAAGTTTTTAATTAGATTTTTATGCAAATGTTCAACTTTCTTTAAAATAATCTTCAAAATAACAAATCTAGACCCTGATCAATTCTGTAATTCAGTGTGTCCATGTGAATGTATACATGTGTGAGTGAATGTGTTTTTGTCCATACATATGGGTATGCATATGGCACATGAGTGTGTATGTCTGTCTGTCTGTCTGTCTGTGTGTGCATGTGTGTGATAATGTCATGGCAGCCATGGGAGTAGGGCGTAGGTAATTCTCTTTCTGAGAGTCCTTATCACTGGATCTGCCTTAACATAGCTAACTGAATTTGAATATTAGGCCTATGTAGAGATCATAAATTCTCCCTTACCCTACAATGTTCTATCTCCAAGATTTCCCAGGCTAGAGCCAGACCACCCCCATTTCCCTCCCTCCACTCTGGGTCTTTGTCTGATTAAATTGGCATGGGTCCTATGCTCCATACCACAATTTCCACAAGATTACATGAGCAAGCTTCCAGTGGCCTCTGCTTCCCTGTGTTCACGGACTAACCCTGGCTCTTGCAGTGTTTCTGCCCCTTCTTCCACAATGGCCTCTGAGCCATGAGTTCTTAGGAGAGGTTTCACATAGGAGCATTATCCAGGAACACATACCCTGCAGTATCTTATTCTTTAAAACTTGTCTAGTCTAGTTGTGGCCTTCTGTGTGCATCACACTCTGTTGTATAAGGAAGCTTCACTGCTGAGATCTGAGGGATGCACTAGTTTTCTCTCCCTCCCCCTCCCAATATATTCCTTGAGCCTTAGCTGCAGAGGTTCAATATATATATATATATTAATATATATATATATATATATATATGTCATGTAAGACAGCATCTCTCAGACATATATTCTCTGTGTGTGTGACTAGTTATGGAACCCTTCAGTATCCTACATCTGTTGTAAAAAGAGCTGCTTTGATTAATGGTATATGGTATACTTGTTTGTGAATATAAGGATAGATATTTAGCACATGGTAAGAAACTCAATTTGTCTAGAGATATGACAGAGATAGCATTTTCTCTAGGATCTATGACCTCTCCAGCCATGGGTATTTTTCTATTTTTCTGTGCTTACAGTGCCATCCATTAGGAGGATTTTAAATCCAATTAGATAACTGTTGACTACCTCCCAGATTACGATGACACTACCTCACCAATAGAGAGAGATTACTGTGTCAGTTGTTATGGTTATTAGACATTAAGGCTGGATTTGGCCATTGATTTATTTTCTCCATTATCAGCTTGCATCGTATCATCTAGAACTGTGTGTGCCAAACTTCAGGTAGTAGGCTTCCAGGTTATTTCCTGCTCCCATTGCTTGAAGTCCTGTGTCCAAAATGTGTCCTGTCTTCAGCAGTAAGGTCTTCTGGGAGATAACCAAGAGCTCTGGTCACAACCTGCTTTATTTTGGGAGTCTCTTGGCCCTCTTTTCCAACCACTGGAAGGGAAGGTCTCTCCTGTCTGGCATTGTGTTCCTTGCAATACAGCCCCAGCTATATATGTGCACTAATGTTCAGAGACTGTACACATGTTTCTCAGGGGTTTTGGGGCAACACATTACCCTCTGGCTTCCCTAGCTCCACAAGATCCATTCATCTCTACTGTCTCCCCCAGTATGACCTCCTTCCTCCCTCCTCAGTCCATGAGCACCCATTATCCCTACCCTCCACCAAATAGCCCTGCCTCCCACCATCCCCCATCTCCTGGTTTCCATCCTCCCCCACCTTGGGCCCCTGCTTGTCCCTCCTTCCCCTCTGAGCTGAACTTTCCACTTCCCCACCTCACCCTTAGTGACATCTGTTTTACTATTCCCCTCTTTCAGGTTCCCTCTTTTCCTTTACCTCCGTGTTTCCTTTCCATTTACCTGGCTCCTAGTGTTATATTCACATATAAGGAGTTGGTGTTAGAATTAACAATGAAGGAGAATATATTTCACTTGCTTTCCTGTGTCTATGTTATTTCACTTAGTATAACACTCTCCATTTACATGCATTTACCTGCAAATTTCATAATTTCATCTCTTCATTTTAATTTAAAAATATTTTATTTATTTTTTTTCATTTTTTAACAATAAGTAATAATTTATGAGTACAAGCGACCTTCATGTAAAACCAATTTGCAAGCAGTTGTGCCCAAACCCACACAGCCCAAGGGTCCCACCATCCAGCTGGGAGGCTTGTATGTTCAATCAAGTTGATCAAATAAGTGTCCAGTCTATATTGCTGTAGTTTCACCATTCACCCCAATCACAGCCCTTACATTCTACCACGCCCCCTCTTCCACAGATTGTTCCCTAGGCTTAGAAAAGGGGCACAGGTGGATGAGAAGCAAAACAGTCTACTTTCTCTGGAGCTGTCGTTTTGGACTCTGGTCAATTCTGGCTCTTTCCTTTCATGGGATGACAGTTTGTTCAGGAATAACCTTTCAGTCCTACTAATGAAGCACAGACATTTAGATATATAGGTATTTAAACAGTACTAATTGTTATGGTAGGTTACCTTGGTATAGACACAGATATTTGGATGGTATGTTAATCTATGAATTACATTTTTTCCTGTAAAATGTGACAGGGTCTTATTGTGGCTTATAACATCACCTAACCACTAGAAGACGTAAGCTTGTGGCATAAGCCATGGGTTATTCCTCCACGGAGAGAGCTAATAGCCAGTTAGATTTGGGATATACATGCACATGGCTGCCACTGCTGAACAGTATTTCTAGGCAGGTGAGGTGTACCTGGTGCTGATGGAGGAGTCTTGTTTGACTCAAGGAGACCTATATTTGCTTTATTTGTTTAGTGGTCTTTGGTAACACTCTCTGGTATTCTAGAGACCAACTGTACACTTGCAAGTGTGGTCTCAATACATCTTTCCCATGCTTACATCATGTCTTCGACAGCAGGGTCTTATTGCCACTCTTCTTGCAGCTATCCCAGGTTACAGGCAAGAAGCCTTTATCTTTTGGGGGTTGGGGACTTGGCTCCCCTGGACAACATCTCCTTGGTAGAATAATCCATTGCTGATATCAGAGCTCTCCTGTATTAATATATTTTGCTTAAGTGCACATCTTAAGGAGACTTTACTATTATATTTGGTTCTGAATAGAGAATAATCCTGTTCACAGTTCCTATGTCAATTAGTCAATTAAAGAAGGTGGTTTTACCAGTTTTATAAGAGATTACCTCTATGACAGTTGGCTCCAATTTACAGTTAAAGAACAACCTTATCATCATCATATTCCTCCTTGTTCTATGAAGGAAAGGTAAGAAAATCTCTCCTGTTAAAACTTTGTGGCACCTAGAAGGTAAGATTCATTAAGACTCATTATAAATAGTTGTTACAAGTAGGATCTACAGAGGGGTTTGATCCCTGTAGCAGTCAGATGATTTCCTTCCGTTCAGATGGGCCAACCTTTCTGCTGGCACTTCCTGGTACATTCTATACAATGCAAAGCTGTGTCTTTTCTTTCTCAACCATTAAGTTGGTGACATTTTGACCTGTGGGAACCTACAAAATCTTTTCCCGTAGTTAGTTTTAGGATTTGAATTGCAAAGTTTTTGACAAAAAGGTTTCATATATATCTGTATCCCCCCTTTATTTTAGGTTTTTGTTTTTTTGACCCATCCATGAGTCTCAAAAAGGCATTTGTAGTACACATACCTATAGGCAGGAATCAAGGCACAGATTTTATCAAATTCACCCAAGCTATTTTGGGTGACTATATGTCATTAACTTGGGAAGCAAACTTAATTTCTTAAGTTAAATTGTCCTACAGGTAAAAGAGAATGCTACAAGATGATACTGTACAACAGAAAAATTGTACAGAACATTTGTATGTGCCAATCCCAAATTTATTCTTATACAGATTTTAAATAAAACAAATGTGGATGACAGCAATTTATATGTCCAATTAACTAAGGTGTATTACAGTTTTATCAGAACCATTAAACCAATGTTGTTTAATATACACATAATTACTTTTACTAAGTCCTAAAACACCATGTAACCTGTAGGCAGAGTCTGAGCAAAATTGTATACTTGTTGAACTCACATCAATTAAATATACATTAATCGAATATAGACCTGTGTGCCACTCCCACCCCTCCCACCCCTCCCGATTCACCATTTCAGTCAATTTTCTGATGCAGTCTTTCTGCTGTTGTGCTTTTAATATGCATCCCTCTCCACAAGAAATATTTACAACTGGGTTATTGGCGCTAGCATCCACATATGAGGGATACCATTCGTCGTTTGTGTTTCTGGGACTGTGTTACTTCACTTAATATAATATCTTCTAACTCCATCCATTTACCTGCAAAGTTCATAATGTTGTCTTTCTTTACCACTGCACAGCACTCCATTGTGTACATGTACCACATTTTCTCTATCCACTTGTCAGTTGAGGGTCATTTGGATTGGTTCCAGCTTTTTTGCTATTGTGAACAGAGATGCAATAAATATAGCTGTGAATGTATTTCTGCAGTAAGATGAGTCTTGTGGGTATATACCCAGGAGTGGTGTGACTGGGTCAAATGGCAAGCTCATTTTGAGTCTTCCAAGGGTTCTCCACACTGCTTTCCATAGTGGCTGTACAAGTTTACATTCCCACAAGCAACGGATGAGTGTTCCCCTTTCCCCACAACCTCTCCAGCACTTGATATAGTTTGTTTTCTTGATCCTGGCCAGTCTTAACGGAGTGAGATGATATCTTAGAGTGGTCTTTATTTGCATTCCCCTAATTATTAGTGATGTTGAACAGTTTTTAAGATGTTTCTCAGCCATCTCTAATTCCTCCTCTGTGAAGTCTCTATTCAGTTCTTTGCTCCATCTTTTGAGTTGTTCATTTGTTTTCTTTCTTCTTTGTTTTTTGAGTAGCTTGTATACTCTGAAATTAATGCTTTATCAGATGTATCTTCAGTGAAGGTTTCCTCCCACTCTGTGGGTTTTCTCTTCACTTCCTTCATTATTTCTTTTGATGTACAGGAGTTTTTGAGTTTCATGAGGTCCCATTTGTCAATTGTCAATCTTATTTCTTGTGCAGCTGCTGTCTGATTCAGGAAGACTTTTCCTACACCTATGTCTTGCAGTCTGCTGCCAAGTTTCTCTTCTATCACCTCCAGAGTTTGGGGTTTCACTTTGAGGTCATTGATGCATCTGGAATTGACTTTTGTACAGGGCGATAGGTAGGGGTTTAATTTCTTTCTTCTACAGGTGGTGATCCAATTTTGCCAACACCACTTACTGAAGATGCTGTCTTTCCTCCATTATGTCTTCTTGGCCCCCTTGTCAAATATGAGGTGGCTGAAATTGTATGTGCTCAGGTTTGGATCTTCAGTTTTATTCCATTGGTCAACAGGTCTGTTTTTTTTTTTTATTTTTTGCCAGTACCAAGCTGTTTTTATGACTATAGCCCTGTAGTATAGTTTGATGTCTGGTATACCTACCCCCCCCATATTGCTCTTTTCATTAAGGGTTGCTTTAGCTATTTGGGGTCTTTGTTTTTCCAAAAGAAATTGAGGATTTTTTTTCCAAGCCTGTGAAGAAGCTCTTGGGAATTTTGATTTGTATTGCACTAAATCTGTACACGAGTTTGGGTAGAATGGACATTTTTACTATATTTATTTTCCCCAATCCATGAGCATGGGAGGTTTGTCCATCTTCTGCTCTCTTCCTCAATTTCCTTTTTCAGGGTTTTAAAATTTTTGTTGTAGAGACCCTTGGTGTCTTTGGTTAGGTTTGTTCCTAGGTATTTTATTGTTTTTGAGGCTATTGTAATTGGGACGGTCTTCTTGTGTTCCTTCTTCAGTTGCTTGTTGTTGGTGTAAAGAAAGGCTACTGATTTTTCTAGATTTATTTTGTATCCTGCCACTTTACTGAAGTATTTAATCATTTCTAGGAGTTTTCTGGTGGAGTTCTTAGCATCCCTTAGGTAGACAGTCATATCATCAGCAAAAAGGGATAGCTTGACTTCCTCTTTTCCAATTAGAGCTCCTTATTTTCCTTTTCTTGCCTTATTGCCCTAGCAAGGGTTTCAAGCACTATATTGAAAAGGAGTGGTGACAGGGGACAGCCTTGCTGAGTTTCTACCTTTAAGGGGAATGCTTCTGTCATTTCCCTGTTTAGGATGATATTGGCTGTGGGTTTCCTGTATATGGTTTGATTACATTGAGGAATGATCCTTCCAGTCCAATTCCCTCTAGGACTTCAAGCATGAAGGGATGCTGGATTTTGTCAAAGGCTTTTTCTACATCAATTGAGATGATGGTGTGGTTTTTGACTTTCAGTTCATTTATATGCTTGATGATATTTATTGATTTTCGTATGTTGAACCATCCCTGCATCTCTGGTATGAATCTAACTTGGTCTTGATGGATGATTTTCTTGATGTGGGTCTGTATGTGATTTGCCAGTATCGTGTTTAGAATTTTGGCATCTGTGTTCATTAGAGAGATGGGTCTATAGTTTTCCTTTTTGGTTGTATCTTTACCTGGTTTTGGTAATAACGTGATGCTGCCTTCATAGAAGGAATCTGGGAAAACTCCCTCCATTTGTATCCTTCTAAACAACTTGAGTAGTAATGGTTATAAGTCTTTTTGAAATATTTTATAGAATTCTGCTGTGAAACTATCTGGGCCTGGGCATTTTTTGGATGGGAGGCTACTTATTACATCTTCAATTTCTTCCTGTAGTATTGGTCAATTTAGGCTGTCGATCTCTTCTTGGTTGAGTTTTGGTGATTCCAAGGATTTCAGATATTCATCCATTTCTTCTAGGTTTTCAAACTTAGTAGAATATAGGTTCTTGAAGTATTCCCATATGATTGTCTGGATCTTTTCATTGTCATGCTATTTCCCCTTTCATCACAGATTCTATTGATTTGGAGTTGCTTCTTCTTTCTTTTGGTTAACTGGGATTGAAGTCTGTCTATCTTGTTTATTCTCTCAAAGAACCAACTTTTGGGTTCATTGATTTTTTTTTGTATGGTTTTCTTTGTTTCCATTTCATTGATCTCTGCTCTGACTTTTGTTATTTCTTCTTGTCTGCTGTGTTTAGGATTCATTTGTTGTTGTCTCTCAAGTATTTTTAGCTGTAGTGTTAGATCATTCACTTGTGCTCTTTCTGTTTTTTTGTTTATTTTTTAATGTAGGCACTCAGAGCTATAATCTTCCCTCTTAGGACTGCATTTAAAGTGCCCCACAGGTTTTGCTGTGTTGTATTATCATTCAGTTCCAGGAATGTTTTTGTTTCTTTCTTTATTTCTTCCTTGACCCATTCATTATTCAGGAGAGTGTTGTTTAGTCTCCATGCGTTCTTGTAGGTTGTAGGGTTTATCTTAGTGTTGATATTGAGTTTTATTGCACTGTGGTCTGATAGAATGCATGAGATTATTTCAATCTTTTTGTATTTGTTGAGTTTTTTCCTGTGTCCCAGTATATGGTCTATTTTGGAGAATGTTCCGTGAGGTGCTGAGTAGAAAGTGTATTCTCTGGTGTTTGGGTGAAATATTTGATAGATGTCTGTGAGGTCCATTTGGTGTATTGTATCATTTAGTTCAGATGTCTCTCTGTTTATCCTTTGTCCTGTTGATCTGTCCAAAGGACTTAGTGGTGTATTGAAGTCCCCCACTATTAGTGTTCTGGGGTTAATCTGCGCCTTGAGATCCTGAAGAATTGTCTTTATAAAGTTTGATGCACCAGCGTTTGGTGCTTATATATTCATGATTGTGAGATCTTCATTGTCAATTCCTTTAATAAAGATGTAATGGCCCTCTTTGTCTCTTTTGATTTCTTTTGATTTGAAGTCTATTTTGTCTGATATTAGAATAGCAACGCCTGCTTTCTTTTTGGTACCATTTTCTTGGAATATTTTCTTCCATCCCTTCACCTTAAGTTGGTGCCTATCCTTGAAATTGAGATGGTTCCTTGTAGACAGCATATAGACGGGTTTTGTTTCCTAATCCATTCTCCCAGTCTATGCCTTTTGATTGGGGAGTTTAGCCCATTAATATTTAAGGTTATAATTGAAAGATGGATGTTGCTCCCTTTCACCTTATTATCCATTTGGACTTTTAGCCTCTGACTCTACTCTTACGGTTATGTTTTTATTAGTTTCTTTACATAGGTGTTTGATGATTGTTGCTTCTCTCTTCTGCCCTTTGAATTGTTTCAAGTAAATTTCATCTTTTTTTATGGCTGAGTATAACTCCATTCTGTACATGTATAAATCTTTTCTTATGGCTGAGTATAATTCCATTCTGTACATGTATAAATCTCATATTTTATGTTTACATGTTTAATTTATCTAGAATTTAGTTATAATTTCAATTTAGGTTTGTGTAACTATACAATCCATGAAAAGATTTAAGAGAGATGAATTTGAATACTTCATATAATGACAATGCTCAGGTTCTTGAAAGTTGAATCAGGCTTATTTTTTTCTACATCTAATAAATAGTCATAATGATTAAAAGAGGATGTTTAAAGTTGAAAGAGGCTGACACATGTTATTGCTAATAAATAAAGTTAAACAATTTTAGAGCTCAAGGAGATGTCAGAGATTATTCCTCTCATTATTTAACCTATTTACATAGTTTCAATAACTTCTTTAACTACAAATAATGTATCATGGGCTCCTTGGATTCATTCACCTCTTTTCTGATTAAAAATTACTACAGTAGGACTGGAAAGATAGCCTAGCAGCTAAGAGCACTTACTGCACTTGCAGAAGACCCGGGTTCGATCCCCAGCACCCATATGGCGGCTGAGAATCATCTTTAACTCCAGTTCCAGAGGAATCCAACGCCCTCTTCTGACCTCTGTGACATTGCATGACACGGGTGCACAAACGTACATGCAGATAGTACATTCATACACATAATAAAAATAAATTAAAATTTTTTTAAATATATATTTTTAAAAAAATTGTTACAGTACTGTAAAACTAGAAACTACATGCGTATTTCTTTGGTGAATATTTTTTGATTAACTCTAGAACAAATAAAATGGCCAATAAATACAAAAAGTCAATAAAATTACTTACAAAGTATATAATTCTACTTTCAAAATAAGTTGTTAATATTGACTTTAATCCTAAAATGTGCAATCTTGAATTAGTTTCTTAATCTGCTTCTTCAGATATTATTTTAAACTCAGTCAACCTGGAAATAAACTAGTAGATTGTATCAAAGTAGAATACTGTCAGGGTGACTGTACCAGAGTGATTTCTTGATGGAGTATGTGACATTAGAAATACATAAGGAATGATTTGTAAACTATGCTAAGTGAATTATAATTTAAAAGTAGCAAAAAGACATTAGAATATTTCAACAATATTATTGATTCTTCATGTACTTGTATTCATACATGTTTACATTGTAATAACAATTATGTTTTTCAGTAAAGTACAATGTATCCTAATTTTTGCAATGATGTAAAAGTGTATAAGTATCATATTTATACATATATTATGAACATTATGTGGAACCATACAACTGCTCATTGTTCAGCAGATATTAGAAAAGTGAACAAGAATTTGCTTAGAATCCTGAAATTAAATCTTAAAATCTCTTTTAAACAATTTTACAAAACACAGTAGACAGATATAATGTTTCCAAGAATACATTAATTGTGTTTTAGGATTTAAGTGAAGTGAAAGAGATATACCATAAATGACACATATTAAAAGTATATAATCTGAAAAGATTTGAGTTAAGGGCAACGGGCGAATCTGTCCTTAAGTTAAAGCACTCGGATGGCCAATCCCGATAAGTTTCCATATGAATTTGCATAATAACAGCTTTTTGGTTTTCCTCTCTAATTTCAGACAAGGGATCTACCTACTCTCACTATCAACTAGTTCTAGCTCTAGAAATTAGAGGTTTTTTTTTTTATTTTTATAAACAGAAGCACTTAGTATACACTGGTTTGTCTGTCCTCCATAGTTATGTCCATTTATGTACCAAAGATTATCAATATTACAGGACCTTTGTTGCTAAATAATGCTCCATTTGATGACTGAGCCACTATATGCATTCATTTGCTGCATTTGGGTAGTATTCAGATTTTGACATACAAATGATAGTACCTTTAACGTTCGCATTTGACATCATATGGCTGGACATGCAACTGGCTTGGTAAATACATAGGTGTAGACTAGCTTGATAATAATGACTTTAGAAATTGTCAGACTATTTTTCAAAGTTACTGTACCAATTTTATGCCCATCAGTCATGCATGAGATACCAGCTCTTCCATACCCACAACACTGGCAGTCTTTTTGGTGCTGGTCATTATGGAAAGTGCTTAGTTGTAGTCCCTTGTCTTGTATTTCCTCGCATCTCTGTAGCCTGTTGATATTTGTCTTGCTGCCATGTAATTCATTTGCTTTCCTGTATTTTCCCTTGTTTAACATCTACTGAAATCATATCCTCTCATTATTTTAATATGTGCTCATTGTCCTAGAAGCAGATTTTCATGTTCATTGAGAATTTACTTTAATTCATCTGCATTTTTTTTCTCGTGCTCCTGCTCTTTTTGTTTTGAAATAAGTTGAATAAGCATTTATCAGATTATGTGTACTGGGGATTTAATGAACAATGCAGTTCCACCACTGATGATCTCAGTCAACAGATATAACAACTGTCAACTGAAATTCAATTTATTTATAGTGAGTTCTCTTTGCTTAGTTGTTTTGCAATTAGTTTTAATGGTTTTTAAGATACTAAATTACATTCAGTACTTTCTTAGCTTCAAGATTGTTCCTACTACCCTTGGAAAAGCAGACAGCTTTAAAATAGAGAATAAACTCTAAATAAAGGTCAGTGGCATGAGTATTCATACCACTAGTCAGGTTTAACAGGGTCAATGAGACTTTCAAATTCAAGAACTGAGAACCATGCTTGGCAACACGTGCCTTCAATCCCAGCACTTGGGAAACTGAGGCAGAAGGACTGACTGTTGTGGCCCAGCTTGGGCTACATGGTGAATCCAAGGCCAATCTTTGCCAGATAGGGAAAATCTGTTTCAGAAAAAGAAATTAAGAAAAAAAATAGAACTAATAATATTTCAGTAAGTATATAATATAGGCAAATGGTATCATGAGGGGGAGAAAAAGCTAGTGTTTTTTTTTTTTTAAGGACCATTGTATTAGGCAACAGGAACAATAGGTTATATACATACACATATTATGAGGAAGATTTATTAGATCAACTTACACAACAGGGATGGGGAGACCAGCGATGGCTGGAAAGGCTGAGAACCTGGTACCAGTGCTGTCCAAAGAGCTGGATGATTTACAAGTCTCAGTCTGGAGCTGAAAGCCTAGTACTTCAAATACTGAGTCCGTATTAGAGGCCTATAGATTGTGGAGTCTGATGTCTGTCCCAGTGGAGATACAATACTCCATCAGAAAGAAGGAAAGACATGCTTACACTGCGTTTCCTCTGAATTATTTATTTTAAGACCCAGGTGTCAACATCCTCTTCATGCTGAGGGAAGATCAGGTAATCTGTGGAAATTCTTTCTCACATAGATCCAGAGATGTGTGTCTTAGGTCCCGTCAAGTGACAGTCACAAGTAGCCACGAACAACAGGATGACACCATGTGTGGGATCATCAGTGTCTCACAGGCATTTTGCCTTGTCTTACTTCAGGTTTCAGATCCTGTAAACGATGTATGAAGTTTATTTTAATATTAATCATCATTTCTAAATCTTAGAATTCATCATTTAGAAATTATAGAATTAGAAATTTTCATCTAACATAGTTTGGAGTATTTTCACTTTACTGATTTTTGCAAATTTTATACAATATATTTTGAGTGTATTTTAATCTCTTCCCCTATCTGTACCTCCTTACTACTCCAAATATAATTTTATGTACTCTATTATATTTTATGTATATTAAGGCCTCTAAAGTCAAATGTGCATCCATCAAATATCCGTCAGCGTGCAGACGTCCACTGGAGCTTCTCAACCTTCCCGGAGGTCATACCTTTAAAAGAGATAGACTCTCCCCTTCCCTGCAGCCATAGGTTGCATATTCTTTCTCAGGTAGGGTTGGGTTTCTTATCCACTTCCCATGTCTATGCTGGGATTTTGTCTGGCTTGAGCTTATGTGGTGCTTGTGCATGCTGTCACCATCACTGTGAGTTCTTACGGGTAACTGGCCAGCTGTCTGGAAAATTGTTTCCTTGTAGTCACCTGCCACATGTGCCTCTTACAATCTTTCCACCAACTTTTCCTCCCTGATCTCTGAGCCAAAAGAAGAAGTTTGATATAGGTGTCCAATTCAGGGATAATCACTCCATGGTCTCCTATTCTTTGCACATTAGTCAGCTGTGCCTTTCTGTGTTAATCACCATCTGCTTCATAAAGCATCTTCTCTGGTGAGTTTTTAGAGGTACATTAATGTATGCATATGACAATATGTCATTAGGAGTTGCTTTAATGCTGTTTATCTATTAAGCAGAATGATATTACCTGCCTCTCCCAATAATAATAGTATTAGGCTCTCCCATCTTATCTGTGGACTGTCTAGCCACATGTTTCTAGATCTGATATCAATGTCGGGTACTGCCACCATCTTATGAAGTGCACCTTAAATTCATTTAGGAAAACGACTGATTACTCTCATAATATTCACACCAGTATTGCACTAGTGGTCCTATTTTCCTACGTCAGCTGTTGATGCATGTAGGATACATAGCTGAGTGAGCTAGTGTTAATTCTTCTTCAGGTAGCATGCATAGCACCTTCCAGCATTATGAAAACTACCCAGTGGAGATGAAGCTTTGAAGTCAGCACCAACTCCACTTATTAGTCACTTTTCTGTTGCTGTGATAAAGCACCATGACCAAGGAACTTATAAAAGGAAGAGTTTATTTGAGCTTACGATTGACGGTTCCAGGGAATCAGAGTCCATTGTGGCAAGAAGCATGGCAGCTGGAGACTGGAGCAGCAAACTGAGGGTCACATCTCGCAATGAGCACAGGAAACAGAGAGAGAGATTGGAGACCACGAGGCTTGTTAAAACTCACTAAGCCTGCCCCCAACAACGCACTTCCTCTAGCACGGCCACACCCTCCAAGACCTCCAAAAACAGCGCCACCAACTGGAGACAAATGTCTGAATATCTAGAGCCTATGGGGGACACTCATCCAAACCACCACAGCTACCATCTTATGAAGTGCACCTTAAATTCATTTAGGAAAACGACTGATTACTCTCATAATATTCACACCAGTATTACACTAGTGGTCCTATTTTTCTACGTCAGCTGTTGATGCATGTAGGACACATAGCTGAGTGAGCTAGTGTTAATTCTTCTTCAGGTAGCATGCATAGCACCTTCCAGCATTATGAAAACTACCCAGTGGAGATGAAGCTTTGAAGTCAGCAGCAACTCCACTTCTCCTTGCTTGTTCCACAGCTCATGTATGTAGTGTCTACAGCAACAAGGTTTTATCATTGAATACTGGTGGGCAATAGCCAGTATTGTCTGAGGCTCTATGGGATGCCTGTTCAAAAGGTTCTAAAGGGGGAGTCCATCCTAGGCATCTGGCTTTTACTTTGCTAGCCTATATCTAAATCTAGTCAGGGAAATGTTACTCTGTTATAAAGTAACTCCTTTTGCAATGCATATGTAAATACATTAAGAAGTTCCTGAGACCTGCAGACACAGTCAACAGTGCAGAGGTGGAGGCCAGGCCAGAACCAACTTCTTGTGGACTGGCTGACCCAGCCAGCAGTGCAGAGGCAGAAGGCAGGCCCGAAATGGCTTCCTGTGGGGCAGTGAGTCCAGCTGTCCCAGTGAGCCAGGCCTGAACTAGCTTCCTAAGGACTGGCTTCCTGTGGGAGGGCTTGTGCCAGAGGACTGACCACTAGCCGACACCTGGAGGTGGGCAGACCCAGCTCACACTGGGTGGTGGCCCCCACCATGCACCCAGAGGCAAGCAGCCCTGGCTTGAGCACACAAGC
Organism: Rhizomys pruinosus; assembly: GCA_009823505.1. Classification (NCBI taxonomy): domain Eukaryota; kingdom Metazoa; phylum Chordata; class Mammalia; order Rodentia; family Spalacidae; genus Rhizomys; species Rhizomys pruinosus. The sequence goes on from VZQC01007611.1 coordinate 3,356,522, forward strand.
ATGGTGGACAGCAGCGACCCACAGCAGGCAACCTGGGGTAGGCAGAACCAGCTTGAGCATGCACAGCAGCTAGCACACACCCTGCACAGCCCCTAGCACACACCCTGCATTAGTTAGGCCCAAGTTGTGCTGGTGCACCAGCCCACAGCAGACACTGCAAGGCAGGCAGGCCAGGCTTGAGCTTGCACACAAGCAGGCAGCCAAAGGTAGGCCTGGAGCGCATACATTTGAGCTTCGTAACAGAATACAAACAACAAAATAACTCCACATAGCAAAATCACACCAGCTAAACAACAACATGGGGAAACCAAATAATAAACCCCTGCTAAGTTCTACCAGCCCTGCAGAAGACTCTTACAATGAGAACTTCCGGGAGATAACCCATGACACCGATCTTAAAAGATCTACCTAAAGTAGGTATTTAATATGTCTTTTAAGTAGCTCTTTTGATCTACTTAAAAGACATATTAAAAGAAATCAAGGATTATAAAGAACACACAGACAAATGAATCAAAGACCTAGGAGTAGAGAATGACAAACAGTGGAAAGAAGTGGAAATATTGAAGAAATCTCAGGCCGAAATGAAAAGGAAGATGAAAACACAGAGAAACAAATCCAAGAACTAGAAGGAGAGAACAACAAACTCTGGAAGGAAGTAGAAGTACTGAAGAAATTTCAGATTTTCAACAGAAATAGAGAAGAAAATCTCCCCAAATTGAAAAAAGACATACCCATACAAATACAAGAAACACATAGAACACCAACTAGACAAGACCAGAAAAGAAATTCCCCACACATCATAGTAATAATTCTAGATGTTCAGAACAAAGACAGAACACTGAAAGCCACAAGAGAAATACAATTACATATAAAGTGAAACCCATCAGAATTAAAGCTGACTTTTCAATGAAAATGATGAAAGCCAGAAGAGCTTGGGTCAAAGTATTCCCAGTTATAAGTGACTACATATGCCAAACCAGGCTACCCAGAAAAAAAATCAATTATAGGTGAAGGAGAAAGAAAAATCTGGGATGGAGAGATGACCTAGCAGTTAAGAGCGCCAATCGCTCTTACAGAGGACCCGGGTTCGATCCCCAGCACCCACATGGCGGCTGAGAACCGTCTGAAACTCCAATTCAAAGAGAACTCCAGTTACAGGGGAATCCGACACCCTCTTCTGACCTCCGCGGCATTGCATGACACGGGTGCACAAACCTACATGCAGACAGTACATTCAAACACATACAGAAATAAAAAAAAAAAATAAAAAGAGAAAGAAAAACCTTTCATGACATAAACAAGATGAAAGAATACATGTCTGTGAAACCAACCCTTCAGAAAATATTTGAAGTAATTCAAAAGACAGAGGAAAGGAACAACTTAGGCAAAAGAGAGTAAGTAATGAGGGTATAAATGTGGAAATACATACCTAGACCAATAATGCAAAGTAAATTGAGGGGAAGCAATACACATCTCTCAGTAATAACCTTCAATATTAATGGTCTGAACTCCCCAATCAATAGAAGCAGATTGAGAGAATAGATTGGCTGGAGAGATGGCTCAGCGAGCAGTTAAGAGTGCCGACTGCTCTTGCAGAGGACCCAGGTTTGATTCCTAGCATCCACATGGAGGCAAAGAACTGTCTTTAAGTCCAGTTCCAGGGGAATCCAATGCCCTCTTCTGACCTCTGGGGCATTGCACAACACAGGTGCACCAACCTACATGCAGACAGTACACTCATACACATAAAAAATAATAAATAAATAAAAAAGTGAAGTTGAATCCATCTTTTTGTTGTCTACAAGAAACCTATCTCAACTTCAAGGATAGGTCCCACCTTAAGTTGAAAGGATGGAAAAAATATTCCAAGAAAATGGTACCTAAAAACCAAGCAGGAGTTGTTATTCTAATAAAAGACAAAATAGTCTTCGAATTAAAACTAATCATAACAGATGAAGAGGGTCACCACATCCTTATCAAAGGAACAATTAACCATGAAGATTTCACAATCATTAATATATATGCACCAAATTCTGTTGCACTGAATTTCAAAAGTACAATTCTGCAGGACTTCAATGCACACATTAAGCCCAGCACATTAATAGTGGTGTGATAACCCACTGAGACCATTGGACAGGTTAAGTGGACAAAGAATAAACAGAGAGACATCTTGAACAGAACAATATGATAAACCAAATGGACCTAGCAGACATCTACCGAATAGGCCACCCAAACACCAAAGAATATATCTTCTACTCAGTACCCCATGAAATATTCTCCAAAATCAACCATATACTGGGACACAGAGCAATCCTCAACAAATACAAAAAAAATTGTGAGTTCAAGGCCAGCCTAGTCTATAGAGTGAGTTCCAGGTCAGGGAGACCCTGTCTCAAAAAGACCAAAAAAAAAAAAAAACCCCAAAAATTGAAATAATTCTATGCATTCCATCAGATCATAGTGCAATAAGGCTTAATATCAAAACCAGAAAGAGCCATACTAGCTAAAAGAACTCATGGAGACTAAACAAACCCACTCCTGAACAACGAATGGGTCAAAGGAGAAACAAAGAAATAAAATTATTCCTGGTACTAAAGGAAAATGCAAGTTGGAGAGAATAACAACAAAAGAACTAAAAGAAAAAAAAACTCTGGAAAGACTCAGAAAAAGATGCAGGACATGTAGGGTAGAGTGCAGGGACTTGAGTGAGGTGGGGGACATGGAAGGGGAAGCAACTCTGGATTAGATTGAGAAATGATGTATGACTAATGGAAAAAGTTTAATAACAATAAAAAATTCAAATTGTAAAAAAAAATACCTGCAAACCACATACAGGCACACATCAAAAAGAACATCCATCATGACCAAGTCGGATTCATACCAGAGATACAAGGATGGTTCAACATATATAAATCGATAAAATAAATGTCATAAAGCACAAAAAGAGACTGAAAGACAAAAACACATGATCATCTCAATGGATTCAGAAAGACTTTCAAGAAAATATAACATGCCTTCATGTTTAAAGTCCTAGAGGAAATTGGACTGGAGGGAACAATCATTAACACAATTAAAGCCATATACAACAAACCCACAGCCAACATTATTCTAAATGGGGAACAATGATAAGCATTCCTCTTAAACTCAGGCAAACATGGCAAAGCTGCCCCCATCCCAACTCCTTTTCTCTTTTTAAAATTTTTTTTAATTTTAACTTTATTTATTTTTGTATGTGTATGAATGTACTGTCTGCATGTAGGTTAGTGCACCCGTGTTATGCAATGCCGTGGAGGTCAGAAGAGGGCGTCGGGTTCCCCTGGAACTGGAGTTAAAGACGGTTCTCAGCCACCATGTGGGTGCTGGGGATCGAACCTGGGTCCTCTGCAAGAGCAGTCGGTGCTCTTAACCGCTAGGCTGTCTTTGCAGCCCCCCAACTCCTTTTCAATCTAGTGCTTGAAATGCTCACTAGAGCAAAAAGATAAGAAAAGAAAATTAAAGGAATACTAATTGGAAAAGAGGTTAAACTATACCTTTTTGCAGATGACATGATAGTTTGCTTAAGGGATGCTAAAAACTCCACCAGAAAAATCCTAGAAATGATTAGCAGTAGAGTGGTAAGATAAAAAATTGACCTAAAAAAATTGGTAGTCTTTCTTTATGCCAATAACAAGCAATTGGAGAAGGAATACAAGGAGACCTTCCCATTCACAATAGCCTCAAAAAGAATAAACTGTCTAAGAACAAACCTGACCAAAGACACTAAAATCTATATAACAAGAAAATTAAATCCCTGACGGAGATTGAAGAAGACATCAGAAGATGGAAGGGCATCCCATGCCCATGGATTGGAACAATTAATATAGTAAAAATGATCATCCTGCCCAAAGTAATTTATAGACTCAATGCAATCCCAATTAAAATCCCCATGACCTTCTTCAAAGACCTAGAAAAAATATCTTAAATTTCATATGGAAAAATGAAAGACCCCAGATAGCCAAAGCAACCCTGAACAAAAAGATCAATATAGGGGGATTACTATACCAGACTATATTCAAAAATCAGTGTGGTATTGGCACAAAAACAGACCTGTAGATCAATGGAACAAAATTAAAGATCCAATCTTCATTTCAGCCACTTGACAAAGGTATCAACAAGACTAAATGGAGGAAAGCCAGCATCTTCAGCAAATGGTATTGGCAAAACTGGATCACCACTTGTAGAAGAATAAAATTAAATCTCTACCTCTCACCATGTGCAAAAATTAACTCCAAATGGATAAAAGACCTCAATATGAAACTTGAAACTCTGAAAATGATAGAAGAGATCGTTGGCAATAACCTACTAGACATATGCATAGGAAAAGACTTTTTTTTTTTTTTTTTGGTCTTTTTGAGACAGGGTCTCCCTGTAGCCCCAGCTGTCCTGGAACTCATTCTGTAGACCAGGCCGGCCTTGAACAAAGATCCGCCTGCTTCTGCCTCCCAAGTGCTAGGATTAAAGGCGTGCACCACCACACCCAGCAGGAAAAGACTTTCTAAACCAGACAGGAGCTGCACAAGCAATAAGGTCAACAATGACAAGTAGGAACATATTAATCTCAAGAGCTTCTGTACAGTGAAAGAAACCATCAAAGAAGTGAAGAGGAAACCCACAGAGTAGGAGGAAACCTTCAGTGATACATCTGACAGAGCATTAACATCCAGAATATGTAACCTACTTAAAAAACAAAGGACTCACTCAAAAGGAGTAAAGATCCAGAGATTTCACAAATGAAGAAGTAAATATGGCTGAGAAACATATTTAAAAGTGTTCAGTGTCGGGGCTGGAGAGATGGACTAGCAGTTAAGAGCACTGACTGCTCTTACAGAGGACCTGGGTTCGACCCACATGGTGGCTGAGAACCGTCTTTAACTCCAGTTCCAGGGAAATCCGACACCCTCTTCTGACCTCCAAGGCATTGCACGACATGGGTGCACAAACCTACATGCAGACAGTACATTCATACACATACAAAATAAATAAAATTTTAAAAATACTTAAAAAAAGTGTTCAGTGTCACTAATAATTAAGGAAATATAAATTAAAATCACTTTAAGATTTCATCTTACTCTTGTGAGACTGGCTATGTTCAAGAAAACAAAGGATACCAAATGCTGGAGAGGTTGTGGGGAAAGGGAAATGCTCATCCACTGCTGGTGGGAATGCAAATTTGTGCAACCTTTATGGAAAGCAGTGTGGAGACTTCTTAAAAGACTGAAAATGAGCCTACCACCTGACCCAGTGATACCTCTCCTGGGTATATACCCACAAGAGTCATCCTATTCCTGAGATACATGCACAAGTATGTCTATTGCAGCTCTCTTCACAATAGTAAAGAGCTGGAAGCAACCCAAATGTCCCTCAGAAGATGAGTGGATAAAGAAAATGTGGTACATATACAGATTTGAATTCTATGCAGAGATAAAGAAGGATGGTATCATGAACTTTACAGGTAAATGGATGGAAGTAGAAGCCATTATGATAAGTGAAGTAACACAGTCCCTGAAAAACAAATGACATATGGTGTCCCTCATTTGTGGATCCTAGCACCAATTGTCTATTTTTAAGGCAAACTGAATAATTCTTTTTTTCTTTCTTTTTTAGTAAATATAATACCTGATGTTACTCATCAACTTGCTATGTAGGGAATGCAAAGTAATATTTTTTCTTTATCTCCATACAACTCTACTGTCAAAGCCTTAACATGTTTTGGAATTAACTTATAGTTTATTTTCAGATGTCATAATTTTTGTATATGTGTGATGTATATATGCATGTTTTGGAACAATACAAATTTGAAGGAACAACAACAACAAAAAGACTGAGTCAAAGAACTGAGTGAAACAGTAAACTTCTGCCGAAGACAGTAAACATCTATATTGAAAAATTTTAAAAAGACAGAGATAGATGAAAGACATGTGTGACAGAATGCATGCGCTCTGGCCTGGTAGGGGGTAACGAAGGGGGAATGGATCTAAATTTGGTTAAAAATGTTGTATGAAATGCACAAAAATCTCAATAAAAAAGTATTGATGATAATGAATTTTAGGCAATAATCTGATAAACAAGTATTATGCACCAAAAGATGAAGTTTTCATTGTTTAAGTTTCCATATGGGTTTTTTTTCCTCCAATTTTCTATTATTCTTTTTTTAACAATAAGTAATAAGTTATGAGTAAAAGCATTCTTCACGTAAAACCAATTTGCAAGCAGCTATGCCCAAACTCACACAGCCCAAGTCTCCCCCCATCCAGCTGGTACAATCATATTGATCAAATGAGTGTCCAGACTATATTGCTGTAGTTTCACCATTCACCCCAATCGCAGCCCTTACATTCTACCATGCCCCCTCTTCAGCAGTTTGTTCCCTGGGCTTAGAAAAGGGGCACAGTTAGACGAGAAGCAAAACAGTCTACTTTCTCTGGAGCTGTCGTTTTGGACTCTGATCAGTTCCGGCTGTTTCATTTCATGGGTTGACAGTTTGTCCATGAATAACCTTTCAATCCTACTAATGAAGCACAAGCAATTAGATATATAGGTATTTAAACAGTACTAATTATGATAGGTTACTTTGGTATTCACACAGATGTTTGGATGGTATGCTAATCCATGAATTATATTTTTTCTGTAAAAGATGACAAGGTCTTACTGTGGCTTATAACTTCTCCTAACCACTAGAGGATGTAAGCTTGTGGCATCAGCCATGGGTTATTCCTCCAAGGAGAGAGCTAATAGCCAATTAGATTTGGCTTATACAGACATGTGTCTGCCACTGCTGCACAGTATTTGCAGGCAGGTGAGGTGTAGGTGATGCTGACGGAGGAGTCTTGCTTGACTCAAGGAGACCAATTTTTGCTTTATTGGTTTAATGGCCTTTGGTAACACTCTCTGGCATTCCAGAGAACAACTGTAGACTTGCAAGTGGAGTCTCAATATATCTTTCCCATGCTTACATCAGGTCTTTGACAGCAGGGCCTTACCACCTCTCTTCTTGCAGGTATCCCAGTTTATAGGCAAGAAGCCTTTACCTTTTTTGTGTGTGTGTGTGTGTGGGGGGCTTGGATTCCCTGGACAACTTCTCCATGGCAGAATCATTTAAGAAAAAATATATTAATACAGGAGAGCTCTGTTTTTTTTTTTTTTTTTTTTTTTTTTTTTTTGAGTCTTTCCAGAGTTTGTCCCCCCNACCCTCTTCTGACCTCCAAGGCATTGCACGACATGGGTGCACAAACCTACATGCAGACAGTACATTCATACACATACAAAATAAATAAAATTTTAAAAATACTTAAAAAAAGTGTTCAGTGTCACTAATAATTAAGGAAATATAAATTAAAATCACTTTAAGATTTCATCTTACTCTTGTGAGACTGGCTATGTTCAAGAAAACAAAGGATACCAAATGCTGGAGAGGTTGTGGGGAAAGGGAAATGCTCATCCACTGCTGGTGGGAATGCAAATTTGTGCAACCTTTATGGAAAGCAGTGTGGAGACTTCTTAAAAGACTGAAAATGAGCCTACCACCTGACCCAGTGATACCTCTCCTGGGTATATACCCACAAGAGTCATCCTATTCCTGAGATACATGCACAAGTATGTCTATTGCAGCTCTCTTCACAATAGAAAAGAGCTGGAAGCAACCCAAATGTCCCTCAGAAGATGAGTGGATAAAGAAAATGTGGTACATATACAGATTTGAATTCTATGCAGAGATAAAGAAGGATGGTATCATGAACTTTACAGGTAAATGGATGGAAGTAGAAGCCATTATGATAAGTGAAGTAACACAGTCCCTGAAAAACAAATGACATATGGTGTCCCTCATTTGTGGATCCTAGCACCAATTGTCTATTTTTAAGGCAAACTGAATAATTCTTTTTTTCTTTCTTTTTTAGTAAATATAATACCTGATGTTACTCATCAACTTGCTATGTAGGGAATGCAAAGTAATATTTTTTCTTTATCTCCATACAACTCTACTGTCAAAGCCTTAACATGTTTTGGAATTAACTTATAGTTTATTTTCAGATGTCATAATTTTTGTATATGTGTGATGTATATATGCATGTTTTGGAACAATACAAATTTGAAGGAACAACAACAACAAAAAGACTGAGTCAAAGAACTGAGTGAAACAGTAAACTTCTGCCGAAGACAGTAAACATCTATATTGAAAAATTTTAAAAAGACAGAGATAGATGAAAGACATGTGTGACAGAATGCATGCGCTCTGGCCTGGTAGGGGGTAACGAAGGGGGAATGGATCTAAATTTGGTTAAAAATGTTGTATGAAATGCACAAAAATCTCAATAAAAAAGTATTGATGATAATGAATTTTAGGCAATAATCTGATAAACAAGTATTATGCACCAAAAGATGAAGTTTTCATTGTTTAAGTTTCCATATGGGTTTTTTTTCCTCCAATTTTCTATTATTCTTTTTTTAACAATAAGTAATAAGTTATGAGTAAAAGCATTCTTCACGTAAAACCAATTTGCAAGCAGCTATGCCCAAACTCACACAGCCCAAGTCTCCCCCCATCCAGCTGGTACAATCATATTGATCAAATGAGTGTCCAGACTATATTGCTGTAGTTTCACCATTCACCCCAATCGCAGCCCTTACATTCTACCATGCCCCCTCTTCAGCAGTTTGTTCCCTGGGCTTAGAAAAGGGGCACAGTTAGACGAGAAGCAAAACAGTCTACTTTCTCTGGAGCTGTCGTTTTGGACTCTGATCAGTTCCGGCTGTTTCATTTCATGGGTTGACAGTTTGTCCATGAATAACCTTTCAATCCTACTAATGAAGCACAAGCAATTAGATATATAGGTATTTAAACAGTACTAATTATGATAGGTTACTTTGGTATTCACACAGATGTTTGGATGGTATGCTAATCCATGAATTATATTTTTTCTGTAAAAGATGACAAGGTCTTACTGTGGCTTATAACTTCTCCTAACCACTAGAGGATGTAAGCTTGTGGCATCAGCCATGGGTTATTCCTCCAAGGAGAGAGCTAATAGCCAATTAGATTTGGCTTATACAGACATGTGTCTGCCACTGCTGCACAGTATTTGCAGGCAGGTGAGGTGTAGGTGATGCTGACGGAGGAGTCTTGCTTGACTCAAGGAGACCAATTTTTGCTTTATTGGTTTAATGGCCTTTGGTAACACTCTCTGGCATTCCAGAGAACAACTGTAGACTTGCAAGTGGAGTCTCAATATATCTTTCCCATGCTTACATCAGGTCTTTGACAGCAGGGCCTTACCACCTCTCTTCTTGCAGGTATCCCAGTTTATAGGCAAGAAGCCTTTACCTTTTTTGTGTGTGTGTGTGTGTGGGGGGCTTGGATTCCCTGGACAACTTCTCCATGGCAGAATAATCCATTGCTGATATCAGAGCTCTCCTGTATTAATATATTTTTCTTAAATGCACAGCTTGAAAAGACTTTAGTATTATATTTGTCTCTGAATAGAGAATAATCCGTTTCACATTTCCTATGTCTATTAGTCAATTAAAAAAAGCAGTTATACAGGTTTTGTAGGTGATTACCTCTATAACAGGGTGGCTCTAAGTTAAGGTTAGAGACTGACTTCATTACCATCATATATTTTTTTGTTCTATGAAAAGGAAGTAAGAAGGTCTCTCATATTAAAACTTTGCAGCCCCTAGAAGGTAAGGTTCATTAGGACAAATTATAAACAGTTGTTACAAATAGGATCCACAGAGATGTTTGTTGTCTGTAGCAGTCTGAGACTTTCCTTCCTTCTTGCTTAGATGGGCCAACTTCTCTGCTGGTATTTCTTGGTACATCCTGAATGATGCAAAGCTGTATCTTTTCTTTGTCAACCATTACATTTTATTAAGGCCTTTATTGTTTCTAAGTAGCTCATGAGATCTCTAGTTATGTGGAATTATCCAGAAGCTTTAAAACTCAGTCAGGGTGGGGTACTTAGTATATGTAAGCACAGAAAATGAGGAAGACAAAGACCAAACACCCTCTATGCCATGTATTTGTTTTTAACACTCAGACATCTTTGAAGTATTCTGCTCTGTCACATTTGCTTCGTTCTGTAGGAGCCAAGAAACACACAGAAAGTGTGAGGAAATGTGACCTTAGGTCTCTTATAATGAGAATGCTTCATATCTAAGCAATCTTGATGCTGAATTGAACATTAAGGACTTTGAATCAGAAACTCATTGGAAAAGAGGAAGTGGCTTTATTTACCTTGAGAAAGTTAAAGGGCCTGAGCTCCCATGTGCCTGTAACACTTATTCTAGTGGAGTGGACACCAGACAAGGAAGCTTCAGGCTCAAGGCCATTTTGTCACTAGCATGTTGTTGCTTATTTTTCTGACTTTTCTTCTTTCTTTAAATAAAATTCTGTGAAAAAATGTTCCACCATTATGTGCTCAGTAGAAAGTCTGACCTTGGAAGAACAAATTATTGAAAGAAATATTTGCTTATAGCTTTGTGTTTTCTGTAGTTTCGAATATAAGATTTAGAAGATTATAAACAAAGCATATTTGACTAGTGCCTATTAATGTAAGGAGATTTCATTATAATTGAATAAAAGAAGAATGCTTACTAGTTATGAAATACTTGTTTAATGCTTTAAAATAATATTTATACATTTTAAATTATTAATTGAAACAAATTTATAATTTATAATACCAAAACAATAATACAGGAAAATAAATCAAATTTAAAGACATGTACATACAGTTTGATTGAAAATATATAAAAATTTCAGGGTACAGGGACAATCCATACATACCCTAGGGAATAACAGGAAAACTTCACACTCATTCATTTTGTAATAACGGCATTTTGAGGTGCAAAATTTCTCCTATACATACCTATAACTGCATATAACTGATGTTACAAAATTTTATTATATTTCAGGACATATTTGATATGAAAGACAGTTTCCTTTAAATATTCTAATTCCATCCTTATTGAATTGTCACAGTGCAAGACTGGATGACATGAGAAAATTTCACATGAAATAGATCAGAAAGCTCATTTTCCTTATACTTTAGATAGGTAAAGTAATTAATTTGGGTCATTATTATGTTTGTGTGTGTGTGTGTCTGCATGTATGTATGGTTGTTTGAATATGTGTGTACTTGTATACATATATATGTATATACACATGAACATGTGTGTATATGCATGTGTTTTATCTAGAATGTCAGTCTTTGCTCAGTTTATGTTATTTTTTCTAACTAAGACTAAGGGCCAATCCTTGCTTAAACCTCACATTTTTATAACTTCTCCCTGCATGATAAACATATATATTAAATATTGTAAAGAATTAAGCCAAAGGAAGTGTTATAATTGGTGTTAATATGAAAAGAGTTAATGAGCAGAAGCATAAATTTACTGCTGTGAAGCCCTCACGTTTATAGACAGTTAATTTTAACAAGATTCCCAGGCATATCAATATTGAAAGATGAGTCTTTTAAAAAAATGGCACTTGGTTAATTACAAAGCTTATAAAGACTTTACTATTGAATTTGGCTCTAGATAGGGAATTATCCTTTCACAGTTCCTATGCCTATCAGTCAATTAAAAAAAAGGGTAGTTATACCTGTTTTATAAGAAATTACCACTATAAAAGTTGGATCTAATTTACAGTTAGGGAATGATTTCATTACCATCATGTTTATTAAGCAAAATATATTAGTACAGGAAAGCTCTGACATCAGCAATGAATTATTCTGCCTAGGAGATGTTGGCTAGGGGATTTAAACCCACTCTCCCCCCCAAAATTATAAAGGCCTTTTGCCTATAAGTGGGATATATGCAAGGAGGAAGGTAGTAAGTCCCTGTTGTCAAAGACCTGGTGTGAGCATGAAAAAATGTTATGAGACTTCACTTGCTAACGTAAAACTGGCCTCTGAAATGCCAGAGAGCATTACCAAAGGCCACTAAAGCAATACAGCAAAATATTGGGCTCCCTGAGACAAGCAAGTCTCCTCCATCAGTATCAGCTACACCTCAACTGCCTGGAGATACTGTGCAACAGTGGCAGCCAAGTGTCTTTATATATATGCCAAATCTAATTGGCTTTTAGCTCTGTCCTTGGAGGAATAACTCACAGCAGATGCCACAAGCTTATGTCCTCTAGTGGTTAGGAGATGTTATAAGCCACAATAAGAACTTGTCACCCTTTATAGAGAAACCACAGTTTGCAGATTAGCATACCATCCAAGCATCTGTGTCTTTACTCACAGCTTAGCTTGCCATAATAATTAGTACTTCTTAAATGCCTGTACATCCAGTTGCTTGTGCTTTGTTAGTATGACTAAAAAGGTATCACTGGATAAGCTGTCAACTTATGAAGGGAAACAACCTGAACAGACTAGAGTCCAAACTGACAACTCCAAAGAAATTAGACTGTTTTCTTCTCACCTACTTGTGCCCCTTTCTCAAAGCCCAGGAAACAAATTGCAGAAGAGGAGGCATTGTAGAATGTAAGGGCTGTGGAGAGATAGGGGTGAATCATAAGACTACAGCAATATAGTCTGGACTCCTAATTGATCAACATGCCTGTGCATACAAGTTTCTCCAACTGGATTATGTGAACTTTGGGTTGTTCAAAATTTGGAAATAGATACTTGCAAAAGGCACCAGTTACCTAATTGTATGGCAAACTGAGTAACATCAATATTATCTGTAAACAACTGTGTTATTATATTGTAGAATCCCTTAAAAATAATCAAATAATAATAATAATAATAATATTTTAAAAAGCAGTATGGTTGGGGACAGATGCAGTCATCTTTTAGAAAATCTTATTGGAATTTGAACAAAACTACAGGTGAAAATTGAATAAATGAGCACTTATAAGAGCAACCATGGGAAGGGAAGACTCCAGTGTAGAGCACAAGGGCAAGACACATGGTTGTTTGGGCTTGTCAAGGAGGAGCCTTCAAACATGACATCTTTCAGCCTAATAAAAAAAAACTTTAATTAAAAAAAGAAATAATAAGACGAAAATGCTAAAACCTATGATGTCACAATCTTGACATACAATATATGTGCGGCATGCATATATGCATATTTTGGAGTGATGCAAATTGGAAGGAACAACAACAACAACAAAAAAGACTGGCTCAAAGAACTGACTGAAACAGTAAACTGCATTGAAATTTTTAAAAGAGACTGAGAAAAAGATGAGAAACATGTATGGCAGAATGCATGAACTCTGGTAGGGTGGGGGGGGACAAAGAAGGGGGAAGGGGTCTAGATTTGATTGGGAAATGTGTGAAATGCACAAAGCTTCAATAAAAAATTGGCTTTGAAAAAAAAAAGGGCACTTGGATAACTGAAAAGTCACATACAGATGAGGGAATTTTGATTCTTCCTTTATGTAGTACATGAAAATCAACTCTAATGCACTGAAAATTTAACTTTAAACACTAAATCTATGCAACACATAACAAAATGAAGTAGTGAATTCATGACTTTATGGTCTGCAGTGATCTTATATGTAGCACCAAGGCTCAAGCCACATGGAAAGCAGAGAAAAAAGCCACCACATGTAGACAGGATTTTGTTCTGTTAAGGACAAAATCATGAAAGTGAATATATAATTAACCCATTTAATAGTAGAATTGACTTTGATATTGTGTCTGAAATGAGGGTATGAAAAATATTTGTAAATATAGCTTCCCATTTTGTGTGGACTACTGGATTTTAGCTGTACTATATATCATCACTTTATTTTTTGGTCTTTTTTGAGACAGGGTCTCCCTTTTTTAGTCCCAGTTGGCCTGGAGCTCACTCTGTAGACCACGCTGGCCTTAAACTCACAGAAATCTGCCTGCCTCTGCCTTCTGAGTGCTGGGATTAAAGGCGTGTGCCACCACACCCAGCATAAATCATCACTTTTGCTTTCATTCCAAAAATTCTAAGATTTTTAAATTACCCACACTGTAAGCATCCACAGGCAGCTTATGGCTGTCATTTGGAAAAGTATCAATAAGGCAGAGATCACCAGCAGTGTGGTGTGATTTCTCTTAGTGTTTTATCTCTTTTTTAACTACCTCTCTACTTCCCCTTTTTTGTCTATGGAAAACTATAGGTATGATAAATAAAAATGAAACAATAGCTGATTTTAGCCAAATAAAGTCAGAAGAATATTATTCTTTTTTATTTTTTTATTTTTATTTATTTTTTAAGGGATTCCACAATATAATGACACAGTTGTTTGCAGATAACATTGATGTTACTCAGTATGTCATACAATTAGGTAATTGGTGCATTTTGCAATTATCTATGTCCAAATTTTGAACAACCCAAGGTTCCCATAGTCCAATTGGAGAAGCTTGTGTGCACAGGCATGTTGATCAACTAGGAGTCCAGACTATATTCCTATAGTCTCATGATTCACCCCTATCTCTCCACAGCCCTTACAATCTACCCCGCCTCCTCTTCCACAGTTTGTTCCCTGGGCTTTGGGAAAGGGGCGCAAGTGGGTGAGAAGAAAACAGTCTAATTTCTTTGGAGTTGTCATTTTGGACTCTAGTCTGTTCAGGTTGTTTCCCTTCATGGGTTGACAGCTTTTCCAGTGATTACCTTTTTAGTCATACTAACAAAGAACAAGCTATTGGATGTACAGGCTTTAAGCAGTACAATTAATATGTCAAGCTAAGCTGTTGAGCAATAGCACAGATGGCTTGGATGGTTATGCTAATCCGCAACTGTGGTTTCTCTATAAAGGGTGACAAGTTCTATTGTGGCTTATAACATCTCCCAACCACTAGAGGACAAGCTTGTGGCATCCACTGTGAGTTATTCTCCATAGGAGAGAGCTAATAGCCAATTAGGTTGGGATATAATGGTAGACACTTGGCTGGCCACGTGTTGGCACAGTATCTCTGAGGCTGTTGAGGTGTAGCTGATATTGATAGAGGAGTCTTGTTGTCTCCCAAGGAGCCTATTTTCCTGCTTATTGCTTTGTAGTGGCCTTTGGTAAACGCTCTCTGGCATTTCAAGAGGCCATATTGTACGCTAAGCAGGTGACGTCTCAAATAACATTTTTTCATGCTCATACCAGGTCTTTGACAACAGAGGACTTACATGCCTTTCTCCCTTGCATATATCCCACTTATAGGCAAAAGCCTTTGTTATTTGGGGGGGGAGCTGTGGCTTTTAAATCCCCTAGCCAAACATCTCCTAGGCAGAATAAATTCATTCTCTGATTCAGAGCTTTCCCTGTAGTAATATATTTTGCTTAATTACAACAACTTATACACTTTACTATTGAAGTTGGCTCTAGATAGAGAATTATTCTTTCACAATTCCTGTGCCTCATCAGTCAATTAAAAAGGGTAGTTATACCTGGTTTTATGGAAATTAACCAACTTAACAATTGGCTCTATTTAACAGTTAGTGATGGTTTCATTACGATGCATGTTTTTTCTTTTTCCTATAAGGGGAGAGGTAGGAAGTTGTCTCAGTATCTGGAAGGTAAACTTCATTAGGGCCCATTATAAACAGTTAACCCCAATAGGTGTCTGTGACTCAGGCAGCCTGAGGTTCCTCTTTCTTTAATATTCAGATGGGTCAAGCTCTCTGCTGGCATTTCCCAGTTCATCCTGCATAGCCATAAGTTGTATGTTTTCAGGCATTTAGATTGGTGATTTTTTTACCTGTGGGAAAATAAAATTCTCCTCCCATTGTTAGTTTCAAGATTAGAAAAATTGAAAATTTATCAATAGGATTGGAACACAGAGTTTTCCATTTGTATCCCAGAAAGGATACTACCCCACCTCCCACCTCCCTCTTTTATTTTTATTTTATTTTTTTTAGGTTTTTATGTTTTGACCTATAGATGCCTAAGTTGAATTACACATACCCATAAACAGGAGCCAAGGCATAAGCTTTTATTAAATTTACCCAAACTGTTTCTCATTGACTGTATGCTACTTATTTGTGAAGGAAATTTAAGCTTAGTTCCTTTAAATTATCCTACAAGTAAAAGAAAGTGTTATAATGTGATGTATAATTCAGAAAAATGTAGAGGCCATTTGTGTACCTTAACCCAATACAAATTATAAATAAAACAATTAACATTTTATATTCCCAATTAGTTCAATTGTATTATCATTTTCACCAAAACCTACACTTAAATATAACTAATCTAAACAATTCACTAAGCCTTAAAATATCCTATACTTTGTGGATAAAGCTTGGGCAGAGTTGAGTACCTGCTAAATAAATTTTACCCAATAAACACTTTGCTCTTTAACACTATATGACTGGACTATGACTTCTACTTATTTGGGAAGTAAAATTTAAGCTTAATTTCTTTACATTGTCCTACAAGTAAAAGAAAGTGTTACACTGTGATGTTGTATAATTCAGAGAAATATAGAGACCAACCCAATACAAACTATAAATAAAACAACTAGCATTTTATATTCCCAGTTAGTTCAAATGTCACTATCTAGCTCCTATTTATTTATTTATTTATTTATTTTTTTAGCACAAGCATCCTTCATATAAAACCAATTTGCAAGCAGTTGTGCCCCAGCCCACACAGCCCAAGGCTCCCACCATCCAGCTGGAGGGGCTTGAATGTTCAATCAAGCTGATCAAATAAATGTCCAGACTATAATGTTGTAGTTTTACCGTTCACCCCAATTGCAGCACCTACATTCTACCACTCCCCCTCTTCCACAGATTGTTCCTTAGGCTTAGAGACAGAGCACAGGTGGACAAGAAGCACAACAGTCTACTTTGTCTGGAGATGTCGTTTTGGACTCTGATCAGTTCTGGCTGTTTCCTTTCATGGGCTGACCGATTGCCCAGGGATAAGCTTTCAATCCTACTAATGAAGCACAAGCAATTAGATATATAGAATATTATTCTATTTCTAATTTATTTTATATGTGTATGAGTGTGTTGTCTACATGGATGTAAGTGGTGCGTCCATGTCATGCAATGCCAGTGGAAGTCAGAAGAAGGCAATGGATCCCCTGGAAGTGGGGTTATGGGTGGCTGTTAGCCTCCAAGTGGGTTCTGGGAATTGAACCTGGGTACTCTTCAGGAAGAGCTAGTGACTAAACCATCCTTCCAGCCTGCCTTACTCTATTTTTCATACTTTGGAAGTGCTTGCCCCCCGACCACTTTATCATTTGTTTTTGTTTTTGTTGTTGTTGTTTTGTTTTGTTTTTTTTTTTTAACATTTTTTTATTAATTTTATTTATTTCCATATGTGTATGAATGTACTGTCTGCATGCAGGTCTGTGCACCCGTGTCGTGCAATGCCGCGGAGGTCAGAAGAGGGTGTCGGATTCCCCTGGAACCGGAGTTCCCCTGGAACTGGAGTCTCAGATGGCTCTCAGCCGCCATGTGGGTGCTGGGGATCGACCCCGGGTCCTCTGTAAGAGCAATCGGCGCTCTCAACCGCTAGGCCATCTCTCCAGCCAATTTGTAAAATGTGTTTATTTGAAGCTTATGTTCTCCAGTCGTTTGACAACTGAAGATTTCATAGGTAACATATCGCCAGTTCTATATGTTTATTAAAATTTCATTCAAGATAAGCTCAAGTTTAATTTGTAAATCTGATCAGAGAAACTTCAATCCTCCTAATTACCTTATTTCCTGATATTGGCCACAAATCCTTATGGGCCGGCTTGTAATTATGAATGAATATTATTCCGTAAGTGGTAAACCCAAGTCTATTAACATTGTGAGGCAAATGTGGAAATGACATTTTTTGTTTGTAGATTTGATTTCAAATATATCTCTGTTAATTAATGAAATAGTTCAACAATCTTTCTTATGAAACTTTTCTTCAAATGACTTCTTCTTTTTTGTTTAAATTAGTTACCTGCTGGTGGTGGCGCACAACTGTAGGATATGCTGAAGAGGCAGAGGCAGAGGCAGGAGGATCTTTGTGAGTTCAAAGCCAGCCTGGGCTACATAGACCCTTTTTAGCTGGGTTTCCTGGCATGCCTTTAATCCTGGCACTCAGGAGGCAGAGGCAGGCAGATCTTTGTGAGTTCAAGGCCAGCCTGGTCTACAGAGCGAGTTCCAGGACAGCTGGGGCTACAGGGAGACCCTGTCTCAAAAAGATCTAAATAAATAAAAAAATAAATAAATAAGCAGTTTATGTCGTTTCCCGTGTTTAGATCCTATGGATCTAAAGCATTTATAATTTAAGTTTTTAAGAGGCATGCTGGAAATTCTCAAGTTCAGGGTTAATGAAATGGCTCAGTGATTAAAAGTACTTGTGCCTGAACTGAATTGAAAAATGATGTATGCAATACACAAAACATCAATATAATAAAAAATAAAAGCATCAAAAAAATAAAAAAGATACTTGCTTTCAAGCCTGACAACCTGAGTTTGATCCCAGAGACCTTAATGGTGGAAAGAGAGAACCAACTTAAGCAAGGTTTCCTTTGTCAGCCACATATTCCATGGCATGTGTGCCTCTACAAGCAGACAGACAGACAGACACAGACACACACATTAATACATAACACACTAGTAAATAAATATTGTATTATAGTTATTTTCTATCGCTATGATAAAAATACTGACCAAAACCAACTTGAGGAAGAAAGGGTTTATTTAGTTTACAGTTCCAATCACAGTTCCTTGAGCAATGCCAGGTTAGGAACTCAAAGCAAGAACCTGGAGCAGAAGCTGAGGCAGACACCATGGAGGAATTCTGCTTACCTACTTTTACTACTGGGCTGTACTCAGCTGGCTTTCTTGTAGAATCTAGTAGCAAACTGCTCATGGTTGACTGGGCCCTTCCACATCAACCAGAAGGTAAGAAAATGCTTCACAGAAATGGCCATGGGCCAACCCATGGAGGATATGCCTCAGTAGAAATTCATTCTTTTCTGCCCTTTCATGTGGACAACTATCTAGCACAAAATGCAACAAGATTTTTTTTATTCAATTGAAGAAGGCCTAACAATGAAGCAGGACTCCAAGAAGAGTTTGTGGCTCTACAAGATAACATAGACCAAACTTGTAATCCCGAAATCTGGGTTGATTCAAGGAAATAAGATAAAATATAAACCAATGTTGCTAGATTACATTTTCTATAGATTAGAACTTTTAAAAATACTTTATTTTTTGATGTTTATGAATGTCAGAGTGGTGGCGCACGCGTTTAATCCCAGCACTCAGGAGGCAGAGGCAGGTGGAGCTTTGTGAGTTTGAGGCCAGCCTGGTCCACATAGTGAGTTCCAGGACAACTAGTGGCTACAGGGAGACCCTGTCTCAAAAAGACCAAAAAATACATCTTTTATGTGTGTGAATGTACTGTCTACATGTATTTAACTGCATTCTGGTATCCAATGCCTACAGAGGTCAGAAGGCTTTGAATTCCTCTGGAACTGCAGTTACAGAAAGGGATTAACCACCATGTAGTTACTGCGAGTTGAATCCAGTCCCTATGCAAGAGGACCTGGTGCTCTTAACTGCTGAGCCACCTCTCCAGTCTCTCTTATATAAAATTTTATATGTTTTTACTCTCATCTTCTGTTCACACAGGTAAAAGCAATTCCTGAGAGAGTAACCTTATTTTTTCTAATTCAATACTAAGCATTAATATGTTTCAGTTTTGTAACTCCACATATGTAATGATCAATTACATAAAATGCTCAATTTTCTAATTTCAAGAAAGTATGAGGATATTTCCAGTATTACTGTTGGTTTTTCCTGATTTTTTTTATCCATTAGGGACAAGCTTCTAAAATATGCATTTTTTCAAGATTAAAATCATGCTTTATATCATTTTGGTTTTCAACAGCCACCTTTCCTATCGCCACAGTGTAGAGAATTTGGTTTGCTGGGTATTCTTTCTGCTACATATTCTGTTCCTGGCATCTCACACATATATGCCTCCCAGATCACTAGTCAATATGAGGTGCTCTGCCATTGTACCTACTGGGGTTCATCAAATGTTCTAGGATAAGCATGATATTTCTTTTTACAGATCTAATTGATGTTTTTCATAGTTTTGTCTTCAGATGCTAACTCATTATTCCCTATGCTATATGAGTTATTGATTCTCACTGTCAAGAGTACTTTGAGAAACTAAGTTGGTAATAATTGTCTCTTGATAGATTGTTTAATAATTTCTAATGAACTAAGCAAGGGTTTATCTCAAGACTCTTGTGAACCCTTCATGCCATGAAAGTACAGTGGCCCTCCATATCAGTGAGTTCTCTGTCAGTGGAATAATGGCATTAAAAACTTGAAAACTAATAAATGTAGTTTCTACATTTTAAAAAGTAATGTTCAGGGGAAAACTGTCAGTGGATGCAGATTTTTTTGCCTTTTATAATGCCCTAGTCAGCATAGCATAATAATTATTTTCATAGTTTTTACACCACACTATATATTATAAGAAATATAGAAATAATTTAGCTAGGTGTGGTGGCACACACCTTAATCCTAGTGCTTGGGAGGCAGAGGCAGGTGGATCTTTGTGAGTTCAAAGCCAGCCTGGTCTACAGAGTGAGTTCCAGGACAGCTGGAGCTACAGGGAGACCCTGTCTTGGAAAGAAAGAAAGAAAGAAAGAAAGAAAGAAAGAAAGAAAGAAAGAAAGAAAGAAAGAAAGAGAAAGGAAGGAAGGAAGGAAGGAAGGAAGGAAAGAATTTAAAATATACAGGAAGATGTACATAGGTTATGTAGAAATAATATTCTATTTTATATGAAGTACTGATGCATCTCTAGGTGGGGGCCCCGAGAACCAAACCCCACTGAAACTGAGGATCAATTACCTTTTCAAGTTGTCTGTGAACAAGATACATGTTAAAAAGTAGGTTCATTCCCACTCCCCAAACCGGTGGAAGGAGAGGGATGGGGGAGGGGTGTTGGAGAAATATTTCTCTTTATAATAGGGAAGCAGACTTTAAGCTTAGAAGTTAGAAATGATACTTATTAGTCAATCGATTTGCTATGTGTGTGACTACTATCAGAAGAAAATGCAGAATTTAATGTAAACCTGTTCAAAGCTCAAACCAATTCCGTAACTATTATTCAGTGAATTCAATGAGGTAAACTCTCAGTGTATTTGTAGTGACCTAGTTCTCTGAAGTACTTTGGCATGATTGTTGGCAATCAGGTTCTCCTGGAGGATTCACCAGAGATCATTTTATTTTGGTCTGACTTTGAGATCAGTCTCTATGTTTGTTAACTTGAATGCATCTCTACTGTTTTGAGGACAGATTGAAATTGTCACTTCTGATTCATTGACAGAAGAAAATTCAGTAGGAAAATATTGGTAATGTTCTCCAGCTAACATATGGGCTGAGGATCAGGAGCTAATGTTCAAGTGTAGCTTCCTGAAAGACTAACCTTCCTTCTCTCCATCTGTCTGTCACACGAACCTATATCTGCCTATGGTTTTCACCTAATAACTACCAAGGCTCAGTTTTAATAACCACTGAGTACACATCAAGATTCAGCTAAGTAATTGAGGAAAACATCCTAGTGTTCACTGGTTTGCTCTCTACCCCAGTGTTTTGATGATGGCTGTACTATAAGGAATTGTAACAAAGAGTCAAATGAAGCATGTCACAGTCTCACTTTGATTCTGGAACTGGGAACAAATGCAAGTCTTGAGAATGAGGCTTTCCACAGGAACATGTGAATATTTTTCCAGATATGAGTTCCAGTGATTTTTCTTAAGCAACTGCTTTGTTGTTCAAGGGAGGGGTGGGGGGTAAGGACTTCACTTTGAGTCTTTCCTTTGATTGTTAATGCAGTCTAATTTGAATGCTCTCAATTGCATACATCTTATTCTAAATGTTGTTTAGTGTTTCACATTTTTTCTTTTTGGTCTTTTCGAGACAGGGTCTCCCTGTAGCCCCAGCTGGCCTGGAACTCACTCTGTAGACCAGGCTGGCCTTGAACTCACAAAGATCCGCCTGCCTCTGCCTCCCAAGTGCTAGGATTAAACGCGTGCGCCACCATGCCCGGCTCAGTGTTTCACATTTTTAAACCTTTATTCTTCCCTCCTGCTTCTTTATTCACTTCATCATACTGAGTCATATTATTTAGAAGCTCACGTTTTCTAATGAAAACTGTTGAGTTAGAAATGCCACTCTACCAAAGAATCTCTTGAGAGGTCAAAAACTGTGGAGGAAAAGCTTTAATAAAAGAACATTACATCAAGGAAAAAGTACAGAACACAACACAGAGACAGTGACAGAGACAGATTGACGCGTCGGGCCAAGCACACTCCCATGGGACTGGAGGGCAGCAGCCCCAAGGTCCGATCCTCTCCCACTTTTATTCCCAGTTGGGGGATTTCCACTGAGGTTATAGTGACCCTTTCTCTGATTGGTGGGACCTTGGTGGTTGCAGACCAGGCAGTCTTTCATTGGATCAGTCCACCTTTTCTGTACCCTTTGTTTGAAACAATGGTTGTGTCTAGCAGCATGAAGTCCCTTGGAGAGTAATGGGCTCCTGAGGGGGTGAGAATCACTCCTACAGGGCTGGGAAAGTTCATCCTGACCTCAGGTAGCTCTGGGAACTAATAACTCAAGGTGGGAGGGAGTAACTATGGGAACCAGACCTGCTTCAACTAGAGAGTTGCTTCTTCATGGTTAACCCTTTCCTTTTGATTAACTTCTTTCTGACCTGGTCCTAACAAAACAACTACTCTAGGAAAATCTATCAGAAAACCACATCCCTTTAGCCAGCCTGATGAACCAAGCAAACAGCCGGCCCAATAAGAAAGAAAACCATCCTGTTTATTCTTCGTTATTTTATTTCCTAGCTCTGCCCATATTCCGCCCATATTTTTTCAATTAAAAGAAATTAGTTTCATATTCCAAGATAGGAACCCTCTATTTTAAAAATAAATTTAATGATTTCATAATCATAATATTCCAAATTAAGGACTGGAGGGTATCTCGGTGGTTAAAAGAACTGGGTGCTCTTGCAGAGGATCCCAGGGCTCATTCTTAGCACCCACATGCCAGCTAACAATCATCTATAACTCTAGTTCCAGGAGATCAAAGGCCTTTTCTGATGTCCACAGGCATTGGACAACAAAGGTGCACTTATATACATCCAGGCAATACACTCATACACATAAAATAAAACTAATCATTAAATAAAAAATCCCAATGCTCCAAATTAGCACAATCTCTATCAATAAAAATGAAATCCATATTTGGGTTGCTATTGTTCTATAGACATATGGCTAACCCACCATATAGACAAGAACATACATATATATTATAATAATGGGTAATTTATTAATACAATGATTCAACCCCATTGGAGATTGTTATTTTGTTTTATTATTTTTTCAATTTGTTGAAAAAAGCCAGGATGAGGTTTTATATAGTAAGGCACAATAGATGTTAGTCTTGGGTCTATCTAATTAGAATCTCAGGGGATGATTCTGTTGGGCAACTATGTTTGAAAATTCCTAGTTTAATAAAGTTCTTTTAGTTACTTTTCTGCTGCTGTGAGAAATCACCTTGATCAATGCAACTTATAGAAGGAAGTGCTTACTTGGCTTATGGTCCCCAGAGTTAAGAGTCCATCATGAAGGGGAGACATGGAGGCAGAGGCAGCTGGAAAAGAAAGCTAAGCTCACATATTAAAGCATGTGCAGGAAGCAGAGAGATAGAAACTGGAAGTTGGATGAGGCTAGGAACTCTCAAAGTCTGTTATCAGATACACATTTCCTCTAGCAAGGTCACACTTCCTAAACCTGCACCAGCAGCATTAACACCTAGGGCAAAGTATTCAAATGCTTGGAATCTATGAGGGAGAACTCTCACTCAAACCACTGCATAAAGTATTAACAACACAGAACATTTCAACACGTGGCTGTCTGAGGCGTTGAGGATCATGTATTTCAGGGAAGCATGGGCTACATAGTGAGAACTTGACTTCAAAACAAAACAAAACAAAACAAAACAAAACAAAAATGATAATATTAATGCAGATGACTACTTGGTATCTGAATTGCTGAAGACTAAATTGGTAGCTGTAGATCTATTTGGTATGTATTAATTTTCTCAACATAGAGAATGAGATTATATTTTTTTCAGAAAATAGAGAATACTGCAGTGCATTTGATTTGTAAAACAGGAGTTGAAAATGATTTTTCTTTCTCAATGGTCTGAAAACTTGGACTGCTTAAGGAAAAATCATCCTTAGAAGTGAGATGTTACTTCATGAATACTAACTAATCAGACGCGTTTAATGGTAGAAAGGGAAGAAAGCGGAGAGGTCTTAAGCAGCCGCTCCTTCTGCCTTGCCAGTGACTTTCTCTACTATTTTTTATTAATCCTGCCTATTCCCAGAGAGACTCATTATAGAGCTGAGATTGAAGGAAGTAATTAATTCAGGACGGTTGATATTGGTTTGATGCACCAGAGACTCTCAGTCCGTCTGTTGAAGTGTGAAAATAGCACTGTGGGCTGCCAGGAGGCAGGAACAGCACCCCGGTCTCCTGCAAGCATCTAACAGTTTACAAATTCTGAAATGCCTTCCATTTGTTAGAAAGCTGTCTTAATTATAAGGCTGGGGGAAAGATCAAGCATTTAATCTTCCAGGTTAGGAGGCTGAATGTATGCTTTCAGAAACCCATGAATGAAAGGTGTCTAAGATAGTTCCCTACATAATCCTAAAACATAATCTCTGTGTAGCATCTTCTCTTTAAGAGCTGTAGTCTACAGAATTCCATCTTGAACAGTTGTATTCTGTGGTAAAGCTCCATCTGAATTCTCTGAGTTTCATTGCACCCCAAGGAGCTGTATCCTCAGTTTAGCATAACATTGTGAGTTGTTGCATACCTCTGTAGCATTACATCTAAAGGAATTCTATTCTCAGTTTAGATTTATTTATTTACTTATTTACTTATTTATTTTTTGAGACAGAGTCTCCCTATATCCCCAGCTGGCCAGGAATTATTCTGTAGACCAGGATAGCTTTGAACTAACAGAGATCCACCTGCCTCTGCCTCTTGAGTGCTAGGATTAAAGACCTGTGCCACCACACCAGGCTTAAAGATGGTTCTTAGCTGCCATGTGGATGCTGGGAATCAAACCAGGGTCCTCTGCAAGAGCAGTCAGTGCTCTTAACCACTGAACTATATCTCCAGCCCCAGCATTATATCTTAAGAAACTACATTTCACATACCATTGGCAAATTCTGATGTCTCTGAATTCTTGTGGCTTCTCATGAATTATAAAACACTCTTTCTTCAGGGGTTTAAAATTTTTGTTGTAGTGGTCTTTGGTATCTTTGGTTAGGTTTGTTCCCAGGTATCTTATTATTTTTGAGGCTATTGTGAGTGGGAAGGTCGTCTTATATTCCTTCTCCACTTGTTTATTGTTGGTGTAAAGAAAGGCTACTGATTTTTCTAGGTTAATTTTGTAGCCCAACACTTTACTAAAACTCTTAATTGTTTCTAGAAGTTTTCTGGTGGAGTTTTTAGCATCCCTTAGGCAAACTATTATATCATCATAAACTATTATATCATCAGCAAAAAGGGATAGCTTAACTTCTTTTCTGATTAGTACTCCTTTAATTTCCTTCTCTTGTCTTATTGCCTTAGCTAGTGTTTCAAGCACTATGTTGAAGAGGAGTGGGGATAGGGGGCAGCCTTGCCAGGTTCCCGCCTTTAAGGGAAATTGTACCAATTTTTCTCCATTTAGGATGATGTTGGCCTGTGGGTTTGCTATATATGGCTTTGATCATGTTGAGGAATGTTCCTTTCAGTCCTAGTCTATCTAGGACTTTAAACTTGAAGGGATGCTGGATCTTGTCAAAGGCTTTTTCTGTATCATCAATTGAGATGATTGTGTGGTTTTTGTCTTTCAGTCCATTTATGTGTTTTATGATATTTATTGATTTACATATGTTGAACCATCCCTGCATCTCTGGTATGAACCCAACTTGATCATGATGGATGATCTTTTTAATGTGGATCTGTATGCGATTTGCAAGTATTTTGTTGAGAAGTTTTGTATCTATGTTCATTAGTGAGATGAGTCTATAGCTTTCTTTAAGGCCAAAACCCTGAAGCTGATAGAAGTTGGCAACAACCTACAAGACATAGGTATAGGAAAAAGACTTTCTAAATCAGACAGCAGCTGTACAGGAAGTAAGGTCAACAATCAACAAATGGGACCTCATAAAACTCAAAAGCTTTACTAAAAGTACAGTGAAAGAAACAATCAAGGAGGTGAAGAGAAAACCCACATAGTGGGAGGAAATACCAGTGATACATCTGAAAGAGCATTGTCATCAAGAATATATAAACTACTCAAAAAACAAAGAAGTAAAAAGACAAATGATTTGCTCAAAAGATGGTATAAAGAACTTAACAGAGACTTCACCAGTAAGGAAATAAAGATGGCTGAGAAACATCTTGAAAAGTGTTCAGCATCATTAATAATTAAGGAAATGCAAATTAAGACCACTCTCAGATATCATCTCACTCCAATACGACTAGCTAAGATCAAGAAAACAAAATACAACAGATGTTAGAGAGGTTGTGGGGAAAAGGGAACATTCATCCACTGCTGGTGGGAATGCAAACTTGTACAACCACTATGGAAAGCAGTGTGAAGAACCCTTAAAAGACTCGGAATGAGCCTACCACCTGACCCAGTCATAACACTCCTGGGTATATACCCCAAAGACTCATCCTACCACAAAAATAAATGCACACCCCTGCTTATTGCAGCTCTCTTCACAATAGCAAAGAGCTGGAACCAACCCAAATGCCCCTCAACAGATGAGTGGATGACAAAAATGTGGCACATCTACACAATGGAGTACTATTCAGCAGTAAATAAAGACGGCATTATGAAATTTGCAGGTAAATGGATGGAGCTCAAGGCCATTATGCTGAGTGAAGTAACACAGTCCTACAAAGATAAACGGAGAATGGTTTCCCTCATTTGTGGATGCTAGTACCAAATCCCCCTGACAAAAGGCAAGCTGAATGACATTATTGGTATATTTTTGTCTATCTGAAGGCAACTATGTTGGTATAATGTGAATCTCTCAATGGGCTCTAGAATCCACCCACCAATTATTCTCAGACTCTGTAATTACTGTATATGGATGAAGAATATGTATCTGTATTTTAGAGTAATATAAAATAAATGGAAGAAAATGTGAATTCCTAAGCATAAAAAAAGACTGAGAGAAAGATATAGGACAGTTATGGCCGACTACATGGTCTGGGGTGGGGTGGGGTTTGGTGGGGGGAAGGGAAAGGGGAATATGCCTGAACTGAATTGACAAATGATGTATGAAATACACAAAACATCAATTAAAAAATTAAAGAAAAACACTCTGGGAAGATAACATGATTTAGAATGCTTCTTTACTTAGAAATTTTAGAGCACTTTCCCCCAAACCTATTGATATACCAAAAACATACTCTAGAAAAAAATCCTTTCAGCAATGTTTTTTTTTTTAATTTTAAATGAAAGGTATGCTGTTGAAATATTCTGCAACATATAATTCTGCCTGAGGGATTTACTTAACTGAATTTAAGAACACATTATTTAAATGGTGAGTGTTTATTTGCATATTTACTTATTTATTTTGAGTTTATGAGACAGAGTTTTATGTAGTCCAGATTATTCTCTGTTTATGTATCTGAGGATGATCCTGAGCTCGTATTCCTCTGCCACTACCTTCTTAGTGGTGAGATTACAGTTGTGGGCCATTATTCCTGGAATATCCAGTACTGGGAACCAAACTGAGGCCTTTGTGCATGCTCGACAAGCACTCTACTAATGTAGCTACATCCCCAGCCCACTAACTATTTATAATTATTACCCTGGCTCCAAATTATTTGCCAGTAATTTTTGTGAGGTCATTTAGAAAGGAGGATTCGAACAATAAGACTTTAAAGCCCTGGTTGTACAAATGAACATGAAATCATAGAAATAAAGAGCTGAGAGTCCATGCCTTCACTTCATGATGGACATAGAAGCTGAGAATCTCAGCAGTGCATGACAGTGTTGATTGATGTTGACAGCCAGAATGAAACTGAGAAACTATCTTTGGGAATTGGAAGAAAGGGACCTCAAGGCATACCTAATATTTTCCCTGGAAAACTGATATGTCTACAAGAAAAAGAAACTGAGGTTAAGAGAGGTTAAACAATTTAAGATTTGTATATGGTAAATTTCAGAGTTCAATCAAATCTTTTTTAAGTCACTGGCTGTCTTTCCCCAAAGCCTAAAGAGCAACAGTTATCTTTATTTACAGTACCTGGGGAAGCTGTCATCACTACAAAAATTAGTAAAGAAATAAGTGATATTCTTTTGCATAATACTGTTTGAATAAGTCAGTAGTCTACAGTAGCAAGATTTAACGAGCAGTAATAAGCAATCATAGAAGCAATAATTTAAAAAAACACAGCAGCATCCTTTTCCTTTCTGCTTCTGAGAGGAAACAACCCCTTGTCCTGAGAACCTGTGAAGTCCCTGTCTAGAGCACAGACACACAAGGTGATGTGAGTTATTAGGAAAGTCAATTTGCCTTCCCTATACTCCATCTAATGTAAAATAGGGCCATTTACTAAAACTAATTCTATAAAATGATAAAATGTGCTTTAAAATATTTGTATATTTTAGTAGTATTTCTATTCTTTCTTATAGCAAAGGGAATAGTTGGCATTAATAAGGCTGTGGCATAAGCTAGCTTTACCTTAACATATATGTCTTTCAAAATACAGCATCCCTTCATGCTTAAAGTTCTAGAGGGAATTGGACAGAAGGGAACATTCCTCAATGTAATCAAAGCTATATACAACAAACCCACAGCCAACATCATCCTAAATGGAGAAAAATTAGAACCATTCCCCTTAAAGGCAGGAACCTAGGAAGGCTGCCCCCATCACTACACCTCTTCAATACAGTGCTTGAAACACTTCCTAGGGCAATAAGGGAAGAAAAGGAAATTAAAGGAGTACTAATTGAAAAAGAGGAGGTCAAATTATCCCTGTTTGCAGATTATATGATAGTTTACCTGAGGAATTCGAAAAACCCCACCAGAAAACACCTAGAAAGAATTAAGAGTTTTAGTAAAGTGGCAGGATACAAAAATTAATCTGGAAAAATCAGCAGCCTTTCTTTACACCAACAACAAGCAACTGAAGAAAGAATATAAGGAGAACTTCCCACTCAAAATAGCCTCAAAAACAATAAAATACGTAGGAACAAACCTAAGCAAAGACACCAAAGATCTTTACAACAAAATTTTAAACCCCTGAAGAAGGAAATTGACGAAGACCTTCCATGCTCATGGATTGGAAAAATTAATATAGTAAAAATGTCCATTCTATCCAAATTAATATACAGATTCAATGGAATCCCAATTAAAATCCCCATGAGTTTCTTCACAGACTTGGAAAAAACAATCCTTAAATTCATATAGAATTACAAAAGACCCTGAATAGCTAAAGCAACCCTGACTGGATTACCATATGTAGAATAACAAAATTAAATCCCTACCTCTCATCCTGTACAAAACAACTCTAAATGGATCAAAGACCTTAGTGTGAAACCCTGAACTGTAAAAGTGATAGAAGAAAAAGTTGGCAGCAACCTATAAGGTATAGGCATAGGAAAAGACTTTCTAAATCAGACTGCAGCTTCACAGGAAATAAGGTCCACAATTCTGTACAGTGAAAGAAACAATCAGGGAATTGAAGAAAAAAACCCATAAAGTGGGAGGAAACCTTCACCAGTGATACATCTGACAGAGCATTAAATTCCCGAATATATAAGCTCCTCAAAAAACAAAGAAGTAAGAAATCAAATGACTCACTCAAAGGATGGAGAAAAGAGCTAAACAGAGACTTCACCAGTGAGGAAGTAAAGTAGGCTGAAAGACATCTCAGAAACTGTTCAACATCCTTAATAATTAAGGAAATGCAAATTAAAACCACTCTAAGATATCATCTCACTCTGATAAGACTGGGTAAGATCAAGAAAACAAAAGACATCAAATGCTGGAGAAGTTGTGGCGAAAGAGGAACACTCATCCACTGCTAGTGGGAATGTAAACGTCTCCTTCTAGCACCAGCTCAACTGGTATTCACTATGTAGAGCAGGCTTGCCTCTATCTCTCAGAGGTCTGTCTTCCTCTGCCTCTGCCTCTGCCTCTGCCTCTGCCTCTCTGCCTCTCTGCCTCTGCCTCTCTGTCTGTCTGCATCTCTGCCTGTGCCGCTCTGTCTCTCTGCCTCTGCCTCTGCCTCTCTGCCTCTCTGCCTCTGCCTCTCTGCCTCTGATTCTTGAGTACTAGGATTAAAGTCATGCATCTCCAAGCACAGCCCTTATGCAATTTTTTTAATCAATAAGTTTATTACAATTACATGTTTAGAAAGCAATTCTCCAAATTTTAAAACAATATATAATTTTATGCCCCATGTGCTACAAATCATGAGTTCCTCTGTCTCTTATTTTGTAAGTGAAATGCTTAGCAACCAAGATATATAGGGACTGAAGAAGACTAAACAATATCTAGTAAGTTTATTGCCTAACTTTGGTTTTAAGCTGTCTGTAATATATATCTTGACTTTTGATATTTTTCCTTTCAAATTTTAAACCTATACATATTTGAGAATATAGCAACAATATTCTGAATTTAAGTAGTTTGAAACAATGTTATACTAAGACAATAGAATGATGTGCTAATCCATTCTTTCAGGAACAGTGACTGAATGTGGCAGTAATCTTATTAAAATATCAAGAAGCAATTTGCTTTATGAAGCACAAAGAAGTTTCCATTTTACCTTAAACAAAGGGTTCCTCAGGATCCATTCTTTTATACTTGTATTAAAATCACCTTTGCAATGTAATTTGTTGTTACTCGCTGAAGGCATTGTTTTGCTTTATTGTGTTTGGTTAAAAGAAGATTTTAATAAATTAAGAATTTTAAAGTGGAAGACATAAATGAATCATATATGCATTGAGTTTATTAGCAATAGATAGACACATATGTAGATTGATATTCTGTGTGTGATTATGTATAAATACTGGCAAGGACAGAAGTAAAAATTAAGTTGTAGACATGTTTTAATCTATATCATGCTTAATTAAATTTACATAGCCACCAATTTTCAAGTTCCAGGCAAAAACACAACCTTTTGTATTGTGAGCACTGGAACTGTGGTGTTGGAACTCAACCAGAAGACACTTGTTTGTCAGCAGTATTTAAGTTTAAAAAATCATCATTGGAAAAATGGGCGCCAGGGATGCAGATTGGACAGCTGTTGTTCTTTAATTGTGACTAGATGAATAAAATACAGTTTTTACAATCCATTTGAAAATTATCAGTAGGGAATACATTTTAGTGCCTCTTTGGGTGTCTTTTGGTTAATAAATTCTTGCCTTTTGAGTGTAAGTATTTGGCTTCAAATCCCAGATACAAGTTTATTAAAAATTATAATAGTTTTACAGACTATAAAGTGAAATGAAGTGCACAGAATGTGTATTTCCAGTGCTTGACTTTAAAATGATTTTTTACATGACTAATTTCAGTATTTTCAACTTAAGCAGACTGTTGTTGAATTTAAATGATTCTAAATATTTAACTAGACAGAGGGTATATCATTTCTGAGTAAATTTGTTCTTTCAATTTCTTGACATTCTTTTCTAATAATAAAATGAAATATATACTCTATGAATTAACATATTAGACTAGTAATTATACATTCAGAAGCATTGAAATGAAACAAACTTTAGACCTGAGTTACAAGAAAGCATAGCTCTCATAAATAAGAAAACAGCTATGAGAAATACTATGTCAAATGTTTTTTTAAGACATGACAATGCAATATCTTTTACACAAAAATATTTGGAGGGTGGAATTATTCTTATATCTAGCCTTGTCAAATAAACAGATGAAAGTGATGGCTGAAATCCTATGTTAATGCACAGGCCCTGCTGAAAATGCAGATTATATATGTTACAATAATTTAGAAGAAGAAATCATAAATTTGATAGAAAGCAAGAGAAATGTCAAGAGTTCAAGCAGATAGAGGGTGGAGTTGAAATAATGTGAACACAATACTCATGTATGAAACTCTTCAAATAGAAGTTGAGAATCCAAACTTGAGCATACACAATTTAAGCCACCTCATATTTGACAAACGGGCCAAGAAGACTCAATGGAGGAAAGACAGCATCTTCACCAAGTGGTGTTGGCAAAACTGGATCACCACTTGTAGAAGAATAAAATGAAACTCATAACTCTTGTCCTGTAAAAAAGTCAACTCCAAATAGATTAAAGACCTCAACATAAAACATGAAACTCTGAAGATGATAGAAGAAAAGTTTGTCAGCAATCTACAAGACATAGGCATGGGAGAAGACTTCCTAAATCACACAGCTGCTGCACAGGAAGTGAGGACAACCACTGACAAATGGGACCTCATTAAAGTCAAAAGCTTCTGTACAGTGACAGAAATAATCAGTGAAATGAAGAGAAAACCCAAAGAGTGGGAGGAAACCTTCACCAGTGATACACCCAACAGAGCATTGACTTCCAGAATATATAAACTATTCAAAAAGAAAGAAGTAAGACAACAAATGACTCACTCAAGATGGAGTAAGGAGATGAGCAGAGACTTCACAAATAAGGAAATAAAGTTGGCTGAGGAACATCTTAATGTCCAACATTGCTAATAATTAAGGAAATGCAAATTAAAACAACTTTAAGATATCATCTCACTCCCATAAGATTGGCTATGATCAAGAAAACAAATGATACCAAATGCTGGAGAGGTTGTGGGGAAAGGGGAACACTCATCCACTGCTGCGGGGAATGCAGACTCCTACAACCACTATAGAAAGCAGTATGGGGAACTCTGAAGAGACTCAAGATGAGTTTACCACCTGACCCAGCCATACCACTCCTGGGCATATACCCGCAAGACCCATCCTACTGCAGAGATACATGCACAGCCATGTTCATTTCAGCTCTCTTCACAATAGCAAAGAGCTAGAACCAACCCAAATTCCCCTCAACCAATGAGCAGATAGACAAAATGTGGTACATCTACACAATGGAGTACTATGTAGCTGTGAAGAAAGATGGCATCAGCCAGGTGTGGTGGCACACGCCTTTAATCCTAGCACTCGGGAGGCAGAGGCAGGTGGAACTTTGTGAGTTCAAGGCCAGCCTGGTCTACAGAGTGAGTTCCAGGACAGTTGGGGCTACAGGGAGACCCTGTCTCAAAAACACCAAAAAAAGAAAAGAAAAATGGCATCATGAACTTTGCAGGTAAATGGATGGAACTAGAAGGTATTATGCTAAGTGAAGTAACACAGTCCCAGAAGAGCAAAGGGCAAGTGGTATTCCTCATTTGTGGATGCTAGTACCAAGCATCAAGTCGTAAGGCAAACTGGGCCACACCAATTTATATACCCCTTTCCCTGAAAGCAACTGTGCTCTGACTATTTAAATCCCTTAACAGGCTTTAGAATTAACCCTCCACTTATTTTTACATTTTGTAATCTTGGTATATGTGTGGAGGATATGTAGGCATACTTTGGAGTAATATAAATTTAAAAAGGAAAAAAAGTGAATCCTTAAATATGATATGGAAATGACAGTTGTGTACAGATGATATAATTTTGGTATAGGTGTGACATATTTATATGCATATGTTGGAGCTGTACAGATTGAACAACAGCAGAAGAACAAGGAAAGGGAACTAAGTGAAACAGTAAAGTTCCCCCAAGGACAATAATCTTCTGCTTTGAAATAACGTTGAAAAGAATCAAAGAGAGATACAGAGCAGGGATGGCAGGGTGCGTGATCTCGAGTGAGGGGGGGCATGGAAGACAAGATGAGTCCAGACTGGACTAAGAAGTGATGTACGAAATACACATAACTTCAATAAAAATGTTAAAATAATAAACAAAGGGTCAAAAAAGAGTTTAAAGCTATGCATATAAACTCACTAAGCATATCAGTAGCAATTTTATACTAGATTTATTTATTGAATATAATAAACATTTGTTTCATATTTTTATTGTATTTCCTTTGCCATGTCTATAGATCTAGCTTTGAGGCAATTATCACAGTATTTATGTGATATTTTCTAGTGCACCTGTAGATCCATTTTGTGGATTTCCAATCCATCATGAATAACAGTGGAGTATGTACTGTAAACAGACATGCTTATTTCATTTCCAATATTCCTTAGCATTTTCACACTTGAAGTCATGGCTCTGTGTGTGAATACCATCCATGCCAGCCTACAGACCAGAGTTCCACCCATGAGATCCACATAAGAATGGGAGAAGAACTGGCACCACAGAATTTTACCGTGACCTCCACGTGTGGCCCATGATTTGGATGTTCTCCTCTTCCACAATTCACACACAATAATAATACATTTTAAATAAAATAAAGACTCTGGAACCCATCCATTAGGATCTTATTGCAGTAGTCCAAGTATTTGACTTGTCAAGGCACAGAGTTGATTCATAGATACAGTTTTAGCATTGCATTGAAGAGACATACTCTTCAGTGTCCCAAGGCTACTTACCATGTTAACCCACCTTATTAATGGACTTTGCATGTGGTTTGTAGTCCCTTCCCACCATGCCCAGATTCTTCCCTGCTTTGTCAGTTAACCAGAGGTAAGTCTTGGAAAAACCTGTAAAGAAGCAAGTCCATGACCTGGTCCTTCTGATGTTCACCTATTCACTGTGGTACCACAACAAAACATGTATTTCATTTGGAGTGATATACTTAGTTTTAATTAGAAGTTGTTCACTCTTATTTACACAATACACTTTCTCTTTTTGTTACCATCAGAAACCATTTTTATGGGTTTCATTTGTGTATTGGAATATTCTAAGGATAGAAACATAATTATACTTGATGTCTGAATCTGAAAGGCCATCATTGGACATATTCTAAATGGTTCAAAGTGAAGGTAAATGTCTTTAATGTTATAAGCCCTTGCCTAGTTTTCCCTCTTTCCCCATTCAAATCACCTGTCTTATTTCAATTGTTGAATCTTTAAATCTAAATATGTTTGCAATACTATTTCTTTAATAAAAGAAAAATACTCGGGAATTTAAGAAAATGTTTTGAGGGGTCAATTTGAGACAGTGTCTCCCTGTAGCCCCAACTAGACTGGAACTTGCTAGGTAGACGGGCAGAGATCCACCTGCCTCCACCTCCCAAGTGCTGGGATTAAAGGTGTGCACCACCACATCTGGCTAGAATCATTTTCTTATTCAGATGATTTCTGAAGTGTATTTAAGAGCAAAGAATTTGTATCAACACATGTAGTTGCCAAAAACGTTTCAGAAATAGTATGCTAGAAACTATGGTGATAGTGGTTAGTTGGCGTAGACCATAAGTAATCATGTGATATTGCAATGATTAGGTATAAATATTAAAACTATATTTCTAGAGCTGAGAACATGACTCAGTGGTAGAACTCTTGCCTACTACAGAAAATGTCTTGGATTCACAGATTTTCAAAGATAAGTAGATCAATTTAAAATTCATATTCGTGGACTGTCCACATTCTCTCCTCAAACATCACTTCTGTCCGTTTAAACAATTATTTTATTTTCTCTTTAAGTGACTCCAATATGATATCCCCTCGGAACTACTGAAAATACCCCTACTAAATAATCAGTGACTTTGTAATTGTGAAGCCCAAGGAAAGTTTCTAGCTCTCAATGTTGGGCCAATGAAGAACAGAAACTATAGCAAGAGAAAAGTGTGTCCCTAAATATACTTACTAAACATTTTCTCATATTTTGAACAAAGTGGAAGAACACAAAATTAGCTGTAAAACTATTGGACGCTCCACGTTGCCCCCACCTATTGGCACGTGGCTGTCCCCTCCCCCCATGTGAAAACTGAGGCTGGACCAGGTCTGGAAGGGTTTTCTTTTGGACAATCTGTACCATAAAAATATCCACCCTCTACATAAGATTTTGATAGCTTTTTACCATGAATTCTTTTGTTCTAATTTTGACATATAAGCAAATACATTTAAATACCATTTCTCTTAATTATTGAATTTTGGATGGACCTTTATGTATATATATATATAGTTTACTGAAGATGAGTGTTTTATTCATCATTCCATTAAGCAGAGCCCAACACAGGATTTGACCTGGTCAGACCATTGGATAAGTATCCTTTCCATTCCTCAACTGTCTTCTCTGAGTGTTTGTGAGACCCATGACTTAGGAGTGATTCCCTATGAAGAATCTTCCTTCTTGTGTTTTCTTCTGTTCTTGCTGCTGTCCCACTTTGGTACTCCCAGTGGCTCGGCCCATTCTCATCGCTTCGCACATATTACTGCCACCCTTCCTGATCTCGTTCACTCATTTCCTCTGTGAGTGCTTTGTCCCACTACCTCCTATTTCATGGGAAAACTGTTATAAAAGACAGCTAATGAAGTCCTCTGATCTGCAATGCTGGAACAATGTTATTTATTCATATTTTTCATGCATTTACTATTGAGCAAGTTTTATCTTTTTAAATCAAATTTTAAATTCGTTATTTCACATCCTAGATATAATTCAGGAAATAAGAGAGAAAATCTTGAAATATACTAATTAGCTAGACCTTGTACCCAATAATGCTTTAGAACCTAACAATCATTAGTTTTTAACTTTTTATTTTTATGAACTGATTATTAATGCATAGTGAGGTTAAGTGAGTTATCCCAGAGCAATGCTCTGGGACTCCACTTTGAATATAGATAGTTATTTTCATGTGTAATTAAAGGCATTTTCATGAATTGCCTGCCTTTAACCCCCAATAAATCTAATAAGATGATAGAATTAATGGAGTTTTCCCATTTTATAATGGGAAGAAAGTTGAAATTTAACTAATGTACTAAGGTCTCAGATCTCATGGCAGAGCTGAGACTGATATTCGAAGAGATTTATTTATAACTTTTCTCTAAGTTTTGAGATATGCCATCAAGAAGCACCTTTCCTTATAACTGCAAATGCAATTTTCATTGTATGGTCAGCTGACATGGGTATTAGCATTACAAATATAAAACCCATAGGGATGGAGGTAGATGAGAAACAATTTGGAGAGAGGTTAATAAAAAATGCCATACACATGTATGAAATTGTCAAAGAACAAAATTAACTAATAAGGAAAGAAATATGAGGGGGTGGAGAGATGGCTTAGTGGTTAAGAGCACTGACTGCTCTTGTAGAGGACCCAGGTTCGATCCCCAGCACCTATATGGCGGCTGAGAGCCATCTGTAACTCCAATTCCAGGAGAACTCCAGTTCCAGGGGAATCCGACGCCCTCCTCTGTCCTCCCCAGAATTGCACGACACGGGTGCACAAACCTACATGCAGACAATACATTCATACAAATAAATAAATAAATAAATAAATAAATAAATAAATAAAATAAAATTTAAAAAAGAAATATCTGAAACTTAAAAATGCAGCGTCCTAGTGTTTCATTATCCACTCACTGAGCTTCCCTGGTGGGAACAGGAAACAGAAACAGAATGCACAGCCTAGAGGACTGAGGCTATGTTACCATCAGTCCAATGCAAAGATCCTGTGAAGGAAGATCCATTTTTTTCATCTTATGTGAGAATAATAATTTAGCTCCACAATTCATTTTATCATTAATAGATTACATTTTAGGAGCATATTACTAAGCAAGGTCATGTGCTAAGAGCCTTTGCCTTTTATCTGGTATCTATGAATTTTTTTACTATTTCCTAAAATTTCATACTCTGCTAATGCACACTTGGGGTTCATAGGAACAATGACTTACCACAGTGAGTTCTGTTCTTTACTGCAGTTTACTCATTACGACTTAGGCAAATTCCTCCTGGTTCTTCCTCAGCGTCAGCAAGAAGCACAATGATGTCACAGAGGAAAACAACAAAGTAAGATTTAAACCCAGGCAGACTGGGTGAGTTGAGCCCAAGTAATTAACAATCGCAAAGAGCCTACAATCCCAGGGAGAAGACCTCATTTCCGCCTCTGGTATTTATTGACTACCTAATATAATGGTTAGTTTAAAACTTCATTACAACCTAACAGCACTCAGAAAGATAACCTCAACTGAGAAATGACCCATATCAGGTTGGCCTGTGGAGGATGTTCTTGACTATTAACTAACACAGGAAGACCCAGCCCATTCCACTCGGCGGGGGGGGGGGGGCAGTTCCCTAGACTGAGCACTGAACTCTATAATGCTGAACGATATCTATATCTATATTATCTATATCTATTTCTATATCTATCTATATCTATATATTATCAAGGATAAATGTATTTATTCTGACTTTACTCTTGATTGGACTCTGCCCTTGACTCCAGATGGGATGTGACCAGCTGCTTGAGTTCCTGCCTTGATGCCCCAGTGATGAGCTATGTCTTGGAATTGTAAGGCAGATAAACCTTTCCTCTCCTATGTTGCTTTAAGTCAGGGTGGTTTATCACAGCAACAGAAATTAAACCCCGACACCTACTCTATATGATGAATTTTGCTGCAGCCTCTGTAGAGAATTCAACATAGTTTGAACTATGCTAATCAACAGACACATACATACTATCTAAGTATATATTTTTCCTTGAATTTAGTATTTTGAAAGGTAAGCGATTGTGATGGATACCTGTCACAGTACCCACTGAGCAGTTTCATATTCAATTTCTTGTTGTGTGTCAAATGAGGCCAGTTGCAAATATAGATGATAAATCAGAGAAAACATAGTTCAGTCACTTCATTCTGCTGGTGGTGAGTAGTCCTCCACTGTCTTCTGACCAATAGGCTAGTTACAAAAGGTTGTGAATAATTTCCATAATTTTCCACTCCTTAAGCCTCAGTGCACTGCTCATAACCACTCTCTATAGCTCCCCCAGCCTCCATTATCTTCTTAACTCATGGCAAGTATGAATTTCCGTCCTTCCTAGCGAGGCACTGTTCCTCCCTACTATGAATAATTTCCAATGGACGTGTTTTCTTTCTTCACAGAGCCTAGAAATTCCTGGACAAAGGGAGAATTGTTCATTCTTCTTATTTCAACATGGTTTTTCTTGTCCATAATTGTACCATATTGTATATGTGTCAATCTGTAATTTAAATGTATAAATCTTAAGTCAGAATTCTAACACATCATTGGAACAGCAGTTCATAAGTTCATTGGAACTAAGTTTATAAGTGTAAAAACCAAGTCCATCCTTCCCAATTATTCTACCACACAGCAGATCTGGGCACTTATCTTGTTTCATGTAGATTTCTTGCAAAATTAAAAAGCCACAGAAGTGAGTATTAAATAAAATAATTAGCCGTCTGTAACTCCAATTCCAGGAGAACTCCAGTTCCAGGGGAATCCGAGACCCTCTTCTGACCTCCGCGGCATTGCACGACACGGGTGCACAGACCTGCATGCAGACAGTACATTCATACACATACAAAAATAAATAAATAAATAATAAAAAAAAATTTTTTTAAAAAAATAATTATATAGAATTTAGAAGCATAAAGTCTTGTGGCACCTTTCACAGGAAAAGAAACTTTTATACTGTGCTATGGAAGTGAAATGATTTTTATGTCAAGGAAATAATGTGAACTTCTTTATAAAACTGTCAGTTGGTAGTTTATTCTTATTGATCGAGATGGGTTTCTTTGAACCTTTATGTAGAGAATCTTCAATAGTTTACACAACTTTGCTATTTATTTCCTGATATGGTGCTAAGATTTTATGACTGAAAATACAAAGTCTTGAGAATTAGAACTGTTGCTTAGTGCTGGGATCCTTGTCTAGAAGGGGAGAGGAAGAACTTGGGTTCTATTTCTAGGACTACAAAAATTCTCAACTTCCTATATGTCTCTATCATCTATCTATTTATTATATATCAATCAATTTTCTATATATCTATCAATTTTTCTATTTATCTATCCATATATCTATCAATCCTCTACCTATCATCTGTCATCATCTATTTGTCTATCATCTATCAGTTTATCTATCACCTATCAATTTATCTATTTGTCAGATAGACAAATATCATATATCAATAAAGAAATGTCTTTATTGTGCTTATCTAATTAATTCCTCAACATCATTTTTGATAGGTTACAGTTCTCTTCAGATCACAACCATAGCTTTTGGTTCTAGTCTGAGCTTCAGAGCAAAACAAAAGGAAAAAGGAAAATTTATTGTTGTGTGAACACATTATTTTGTGAAAATTATATCTATTATATCATGTAATAAAATGCTATATCTTCCTGGTGAGTGTTAGCTAGTTGCTTCCACGGAGTTGGTAGTGACTATCATTTATTTCTATCATCACTGTATCATGGAATGTGCTACCTGGCATCTTTGTGATTCGGAGCCTTAGGGTATGCATGTTGGAACAAATCCTTGATTAACTGAGTTCCACACTGGGCATCTGTGCCACTTCTCTCCTGTTTCCTGCTGAGAATCATTGAGCAAAGGTGGCTATGACAAGCAGTCCTATGAAAATTGGAGCTTATCTGCTGTATTGCTTTGATATTTCAATCTAGTTTGGTTAGGGTTTACACGTCAGCACTTGGGGCATCTTCTTTGGTTATACAACTGCTGGCTGTTTCACCACTCATTGAAAGCACTGCAATTCCCACACCACTCTATCTCCTCAGTGTTCCTTCACAATAGGTACAAGGTGTCACATTTCAGGAAAAGTGAGACAAAATTAATGTCTTTAATTACTTAGAAAACCTTGGAAGAAACAAGAGATGTAATACCCAGACCAACTCGATGTGGCCAGAGTTAATCAGTATTCTTGTATTTATCCAATCAAGTGTTTCTCAATTTTAATGTACATTAGAATTACCTGAAGTACTGGTCAATCCACAGTTTCATAAGCCCTGTCTGCAAAGACTCTGATTTGGAGGATAGTATCTGTGGCTTGGCATTTCTCTTAAGTTCCCCAGTGAGGCTGATATGTTGGTTTAGGTAGCACCCCTGTGGAACTGCTGGATTTCAAGTCCACAGCTACATGCTTAAGGCTGTGACCTGATGAACAATATATCTAATGCTCACAGAACAGAACCACTTATCCAATGTACTAGTTCACAAATTAATATTCTATTAATAAAATCAGAAAGAAGTTAAAGGCCTAGGCTAGAATGGGTTTCATGGTACAGTCAATCATTGAAAAATCAAGGAAAGTTACAGAAAAGCAGGACAGCAAAAGAATATAGAGATTATAATTTTTTTTCCTGGGGCTGGAAAGATCGCTCAGTGGTTAAAAGCACTGACTGCTCTTGCAGAGGACCTGGGTTCGATTCCCAGCACCTACATTGTGGCTAAGAACTGTCTTAAATTCCAGTTCCAGGGGAACCTGATGCGTTCTTCTGACCCCAGAGGCATTGCACAACACGGGTGTGCCAACCTATATGCAGACAGTACACTCATGCACACAAAAAATAATTTTTTTCCTAAAATCTGTAGAGGTAGCTGGGAGTGGTGGCACACACCTTTAATCTCAGCACTTGGGAAGCAGAGGCAGGCAGGTCTTGTGAGTTCAAGGGACAGCCTGGTCTACAGAGTGAGTTACAGGCCAGCTGGCACTATAGCTACGGGGAGACCCTGTGTCAAAGAAGACAAAAAATACCCTGTAGAGATGTCTTGGGTTGGAAAATATTGTATAAACAGAAATCTTGAGTTCAAAGACCATGTAATAACATTTATTGTGGACATTGTGCACATTCCCTCAGTGATGGGACATGGCGACAGGGCTAAACAAGACAATGTCATTACCTTCATGTGCATCAAGCATGGATCAGGGTAACAGAGAATTTTACCTCCATAAGCAGCTATTTAAAGCAAACACGAGTACATGAAATTTCAGCTACCTGATACACAATGGAGGAAAGACAGCATCTCGAAAAATGGTGCAAAACTGGATAACCACCTGTAGAAGAATGAAAGCGGTGCTGACAAAACTGGATAACCACCTGTAGAAAAATGAAAATGGACCCTTATCTTTCACCCTGTACAAAAGTCAGCTCCAAATGGATCAAAGACTGAAATACAAAACCTGAAACTTCTAAACAAAACATTGGCAGTACCCTCCAAGATGTAGGCATGGGAAAGGACTTCTTAAATTGGACATCAGCTGCTCAGGCATTGAGATCAACAGTCAAAATGGGACCCTGTTAAGCTACAAAGCTTCTGAACAGCGAAAGAATAAAAAAGAAGTGAAGAGGAAAACCACGGAGTAAGAGAAAATCTTTACTAGCTTCACATCTGATAGATGATTAATAACCAGAATATATGAAAAACTCAAAAAA
The DNA here is from genome assembly GCA_009823505.1 of Rhizomys pruinosus. Lineage (NCBI taxonomy): Eukaryota > Metazoa > Chordata > Mammalia > Rodentia > Spalacidae > Rhizomys > Rhizomys pruinosus. Next base: position 3,398,863 of record VZQC01007611.1, read on the forward strand.
AGTAGCAAGAAAATAAATGGCCTAATAAAAAGATGGGCTATAGTTCTGAACAGAGAACTGTCAAACAAAGATGAATGTGTCTAAATTGGACTGAAAGATAATGAATGAAATATGCAAATCATATATAAATAAATATCCTTCTTCCCTTAAAAAATGGCTAAGAAACACCATAAAACTGCTCAGCATCCTTAGTAATTAGAGAAATGCAGTTAAAAACAACTGTAAGATTCCATCTTACCCCAATCCGAAATCCTGAGATCAAGAGAAAAAAAGAACACCAAATGCTGGCAAGGATGAGGATAATTGGGCACACTCACCCAGTGCTAATGGAAATGCAGTTCAGCCACTCCAGAAGGCAGTGCAGGGAAATCAAAGAGCTAAAACTGAGCCTACCATATGACCCAGGTATACCACTCTTTGCCATATGCCCAAAGGAACCATCACACTGAAAAGGAACCTGCATATCCATGTTTGCTGCTGCTCTGTTTACAATCGCTAAGGAACTGAAATAAACTAAATGTCCCACAACTGATGAATGGATAATGAAATGTGCTCTATCTATACAATAGAGTACTACTTTAGCAGTATAAATAAGAAAAGATGAAATTATGAAATTCATAGGTAAAAGGATGGAGCTAGGGAGTGTTATACTAAGTGAAATAACACAAAGGCAGAAAAATCAAGCAACATAAATTCTCCCATCATTTGTGGAGTCTAACAGCAATCACCTACATGTGAGTACATATCCTGATGTAGATCCAGGAACCAAGAAAATATAAAAGGATAAATGGGGGTAAAGTAGAAGAAAGGATCTGAAACAGGGGGATAGTAAAGATTAAATGTTACTGGGGGTGGGGTGGGGAAAGTGGAAGTACTAGGCTAAGAAGGGAAGAGTGAGGAATATATGTAGGGAAAGGTAGGGGGAGAAGTCAGGAGAGAGGAGAGGGGAGAAAATGGTGGTACTGGGCCTGGGAGAAGAGGAAGGAGGTGGGAAGGGAAGAAGAATGAATAGAGATCTGGGTATTGGGTGACTGGGGAACACAGAGGGTAATATGACGCCCCTGAGACCACATAAGAAATGCATATACACTCTCCGAACGTTAGTGCACAGGTATACATGGGTCTGTGTGGCAAGAAACACAGTGCCAGACAGAAGATACCTCCCTTTGAGTGGTTGCTGGGAGTGATCCAAGAGACTCTTAAAATAACACAGGCTATTGCCAAAGCTCTTGGTTATCTCCCAGAACTAGAAAATAAGACCCTACTGCTCAGAACAGGACATACTTCAGAAACAGGACTTGGGGTAATGGAGCAGGAATTGACCTAGAATCCTTCTACCTGGAATTTAGCACCCATAATGCTAAATAAATACACATTTCTTGGGAAGAAAATCAATCAGTGGTCTAACCCATCATTAAACTCTAATAACCATAATGACCCGCACAGCAAGCTACCTGTACTTGTGCAGTAGTGGCACTGTTATCTTGGGCAGTAATCAACAGCTATCTAATTAGACTTAAAGCTCTCTCCATTGGAATGAGCTCAGGGTTGGCGGGTGACACTGTAAACTCAGTTAAATGCACTTGGCTGGAGAGGAAATAGATCCTAGAGAAAACCATATCTCTTGGCAAATGAAATTTCTTACCATAATTTTAATAATCTTGTATTTATAGATGAGCATACTGTACAGCACTCATCAAAGATGCTCCTCTTTGCAACAGATGGAGGTTGCTGCAGAAACACAACTGGTCACAGAAAAAAAAATAAGTGAAAGATGCCCAATCCTAGGAGACACATCTACAGTTAAACCCCTATACCTAGGACTTGTGGAACACAGTAGATTGAGGGGCAGAGAGAAAATGAGTGCATCCCTCAATTCTCACCAGTGAAGCTTCCTTGTACCACAGAGGTCAATGCACACAGAAAGCCAGCATTGACCAAGTTTCAAATAATGGGAGCTTCCAGAGTGTGTGTCCCTGGATAAGACTCCTATATTAAACATCACCCACCCACAGCTCAGGGATCATTGAGAAGATGGGGAAGAAAGATTGTAAGATTCCCAACTGTAGGGAGCAAAAGATTCCAGACAACTGGAAGCTTGCACATGTGAACTTGTGGTGATGTTGGATTCAGGCATGGGAACAATAGCAACTCAGACAAGGTCCCAGAGTGAAGCAAGAGAAATGAGTGGTGGGCTGGCCCTGGACAGAGAAACACTGGAGAGATTACTGCTGGGTGAATGAGAATATGCCTTACTTAACATTTCTAGATCTGCTGCCTAGACTCTAGTGGATTAATTTTCACAGAAGGACATTTGGGTTCGAAAGGTTGAATGGATGGTGTAATGCATGAGTTCTCATGGAGGGTCAGGGGCAAGGAGGGGGTCCTAAATTTCAATAGGAGCCATTGTATGAGATTTAAAAATGTCTGTGCACAATGAGTGCCCCTGCCCTGGGAGGAAAGTTCCTCTGCAATGCACTCTGATGGGGAGCAAGTAGCTCCCCATGCCAAAGACAGACTATGTAGACAACACCAAAACCTCAAGAGCTAAAAGTGCCACCAAAATAATTGAATCAAAATAAACAATGCGGGTGGGAGAGATGGCTCAGTGTTTAAGAGTACTGGCTGCTCCCGCAGAGGACCCAGTTTTGATTTCCAGCACTACATGGCAGATAACAAACATTCCTAACTCCAGTTCCGTGGAAATCCAGAGCCCTCTTCTGACCTCCATGACTATTGCACGACACAGGTACAGGCAATAAACTCATAGACATAAAATAAGAATAACGAAAACAATCAAAAAATTAAACTAGACTTAACTGAATATTTCTTCAAAGAAGGAAAATAGCCAACAAATATACAAAAAGCTGATCAATATAACTAATCATCAGAGACAAACAAATCAAAATCATAATGAGACCACCTCAATTCAGTTAGCATAGCTATGGGAATAACAATTGATAACTCTGGCTTGTGGACCCATGTTGTGCAATGCCCAAGGTGGTCAGAAGAGGGCATCAAATCCCCTAGAACTGAGTTATGCACAGTTGTTAGCTGCCATGTGGGTGCTGGGGATCCAAGTCCCCTGTAAGAGAAGTCAGTGGTCCTAACCACTGAGTCATCTCTCTAGCTCCGGTGTATTATCTTTAAAAAATATTTATTTATAGTTTTATTTTATTTTATGTGTATGGATGTATTGCTTGCATACGTCTAAGTATGCCCATGTTGTGGTAGGCTCATTTTGAGTCTTTTAAGGGTTCTCCATACTGCTTTCCATAGTGCTTGTACGAGTTTGCATTCCCACCAGCAGTGAATGAGTGTTCCCCTTTCCCCATACCCTCTCCAGCATTTAGTGTCATTTGTTTTCTTGATCCTTGGGATAATTTAACTAAAGGAATTAAGTTGGCTTCCCAAATTAACAACATACAATGATAAATGGCTTAATGCTGAAAAGTTGGCCCAGCTAAACATTAAAAGGAAGAACAGCCTCAGACTGCTACAGATATCAAACATCTCTGTGGATCCTAATTGTAACAACTATTTATAATGTGCCCTAGTGAACATTACCTTTCATGTGCAGCAAAGTTTTAATATGAGAGACTTCCTTACCTCCTTTTCATAGAACAAATAAAAATATGATGGTAATGAAATCATTCCCTAACTGTAAACTAGAGCCAACTATTACAGAGGTAATCTCTTAAAAAGCGATATAGTTGCCTTCTTTAATTGACTGATAGTCATAGGAACTGTGAAAGGATAATTCCCTATTCAGAGCCAAATATAATACTAAAATCTACATAAGCTGGGTAGTGATTAATATTAATACAGGAGAACTCTGTTATCAGAAATGGATTATTCAGCCAAGGAGATGTTGGCTAGGGGACCCAAGCCCCCCCCAAAAGATAAAGGCTTTTTGCCAGCAAATTGAGATACCTGCAAGAAGAGAGGTGGTAAGGCCCTGCTCTCGAAGACCTGGTATAAGCATGGGAAAGATATATCGAGACCACACTTGCAAGTATACAGTTGGCCTCTGGAATGCCAGAGAGTGTTACCAAAGGGCACTAAATCAATAAAGCAAGTATCGGTCTCCTTGAGTCAAACAAGTCTCCTCTGTCAGCATCAGCTACACCTCACCTGCCTGGAAATACCGTGCAGCAGTGGCAGCCAAATGTCTGTATATCCCAAATCTAATTGGCTATTAGCTCTCTCCTTGGAGGAATAACTCATGGCTGATGCCACAAGCTTAAGTCCTCTAGTGATTAGGAGATGTTACAAGCCACAATAAGACCTTCTCAGCCTTTACAGAAAAGTTATAGTTCATGGATTAGCATACCATCCAAACTCTGTGACTATACCAAGGTAACCTACCATAATAATTAGTACTGTTTAAATGCCTGTATATCTAATTGCTTATGCTTCATCAGTAGGAATAAAAAGTTATTCCTGGATAAACTGCCAACCCATGAAAGGAAACAGCCTGAACTGATCAGAGTCCAAAATGACATCTCCAGAGAAAGTAGACTGCTTTGCTTCTCACCCACTTGTGCCCCTTTTCTAAAGCCTAGGGAACAATCTGCAGAAAAGGGAGCATGGTAGAATGTAAGGGCTGCAATTGGGGTGAATTGTGAGACTACAGCAATATAGACTGGACTCTTATTTGATCAACATGCTTGTACATATAAGCTCCTCCAGCTGCACAATGGGGGCCTTGGGCTGTATAAGTTTGGGCATAGCTACTTGCAAATTGGTTTTACATGAAGGATGCTTGTATTCATTACTTATTACCTTTTATTAAAAAATAAATAAATAAAATAAAATAAACTATTTGAAATTATAAAAATATATATAATGGACTGAATAATTAAAAAAATAAATTATCTTGAGCTGGTGAGAAGGCTCAGTATGTAAAGACAATTGCTGTCCAAGCCTGATGAACTGAGATTGATCCTTAGTGCCTATGTAAAAGTTGAAAACAGAGAGAAAGATGCAGGACAGTTATGGCAGAAGGCATGATCTGGGATGGGGGGGGGGGAGGGAAAGGGAAATAAGCCTGAACTGAATTGGAAAAAATGTATGAAATGCACAGAGCATCAATAAAAAACTAATTAAAAAAAAAGTTGAAAACAACTGTCTCCACAAAGTCGTGACCTTAATATATGCACTGCAGCAGGTCTGCACAAACACAGACACAGACACCCACGTACACACACACACACACACACACACACACACAAGCACACACCATACACAGCATACACACCTATATAAAAAAAGAAACGAACAAACAAGCTTAAAGTTTTTTTTTTTTTTTTAATTTATCTTTTGGAAGTTGGGAGTAGAAAGAAGTTACCAGAGGTTACGGAGTGTGGAGGAGAGAAACAAAACTTAAATTTGATCAATTTATATTAGGTAGTTGACACAAGTTATAGTTAATTGATAACAAATGAAATATATATCTTTCACAAAACCTGGATGATATGTTTTGACTGTTTCACAACAAAGAAATGACCAATTATTGAATAGATATGCTGATCTTGATTAGAACATTTTACAATGTATTCATGTGTCAAAACATCATATAAGGGGGATGAAAGTTTTATCGGTCAAATAAATATGAAAAAGGGGAAACTTAATACCTTTTTACCTTTTACTTCATTTTACAGCCAGTTAATATGTGTGGGAAGATCCAGTTTGAATTAGTGGCTATTTCTCAGCTAACAACCCTCAGGGAGCCATGTGGGAGTCATGGGATTCCTCTGACCCCCACCCAAAAAGGGAGCAAGCAATGTGGCCTAGGCACAGGAAGCTAGACAGAGCAAGAGTATACCATGGGACATTACTGGGGGTCTGTGATTGGCTCTGGGAGCTGACATCATTTTGCTTATAAAAGTGAGTTGCAGCAGGCAATAAAGCGAATTCTCTATTGCCATCATTACACAGAATCCCTGACCATTATTTCTGTGTGCATACAGGCCAAAGCAGGCCTGGATTTTGAGTGTCATGGCCAGTGAGTTGGATGGCAGTCCATCAGACCACCAACCTGGTAATCTGGTGTGGGGCTGGACGGAGACTTATCAGGTCTCCAGCTGTGAGGTGAATTGTGAGTGGGTGTAGGGTGAAGATAGGCCATCAGCCATCAGCCTGAAATTCCTGTCCAGAGACCAGCAGTCTTTGGGCAGGTGGGAAAACACAGCCAGATGGAAAACGTCCCATTTTCCCAGGCTAAAGACCTGAGTTAGAAGCACCTCTCAGGTCAGGTTATGAAAGTAACCAACTCACCTCTGCTCAGAGGGGGCACTGTATTCCCCTTCCTTTAGCAGAAGTATGCTGTACCTGCTCATAGCAAAAGAAGTTCCCACAAATATGAAATATCGAACAGCTGATCTTGGCATCAGAAGACATAACAACAAAGGCAAGGACTAGATGTATTAAATGTTAGTGACACCAGTCATTTAATGAATGCATGATACCCTTTTGACCATGTACTAGGCACATTAACTCTCAAACTCCTTCTTCAGCTCACCTTTTGATTTGCAGTTTAAGAACTGAGAAAGTGTTGTATAATTATCCAAGGCCACTTCCACATTCATCAGAGGAGGCAGGCCTCTGTCTTAGAAGTGCTTGGATTCACATCTCTTTCCCTGTTCACCCCTCTTCTCCAAAGAGATAATAAATCACTTTCTCTTTTATTATGTGTCTTCTGCTTTATTGTTTCTCATGCTTAGTATAGTGTGTGGCAGAAAGCAAATGTGCTGTTAGTGCTTGCTGAATTAAGGTACAAATGTTTACATACATGAATATATATATATATCTATCTAGAGATATATATGGTTCAATGGAGACTGTGTCCTGTCGACAAAACAGCTGTATATTAAAGATGGCACCATATGTATTCTTAGGTTCCCCCCAAAACTATAAAATTCCCATCCATCAGAGAGAACTGACAAAGCAACATTTTTTTAAGAAATTAGTTTTAAAATCAAATTCAGGAGCAAAAAACCATATCTCATATAGCTCAGTGTGAATTGATTACCTCTGTTTTTTTATTTATGAATAGGAAATGATCTCTGACCAGAAGACCCCCAGATGAAGAGCCCTGGGTTCAGATTATCAGCCTCCTGTAACTACAGCTGTAAAGACCTTCTCACTGCCGTAGGAGTGTTCAACTGAGTAAGACGTGCTTTGCACGACTATTTTTCTTGAACCAACTTTCAACAAGATGACCTGACATGCATCTAACAGTACTAATTTTAAAAACAGAATAATGCAAAGAAACATAATTCTGTGACAAAAATTTATATACTTCAACGCCACTCCATCCTTTACATTACGGATTTGAATCAATGTCATAAAATAGTATTTTATAGATATTTTAATTTAAATGCCACAAAATGAGCTCAATCTCTTCACATTTGTGCTAATATTTCTATATATTTATAAATGTTATAACTAATTAAATTCAACATTTTTATTTCATTTGGTCCACTGACTTTACTGAAAGTTGCCCAACATAATTTGCTCCACCTATATAATGGCTACATATTATTTTTTTTTCTCAAGTTATTTTTTTGACCTGTGTATGACAATCTGTAGATCATGAGCTTCCATTTGAAGACATATCCAAAGAGGAGTTTCTAGTTCCTCCTGGAACAGTTCAGTTTGTGGGGAGGGAGAGTTGCTATTTGTGTGGTCTAAATACTTTTTCAGAGAATATTTATGTCCCTGAATATCAGATGCTTGTTATGGTTACTGTGTACAAAACATAGAGTGAATGACACAATGACATCAAAGAGAGAAAAACTCAAAGCAGACCCGGTCTTGCCACTGACATAATCTTGGAATATGGGTGGAGAATACGTAGGCATATTTTAGAGTAGTATAAATTTAAAAAGGAAAAACAATGTGGAACCTGAAATATGATATGGAAATGACAGTTTGTGTACAGATGATATAATTTTGGTGTAGGTGTGACATGTGTATGCATATGTTGAAGCAGGACAGATTGGAGGGAACAACAGCAGAGGAACTGGGACAGGGAACCGACTGAAACTAGTTAAGTTCTCCCAAGGACAATAATCCTCTGCTTTGAAAACTTTGAAAAGAATCAGAAAAATATATAGGGCAGGGATGGCAGGGTGCATGTACTCGGGTGGAGTGGGGGGCATTGAAGGGGAGATGAGCCTAGATTGGACTGAGAAGTGATGTATGAAACACGCATAACTTCAATAAAAATGTTGAAAATAAAAGAACACTGGGCTCTCTTGCAGAGGACCCAGGTTCAATTCCTAGCACCTACATGGCAGGTAACTGTAACTCCTCTTTCGGGGATCTAGCCTTGTCTTCTTACCTCCATGATTCTTGCATGACATGAATGCACCTACATACATGCACGCCATACACTCATACACATAAAATAAAATTAAAAATATATTAAAGACAGAGCACAAGACCAGCGTGCACGCCACTGGGTGAGCAAACTTCATCCATGTCCTGCAGAACACCACCTTGCAAAGGAACAGGTCAGGGCTGCCTTCCTGGGGATCGCCTGGGACACTCCAACCTCTGGGCCCCGTGTGCTATGGGGGGCAGAGCTACCTGTGCACCTCAGAGCACACAACCAGCATGCGTCCTGCTGGGCAAGCAGACTTCACCCGTGTCCTGCAGATCACCAACCTGCAAAAGACCAGCCTAGGAAAGTGGTGGTGCAGAGGACCTGGCTGTACAGCCAAGGTTGAGGCATCAGAAACCCAAAGAAACAAATAAACAAACGAATCCACATGCCAAAGACACAGAAAAACCCACATGGGTAAAGCTCATAAGAAATCCACACTGAACTCTAGCAACCCTACAGAAGACTCCGACAATGATATCTCCTAGGAAAGAAACCAAGACACAGACTTTAGAAAAACAATTGTGGACATATTCAAACAAATTAGAGAACTAAGGGAAGAGAATGAAAAACTCAAGAAGTACCAAGAGGGTGATAATGATAATCATTGGAAAGAACTAAGGGGAGAGCTTGAAAAACTCAAGAAGGACCTAGAGGGAGAAAATGTCAAACGTTGGAAAGAACTGAAAGGAGAAAATGACAAACTCTCAAAGGAAGTGGAAATGCTGAAAAGGTCCCAGGCTGAAAGAGAAAAAGAAAGTGACCAATGAACCAAGGACATACAAGATGAGAATGACAGGCTCAAGAAGGAAGTGGAAACACTAAAGAAATCACAGGAGGAAATGAAAAAGGAAATTGAACATTTATCCAATCAATAGGAAAGGATGGGAAAAAGCCTCAGAAGCAGAATGGAAGAAGCAGAAAAAAGAATAACAGACATGCAGGATAACATGGTCCAACTAGAATGCACAAGTAAAGATTATGGAAAATTAAAAAAAAAAAAACACAAGAGTGGAACAATCGAGAAATGTGGGACACTATGAAAAAAACCAAATCTATGCATCATAGGGATAGAAGAAGGATAAGAATCCCAAGACAACACTATTGACCAGATATTCAACAGGATAGTAGAAGAAAATTTCCACAAACTGAAAAAAGACAAACCCATACATACAAGAAGCACATAGAACACCAAACAGACAAGACCAGAAAAGAAATTCCCCATGACATATAATTGTTAAAACACTAGATGCTCAAAACAAAGACAAAATACTGAAAGCTGCAAAAGAAAAACAAGTTACATATAAGGGGAAACCCATCAGAACTACAGCTGTCTTCTCAGCACAAACTATGAAAGCTAGAAGAATGTGGACCAAAGTATTCCCTGTACAAAATGAATTTAGATGCCAACCCAGACTACTATACCCAGCAAAATTGTCAATCATAGTTGAAGCAGAAACAAGAATCTTTCACGACATGAACAAGATGAAAGAATACATGTCTAAGAAACCAAAACTTCAGAAAATCCTCGAAGCAATCCAAAGAACAGAAGAAAGCAGCAACTATCCCTAAGCAATTAAAGAGCGAAAGCAACAAAAATCATAACAGAGTAAATATAAACCTAGACTAAGAATGCAAACAAAAAATAAGGTAAAAAGATGCAACACACATCTCTCAATAATAACCTTAAATACTAATGGTCTAAACTCCCCAATCAAAAGGCATAGACTGGGAGAATGGATTAGGAAAGTGAACCCGTCTATATGCTGTCTAGAAGAAACCCATCTCACCCTCAAGGATGGATACCACCTTAGAGTGAAAGGATGGAAAAAAGTATTCCAAGCAAATGATACCAAGAAACAAGCTGGAGTGGATATTCTAATATCAGGCAAAATACATCTCAAAGTTAAATTAATCAGAATAGACAAAGAGGGCCATTACATCCTAATCAAAGGAACAATGAACCATAAAGACTTCACAATCCTAAATGTCTATGCACCAAACTCTGGTGCACCTAATTTTATAAGCACAACTCTGCAGGACCTCAAGATACAGATCAATCCTAACACACTAATAGTGGAAGACTTCAACACCCCATTAAGCCCCTTGGATAGATCAACAGGACAAAAAATAAACAGAGAGACATCAGAATTGAACAATACAATACACCAAATGGACCTCACAGACATCAACAGAGTATTCCACCCAAATACCAGAGAATATGCTTTCTACTTAGCACCTCACAGAACATTCTCCAAAATCGACCACATATTGGGGCACAAAAGGAACCCCAATAAATACAAAAGGATAGAAATTATTCCATGCATTCTATCAGACCACAGTGCAATAAAGCTCTATTTGAACCCCAGAATAAGTCCAACTAGCTACAAGAACACATGGAGACTAAACAATACAATTCTGAACAATGAATGGGTCAGGGAAGAAATAAAGAGTGAAATAAAATTATTCATGTAACTGAATGAAAAAGACAATACAACACAACAAAACCTGTGGGATACTTTAAAGGCAGTCTTGAGAGGGAAATTGATAGCCCTAAGTGCCCACATCAAAAAAACAAAAAACAAAAAAACAACAACAAAAAAAAACAAAAACAGAAAGGAAACAAATAAATGACCTGACACTGCAGCTAAAAACACTTGAGAGACCACAACAAACGAACCCTAAACCCAACAGACAGGAAGAAATAACAAAAATCAGAGCAGAAATCAATGAAATAGAAACAAAGAAAACAATATATAAAATCAATGAATCCAAAACCTGGTTCTTTGAAAAGATAAAATAGACTTCTATCCCAGTTAACAAAAAAAAAGGAGAGAGCAACTCCAAATCAATAGCATTCATGATGAAAGGGGAAACATTATAACAAACAAAGAAAAGATCCAGACAATCATATGGGAATACTTCAAAATCCTATACTCCACTAAATTCGAAAACCTAAGATAAATGGATGAATATCTGAAATCCTGGGAACCAACAAAGCTTAACCAAGAAGAGATTGACAGTTTAAATAGATCCATAATATTAGAAGAAATTGAAGATGTAATTAAAAACCTTCCAACAACAACAAAAAAGCCCTGGTCCAGATGGTTTCACATCAGAATTCTATAAAACATTTAAAGAGGTCTTACAACCATTGCTACTCAAACTGCTTAGAAGGATACAAACAGAGGGAACTCTCCCAAATTCCTTCTATGAAGCCAGCATCACTCAAATACCAAAACCAGGCAAAGATGCAAGCAAAAAAGAAAGCTATAGACCCATCTGACTAATGAATATAGATGCAAAAATTCTCCACAAAATACTTGCAAATCACATACAGACCCACATCAAAAAGATCATCCATCATGATCAACTTGGATTCATACCAGATATGTGAGGATGTTTCAACATATGTAAATCAATAAATATCATAAGACACATAAATGGACGGAAAGACAAAAACCACACAATCATCTTACAATTGATGCAGAAAAAGCCTTTGACAAGATCCAGTATCACTTCATGTTTAAAGTCCTAGAGGGAATAGGACTGAAAGGAACATTCCTCAACATGATCAAAGCCATATATAGCAAACCTACTGCCAACATCATCCTAAATGGAGAAAAATTGGAACCATTTCCCTCAAAGTTGGGAACCCGGAAAGGCTGCCCCTGTTCAACACAGTGCTCATGCTCAAAACATTTGCTAGGGCAATAAGACATGAGAAGGAAATTAAAGGAGTATTAATCAGAAAAGAAGAAGTTAAGCTATCCCTCTTTGCAAATGATATAATAGTTTACCTAAGGGATGCTAAAAACTCCACCAGAAAACTTCTACAAACAATTAAGAGTTTTAGTAAAGTGTCAGGCTACAAAACCAACCTAGAAAAACCAGTGGCCTTTCTTTACATCAAAAATAAACATGTGGAAAAGGAATACAAGGAGACCTTCCCACTCACAATAGCCTCAAAAATAATAAGATACCTGAGAACAAACCTAACCAAAATACCAAAGATCTCTACAATAAAAAATTTTAAACCCCTGAAGAAGGAAATTGAAAATGACATCAAAAGATGGAAGGACCTTCCATGCTCTTGGATTGGGAAAATAAATATAGTAAAAATGTCCATTTTACCCAAACTGATATACAGATTCAACACAATCCCAATCAAAATCCCTATGAGCTTCTTCACAGACTTGGAAAAAAGTCATTAAATTTATATGGAAAAACAAATGACCCTGAATAGCTAAAGCAACCCTGAGTGAAAAGTGAAATACAGGGGGGATTGCCCTACCAGACTTCAAACCATATTAAAAGGCCATAGTCATAAAGACAGCCTGGTACTGGCACAGAAAAGACCAGTTGACCAATGGAACAAAACTGAAGGTCCAAACTTGAGCTCATGCAATTTCAGCCATCTCATATTTGACAAAGGGGCAAAATACCATCAGTGGAGGAAGGATAGCATCTTCAGCAAATGGTGCTGGCAAAATTGGATCACCACTTGTAGAAGAATAAAATTAAACCTGTACCTCTCACCATGTACAAAAATCAACTCTAAGTGGATCAAAGATCTCAACGTGAAGCCTGAAACCCTGAAGGTGATAAAAGAAAAAGTTGGCAACAACCTACAAGACATAGGTGTAGGAGGAGACTTTCTAAACCAGACAGCAGCCACAGGGGAAGTAAGGTCAACAGTTGACAAGTGGGACCTCATAAAACTCAAAAGCTTCTGTACAGTGAAAGAAACAATCAAGGAGGTGAAGAGAAAGCCCATAGAGCGGGAAGAAATCTTTACCAGCGACACATCTGACAGAGCATTAACATCAAGAATATGTAAACTACTCAAAAAACAAAGATGAAGACAAATGAACTACTCAGAAGATGGAGTAAAGACCTGAATAGAGTCTTCAACAGTGAGGAATTAAAGATGGCTGAGAAACATCTAAAAAAGTTTTCATCATCATTAATAATTAAGGAAATGCAAATTAAACCACTCTCAGATATCATCTCACTCCAGTACTTCTAGCTAAGATCAAGAAAACAAAAGACAACAGATGCTGGAGGGGTTGTGGGAAAAGAGGAACACTCATCCACTGCTGGTGGGAATGTAAACTTGTGCAACCACTATGGAAAGCAGTGTGGGGAAACCTTAAAAGACTCAGAATGAGCTTACCACCTGACCCAATCATACCACTCCTGGGTATATACCCCAAAGACTCACCCTCCCCAAAAATATATGCACATCCATATTTATTGCAGCTCTCTTAACAATAGTGAAGAGCTGGAACCAGCCCATATGCCCCTCAACAGATGAGTGGATGACAAAAATGTGGTACATCTACACAATGGAGTACTATTCAGAGTAAAGAGGGATGGCATTATGATCTTTGCAGGTAAATGGATGGAGCTCGAAGCCATTATACTGAGGTGACACAGTCCCTGAAAGACAAATGGAGAATGGTTTCCCTCATTTGTGGATGCTAACATCAAATCCCCCAGATGAAAGGCAAGCTGAATGGATATATTTTTGTTTACCTGAAAGCAACTATGTTGTTATAATGTGAATCCCTCAATGGGCTCTAGAATCCACCCAACAATTATTTTCAGACTCTGTAATTATTGTATATGGGTAGAGAGTAAGAATCCATATTTTAGAATAATATGAAATTAATGGAGGAAAATGTGAATTCCTAAGCATAAAAACCAGACTGAGAGAAAGATGCAGGACAGTTATGGCAGAATGCATGATCTGGGTTGGGATGGGGTGGCGTGGGGGGAAGGGATAGGGGAATATGCCTGAACAGCAATGAAAAATGATGTATGAAATACATAAAACATCAATAAAAATGTAAAAAATATATTAATAATAAAGATGTCTAAAAACTAAAAAAGAAACTTGTATGAATCATTTAACCATACCAAGAATTCCCTTGATTCCAAATTTAAGACATTAAATGAAATCAGAAAAAATAACAAGTTTATGTTCCTTGAAGTGTGAGATGGATAATGAAAAATTATGAAACATCAAGTAGAAAAAAATGTTTTATAAAGTCATTAAGATTTCAACATTTTACATTTGAGTGTCTAACAATCCATCCATCCATCCACTAAACCATCTATCTATCATCTATCTATCTATCTATCTATCTATCTATCTATCTATCTATCTATCTAATCTATCATCTATCTACCTTTGTAACATTTATTGTGGATGGTGTACATGCCACAGCAAATAGGGAAGAGAAAAACTCATGGGAGTCATTCTCTCCCTACACCATGTGGGTCCTGAGGATGAAATTCAGGTTTTCAGGCTGTGCTTTTAGCCAGGTGTAAGTTACTTTTCTGTTGCTGTGATAATCCACTATGATTAAGGCAACTTAAAGAAGGAAGAGTTTATTGAGCTTTTTCCAGAGGAGTAAGAGTCCATCAGGCAAGGAGGCATCTGGAACAGAAGGCTGAGTGCTCACAACTTCAAGCAGGCACAGGAAGCAGAGAGGATAAATTGAAGTCTCAAAACCACACCCAGTAGCATACTTCTTCAAGCAGAGACACAACTTCTAAACAGAACCATCAACTAGGGACAAAGTGGTCAAACCACCACACCATTAAATGGTCTCACTGGCCCCAGAATTCAATATTTTAAAATGGACAAAGAATTAAATTGGAGAGGCACTAGGAAGGTTAAATTGAAAAAAGTTGTAGTTTGACTTTAGATTGAATTGATTCTACTGTCTTTTCAATTCACTACATGGCTGTTGTTTGCTACCTGTTGATCTCTACATGGTGCTTCATATTATCTTAGACAAGTAAGAAAAGTATAATTTTTCACAGTGGAAATTAGGAAAAGGTTTTTTTAAAATTAATTTATCTTTTCTGTATGTGTATGAGTGCATTGCCTACATGTGGGTAGGTGCAGCCATGTCATGCAAGCTCAGAAGAGGACATCCAATACCCTGGATCTAGAGTTACTGATGATTGTTAGCTGCCATGTGGGTGTTGGGAACTGAACCTGGGTCCTCAGTGCTCTTAGCCACTGAGTCATCTCCTCAGCTCTGAAAAAGGTGATTTTTAATTATAAAAATGCACACCAAATGAATAATCAGTTTAATAATTATTTTGAGGTTTTTATCATGTGAAGGTTAGGAATGGTAATGTTGAACACTATACATAATCTAGTCTGCCAGTTACTGGTTAAAAGATTTTCCCTTAATATTTTTTTTATTAGGAAATTATGTGGCTCCCCAAAGATAAAAGGCCTATATGGGAATAGTTTTATGATTTTTTAACAAGTAAGAAAAGTTCATGTTTTAGAACTATTATCAAGCAAATTTTGAATTAGAATATTATCGCATATAGAATAAATAAATCAGTAATTTAGATAAGTTTGTGTTGGACGATAATCTTCTGGCTCCTTCAGATCTCACTTGTTAAACGTGTTTCATGTTTTACAGCAGTCGCACATGTTTATTCCTTCTTATCACTTACTGCTGCCTTTCTAACCCATATTTTAGTTGAGCATGTAAGTGCATTTTGTCAGGAGCTAATGGCAGTTAGGCAAAAGCCCAACAGGAACATGGGAAGTGAGCCAAATCCATATATTCAAAGGGCCTGTTCTATTTTCTTGGGGTCAATGTAAATCAGAACTTGTGTCTACAAGTAAATGGAACGAAAGTCAATGGAGACTTGCAATAAAGGAGAAAGTAGATTGGGCTGGGGTTATTAATGTTAATGTTGGGGTTTCTAACATCTTTATCTTATTGCTTTTATAATTTTCCATTTCAAGACCATGTCCATTTATACACAATCAGCAACTTCTGGTTGGCTCTGTTTTGACAGTAGGTTGGTCTCTGAGGTATGCAGCTTATGTCAAATAGCTTTCTAAGTTACTAGAAACTGTGTCATTGCCTTGTGATATGTTGTATTATTTACTTTTCTATGACCAAGTTTATTTGAGCTTACTGTTGATTGTTCCAAGGGAATTAGAGTCCATCATGGAGGGGAGCCATGGTGGCAGGAGAATAAAGCATAGCTTCACATCTTCAAGCAGGCACAGGAAGCAGAGAGGGAGTGACTGGAGATAAGCAAGGCATTTTGGACTCTCTAAGGCCTCCCCCAGTGACAAGCTTCCTACAGCATGGCCACACTATCTCCCAAAACAAGGCCACCAACTAGGGACAAAATGTTCAAATACTTGGAGACTATGGGGGACATTCTCATTCAAAGTACCACATATGTGATCGCATGATATTGCTTCTGGAGCCTTTTTAATTACGTGTTACATTTTAGTCATGAGATGATTTTCAGTATCTGTCTTTTAATTTGATAGGTAATTCAATGCAGAAAAAAAATGATGTTATTGCTCAGGATGGTCAGAACTGGCTCTCTCTGTACCCATTAACTGATATATATCTTCTCTTTGCCAAAGTATCAGCTGCTTAATTTTGGCTTTATTTTGAATCTTCTGAAGATTTCACATATTGTCACCAATTCGAAAAGGTATAGATTGTTAATAGTCAAGCGAATGCTATGCAGACTATCAGTTGACTTGGCTTTGTGGACTATGTTCTTGTCTTATAAAAGGAATTTAGGACAGACAAACCTTATGATCAATTATTTCAATGTTTATTTACTGAGTAATTCATAAGCAATAACATTCAATTCATTGCCATGACTTCAATTGCAACACTATGGAGGCAGATGGGTCTGTGAGATTGGGACAAGCCTGGTCTACATAGCAAAGCTCAGGCCAGCTGGGCCCCTGGGGAGTTCCAGTATCAAAGAATTCCAAATAAAATGTATCTATTTTTCAAGGTGTCGATAAGTCACGGAGTTTCAGCAAAGTATATAGTGTTGTACTTCTGGAGTTATTGACGGAATTCACAGATTCCTAACGTGAAAGTAAAATAACCCTAGCATTAAAATTAAGCTACTTGGCTACCACATGTAGAGGCTGTGTTGTGTCAGTGGATCTGCAGTTGAGAACTCTCCTCTCCTGTGCCAGTTCTTCCATGCTATGAGAGATGTCCTGACACCACTTCCTCCGACTTCACCATGAGCAATTGGCATTCATTAGTCATGACTATCAAATGAAGTGCTTATTTGCAATGAAATTGTTGTTTCAATAACCCAGAAGGAAATGCGTATGGATTCTAAATTTTAAGAAGATATGACACTAGATTTTTAAATTGTCACAGCTCTTAAGTGAGTATGGCAATTGTTTGAAATTGTTACTGAAATATTGATGTTGTCAAAATCTAAAGTATGATGATGGAGTAAACTTGAGATGGTCAAGAAGAAAACAGAAAGACAAGAGTAAAAATTAGCCACATCTTAGTTAGTACAATCTAACTAAAATTTTCTGGTCAATTAGATGTGATCATGTTAAACAGTGACATATTTTTTAATTTAATTTAATTTAATTTTTTTAATTTTACTTATTTTTGTATGTGTATGAGTGTACTGTCTGCATGCAGGTTTGTGCACCCGTGTCGTGCAATGCCGTGGAGGTCAGAAGAGAGTCTTGGATTCCCCTGGAACTGGAGTTCTCCTGGAATTGGAGTTACAGACGGTTCTTAGCCACCATGTGGGTGCTGGGGATCGAACCTGGGTCCTCTGCAAGAGCAGTAGGAAGGAAGGAAGGAAGGAAGGAGGGAGGGAGGGTATTTCGGGAAGGTATGAGAGGTGATTGAGGTGAGGTAGGTAGGGAGTGAATGAATGAAGGAAGGAAGAATGAAGGAATAAATAATTAAGGAATGCATGCAGTCATTACGTAAGTAATTACGTGTAAGGGCAGGAGGAAGTGCAGCATTCTTGCACACCACACACTTTCACTCTCCCAGTTTCCACTGTCTTTCCCGACTCTCCAACAGACTTTACCATTTAGTTTCTCTCTCAATCCCACAGTCCCTTAGTCTTCTCATCAAGCACTTCCTCCACCCCGCTTTTCCCCCATTTTTCAAATGCCACGCCGCGTGTCTGCCTTAAGTTCTCTGGGTCTGAATCAATTCCAAATGTCTCCAAACACCAGGACTTTCCTTGCTCAGCAAATAGGGTCTCAGTAATAACAAGAATGGTGCAGGAGCCTGAGAAATGCTCGCAGTTAAGAAGCACGTGGCTGATGGTCTGCAAAGTACCCAGTTGGTTCCCAGCACCACATAGTGGGCTGGCTAACAACCATCCATTCTGCAAGTTCCAGTGATTGATCCACTCGTTCAGGTCTCGAGCCTGCATGTGCACGCATTGATATTGAAGTTTTTAAATAATGCAGGCAAAACATCCATAACATAAAATAAATAATACTTTGGTTTTAAAAAAAAAACAAAAAAAAAAAAGAAAAAGAATGCTGTCCATAAAATGCCATGGCCTTCAAGGGTGTGTAGTGCTACTAGGAATAGCATACACACACACACACACACACACACACACACACACACACACACACACACAACTACTCTGTAATGAGTGTTTAAAAAAAGACAGGCTGGAACTCAAGAATACAAAGAAAGGAATTGCTGTTTTCTGGCTCTATCTTGATATCTCTAGATATCAGGACACACATGAAAAGAATTGGCCAGAATGTTGGAAAATGGAGAGAATTTTCAAAGTATTCATGGCTGAGAATGGTCTAGAAGCCCAGAGGACGTGTATGTGCAGCATGGAGGAGACAAGAGGAGTCGGAGCAAGTAGAAACTGCAGGTCTACATTGTGTCAGCTTTATTCCAAACTCCACCTGCTTTTCTGACACTACATGTAATCCTCTCCCTCCTTGCAAAACAGTTCTTTATCTCTCCATGACAGAAGGCTCTGCGGGCTGCATATATTTTTACACAACTGGACAGGATTAATTTAATAGTTTAATCTTAATTCTGCTCTGAGACTTCTCAATTTAACTAAATAACTTTAATATTCCTTGGCGCCATCCTTTGCAGAAACTTTCTTAAATCCATTATAAAAATGATTTTGCTAAAGAGTGTACATATTAAAAATCATTATTCCAGTAGATGGAGCAGAGGTGACATCAGAATAGCTGAACACTGTCTGCCCTAGGATATGTGTAGATGAAGCCCAGCCCCTCGGCAGAGCTGTGAGATGGAAAAACCCATTTGAGAGCAAAAACTGCGTATTACTAAACACTGCTTGGCTAACCTCTCATTTGGATTTAGAAAATGTCCCATCCTATTCAAATGAGAAGCAAAAACAACTTTAAAGAAACATTTATATGTTAGAGGGAGAAAGCTGTACCTCTGATTTGTTTAAAAGCCTCACTGAAGTACTTGAAGATCACTCTAAATAAAACAGATGAGGCTCGAATCCTTAGCGGAGCCTCCTAAGTGCATGTCTGGTCTCATCTCCCACTGATGGGAATATGTGTATTTATTCCCTCCCAGGCATTCATGAATTGTGTGATTGCATGATATGGAATTATGAAGAAATAGATCAATAAACGCAGCAGGCTTCTGGATTAAAGCCTTTGCCTACAATACAGACCCACAAACAAAGCTGCTGCTGAGAAACTGACAAAGCCATGAGCAGGCTGGGGAGATTCCCACTGGGAATGTAGTAAGAGAACTTGCAACATTAACAAACAAATATGGAAGAGGCATTCAGATTAAGAATGCTAGCGCCTATCACGTGAACATCTTAAAGTTGACTCGATATCCATGGCATAATTAAAGCCACCGATGGACTACTTAGTGCGTTTTTATACAATGATATTATACAGATGTCATAATTAGGTCATTGATTGAAAATAGGAAATGAGTCCCATTGCTCTCAAGAACCCTCCCTGTATCTCACTCTACCAATTAAAAGTTTGGCATGATAGAGAGCTAAATTATGATAACAGTTAAATTATTATTAAGGACATAAAAGAAAAAATAAAAAAAAAGTTTTTTTTTAATTTTTTTGATTTTGAGATTTAATTCATACTATCTCTGCATTATTTCTACCCCTCCCAGTTCCCCTCAATTCCTCTGTGTCCCGTCCACTCCCACTCAAATTTCTTGGCCTCTTCTTCATTACTTCTGTTCCATACATATGCATACATAAGAAATATATATATTAAGATTTCCACTAACAGAATTATTTTAAATTACAAATATGTATCAAAATTGCTCTCAAGACAAAAGAGTCAATATTCAGTGGACCTTAATTTGACCATATTTCTGAAGCCACATCAGCCACAGACTCACAGGACACAGGCGTTGGTTAAAGGACTGTGTTGAAATTTATGTCTGCCAAAATCCAGTTGAGTGCAGAAGAGCTTTCTCTTCTTTACTCTGTTTCCACATTACAAAGTGAAAATAATGAATCCAGGATTGGAGAGATGGCTCCGCATTTAGGAGCACTGAGCTGCTCTTTCAAGGACCTGGGTTCAATTCCCACGACCCACATGGTGGCAGCTTTAACTCCAGCTCTGGGGATCTGACCATCTTCTGATGTCCACAGGAATTATACATGAGTGTATAAATTATGACATTGTATGTAAACACAAGAAGACAATATGCTCATGCACATAAAAAATAAAAATCAAATAGATAAAATATTAAATAAAATAATAAATCTCTTATGACTGAAAAAGTGACTTAAAGCTTAAAAAGCATCTTTCATTCCACTGTGAAGGAATGCTATTTGTTGAGAGGGACAGGACCAAGTCTCAGTGACAGGTGTTAACTACACAACAAGCTCTTCTACCTCTCTTCACACCCATACCGAAGCATAGCTCAGAAGCAATGAAAATAACTGCAGTTTACAAATGGACAATGTACTGTCCTTCTTTCCCATTTGGGTCAATCTTAATCACAAAGGAACATAAGAGTGTAATACTTATGGAAAATAAAAAATTTTAAATTGTTTTTTCCACATTCTATACATCTCCACAACCTCCCCTGATATGAATTTAATAATTCATAAGATATTTTTGGTATGCTATATGCAAACTTGCACAAAACCCTGTTTTTCAAACATCTCGAGTCTCTTTAGAGGTTGCACTGAATCCATATCATAGCTCTCCATCATAACTTCATCTGAACCTAATTACCTCCCAAAGGCTTGAATATTCAGGGGTAGTATCTAACATGGGGAGTTTCAGGAGGACGCTGCTCAGTGCAGAGCAGGCCCTTTACTAGAACACAGATGACCACCGGAGGGGAGGAGTATCCACTTCTAGACTTCCCCACCCTGCCCTTCTCTTTTTAGTGTTCCTCGACGGCCAGAAGTTGTCCGCTCCATTATCTATCTGGTCCTTTATTGTACAGAACTAGAGGGGAGGGTGAATCCTGAGACCCACTAAATAATTTTATTATTTTTCTAGTAATTTGTTTTTTTTTATATTCAAATATTTTTACTTTTTTATTTTTATTTATTTGTTTTATGTGTAAGAATGTATGTCTGCATGTGGGTTTGTGCACCTGTGTCATGACAATGGCGCGAGGTCAGAAAGGGTGTTGGATTCCCCTGGAACTGGAGTTCTCCTGGGAATGGGAGTTACAGACAGTTCCAGCTGCCATGTGGGTGCTGGGGATTGAACCCTGGGTCCTCTTGCCAAGAGCAGTTGGTGTGCTCTTAACCACTAGGCCATCTCTCCAGCACATAGCTTTCTAGTAATTTGGATCTATACCATTAAACAAAAATTTAAATGGACTGACAAATTATGGAAATATTGTAATTCATCCCCATATGGTCATTAACATTTCTCAATATTTTTGGAAAATAAAAAAAAAAAAAAAAATTTAGCTGGGTGTGGTGGCGCACGCCTTTAGTCCTAGTACTCAGGAGGCAGAGGCAGGTGGATCTTTGCGAGTTCAAGGCCAGCCTGGTGTACAGAGAGAGTTTTCAGGACAGCTGGGGCTACAGGAGACCCGGTCTCAAAAAGACAAAAAAAAGTGGATAAACTAAAAGGCATTAGCAAGCTAGAGGAGTCTTAGAAGAAACAAAGATAAAAATACCTTATTAAATAATTAGATGAGAGAGAAAACATATTTTTGTATTAAATATAAAGCCATTTTTATAATTTCACATTAGATCTCAATAATTCATAGTAGTTAGATTTCTAAAATGTAAATATCTAATAAATGCTAAAGGCTGAATAAGCTTATAGTATGAGTAGGCAGAAAGCTGTATGTTACTCAGATTATTTGTTTAATCTGTGAGACCAAGCTGACTCCATTTTAGCTTGGTCAGCTCCATCTTGGCCTAGAGTTCACCCCCAGAGTTTTAAAAAAGGGGGACAAACAAAAGCATGACATAGATAAATTAATCTTTTATTAGTAGAGAGATTTAACTTCTTACTCTGCCAAAAAACAAGTTAAAATGCTTTAAATGGACAAGCAGTCTAAACCAGGATAAAGCAAGAAACAAAGAGTCCCAAGCAGGTGAATAAACAAATAAAAAAAACTATTGATCTGTAACCAAGATCCTATCAATCAGAAGAGTAGACACCATGACTATGATGGAAGCCCCTAACTGGGATAAAAGCTAAGGGAAATTGGGCCTTGCCGCGCTGCCCTCCAGTTCCCACTGGAAGTGTGCTCGCCCCCGACCGTCCCGTCTGCTCTATCCTATTCTGTCTGAGTTGTTGGTTGTTTGTGGCTTTTTTCTGCTTGCTTGTAACTAATCCCTCGATTAAACTTATATCTACAACTATTTGTAGCCCCCCGGACCCTTCTTGCGTGAGTTGTGGCAGATTGAGCCTAACAAATCAATGCTTAATTAGTTACAACCTATACTCACTTTTAAGAAGTCCCCATGAGTTTCATGTAAATAGGGCCAATTTTGTGAGATAAAATCACAGAAATATGAGACAATATATAATTTTTAAATAAATAGCAATTGTCATATTTTAATGCTAATAATATACATGAATGTAATTATTTGCAATGTATTATGATGTAATGCCACAATGTGGGGTCGGGCATGATATGGCTCTGAATCAATCAAATTGGCTTTCAAAAACTTGAATCACTCCAGCCTAAGAGCTGAAGTCCCAAATTGATCCAGGTTGGAAACATATTAACACACAAGCAAATATAATTCTACATTTGTACTATGTTTTACACACTGACATTTTTTAAAAATATTTACTTTGGTTTTTCTTTTTCTTTTGTTCTTTTTTTTGAGACAGGGTCTCCCTTTAGTCCCAGCTAGCCCCCGGAGCTTGCTATGTAGACCAGGCTGACTTGAACTCCAAGATCCACCTGCCTCTGCCCCCAAGTCTGTAACTGAAAGTGGTGCACCACCATGCCAGGCTTGATAGTCTTTTACTCAACAGTAAATATCATGAAAAAATACTGTGTTCTACCTGTTGTTATACTCCTGAGCCGTCAATATGGTATTTTTATAAATATTTGTCTAAAACTGTCCTTGAAAAATGCATAACACTGTTTTATGGAAAATAAGTAACATGGCCCATGTGGTAGAAATATTTTGATGAAAAGAGTAAGAGAAATAAACCATGTCCCACTTCTTGCAGGACAAGACAACTTTTTATTAAAAGTTGAGCATTGAGTCAGAAAAAAATTAATTTTAGGACAGAACACTCTTGGGGGATAAAGTTATTCCAAGTACACTAAGGCCCTTCATCCACGAATTCTTTATAATCATTCTGTGTAAGTTAACAAGAGACCCTGTGTCAAGTCTTCAAGGAAATAGTAAAGGAAGGAGAAGTCACTTGTGTAAAGACAATTTTCAGTATCAAGTATTAAATTAATCGTGCCAAGCTGATTAATATGGTTAAAAGTTAATTCCATTGAAATTTGTATCAACTATATGAAAAGAGGTTCAGAACACCAAAGACCAAAATAATAAAAGTGGGCTGGAAAGGTGGTAGCACTAGCTAAAGGTACTTGATGACTGAATTTAGTACCTGTAGCCCACAACAGGAAGGAGAGAAACAAGTTGTCCTCTGACTACCTGCACACAATGTGTATACACATACACAGCCACACACACACCCATGCAATGTAACACACACACACACACACACACACACACACACACACACACCACACAGAGAAATAATATATAATAAACAAACAAGTAAACAAAAACCCATAATTAATGACAGTACACTCATTCTTTTAAAATTGGGGGGGACTGGAGATATGGCTTAGTGGTTAAGAGCACTGACTGCTCTGCAAGGACCCGGGTTCAATTCCCAGCACCCACAATGGCAGATATCAATGTCCTAACTCCAGTCCCAAGATCTACACCTTCTTCTGACCTCAGAAGGCACTGAAAACAAAAAAATAAAATAAAATAAAAAATAAAAAAAAAGAAGGCATGCAGACATAGGTGCACTAACACACACAGACAATCCACTCATGCACATAAATAAAAATAATAAGTAAAATTTTACTTGTTTTTAA
This sequence comes from Rhizomys pruinosus, assembly GCA_009823505.1. Classification (NCBI taxonomy): domain Eukaryota; kingdom Metazoa; phylum Chordata; class Mammalia; order Rodentia; family Spalacidae; genus Rhizomys; species Rhizomys pruinosus. Next base: position 3,423,619 of record VZQC01007611.1, read on the forward strand.
TGGCTTTTTGAATATTTTATTTTATGTATATGAGTGTATAGACTGCATGCTTCTAACTGGATCTGTGTCATGTAATGCCGGGGAGGTGAAAGGAGGGTGTTTGGATATCATGGAACTGGAGTTACAGATAGTGGTTAACCCTCGTGTGAGTTCTGGGAATCAACCTAGTCCTCTACAAGAACAGTCATTAACCTCTGAGCCATCTCTTCAGCCCCAAGCTGGCTTTTTTTTTGAGACAGGACATCTCAGCTGGCCTGCAACTTCTAATGTAGACCATGCTGTCCTCTCATAGAGATCCTCCTGTCTCTGCTGCTAGAGTGCTGGAAATAAAAGGCCCTGTGCCACCATGCCCAAGATCATATTTTTTATTATTAATATTTTTGGTCTTTTTTAAGACAGGGTCTCCCTGTAGCTCCAGCTGTCCTGGAACTCACTATGTAGGCCAGGCGGGCCTTGAACTCACAGATTCCATCTGCTCCTGCCTCCCAAGTGCTGGGATTAAAGGCGTGCACCATGTTTTATTTTTTATTCACTATATGAAGCTTGTTCTTTTCCTTTATGTTTTGGTAATGTAAAACTTCATTACTTCTGATAGAAATAATACAAAAATTTTTTAAACATTCTATTTAAAATAAATATTACATCTACGAAGTATATGTTATAGCCTAACCAAAAATACTACATTTTTCAACAATATATTTTAAACAAAGAGGCAACCGGTGTTGTTAACAAAGCAAATCTCATGATGAATAGATTAGCCTGAAGAGCACCAGTGTAGATGGTAATATACTAGAGCCGAGTGAAGGACAGATGTAGAGATGTAACCAAATTTTGAAATAAACTTTCATACTATTTATTCCTTGGATGGCATACAGGAAGTTTTTATTATTATTATATTATTAAAAACCACTGGATCAGAGACATGCGGATCCCAAATGTTCTTGGGCTGGGCGATGACAGCAATTTTGCTTTCCCAAGGAATTGTTGCCAGTAGATCATTCAAATCTCTGGATTTCTTTATTTTCCAAGTTAAGCACCCATTGCATAGTCTTCCTCTTAAGGAAAATAAAATGCCAAAGGACAAATCTGGAATAAATTAAATACAAAAAAGTTTATGAGAGATTCTCAAGAAATTAAAATCTGATAATTTTATCTACCATGTTTTAAAGACACACTCAGGAAGTGCTATTAATTTCTGGCAGCATAAAATGCCTCTAGCTTGTCCTGCATTGAGCCCCTCTCCAATATCCTAGCCCTAATTACCTTTGTAATATGTCACTGTTGTATTCAGACAGGGTGCACAGACCTACATGCAACAGTACATTCATACATGTAATAAAAAATAAAATTGGGGGCTGGAGAGATAGCCTCGCGGTTAAGAGCACCGACTGCGCNGTGCAATGCCGTGGAGGTCAGAAGAGAGTCTTGGATTCCCCTGGAACTGGAGTTCTCCTGGAATTGGAGTTACAGACGGTTCTTAGCCACCATGTGGGTGCTGGGGATCGAACCTGGGTCCTCTGCAAGAGCAGTCGGTGCTCTTAACCGCTAGGCTATCTCTCCAGCCCCCAATTTTATTTTTTTTATTACATGTATGAATGTACTGTCTGCATGTAGGTCTGTGCACCCCTGCTGTAATCAACAGTGACATATTACAAAGGTAATTAGGGCTAGGATATTGGAGAGGGGCTCAATGCAGGACAAGCTAGAGGCATTTTATGCTGCCAGAAATTAATAGCACTTCCTGAGTGTCTTTAAACAATGGTAGATAAAATTATCAGAATTTTAATTTTTCTTGAGAATATCTCATTAAACTTTTTTGTATTTAATTTATTCCAGGATTTGTCCTTTGGCATTTTATTTTCCTTAAGAGGAAGACTATGCAATGGGTGCTTAACTTGGAAAATAAAGAAATCCAGAGATTTGAATGATCTACTGGCAACAATTCCTTGGGAAAGCAAAATCTGCTGTCATGCCCAGCCCAAGAACATTTGGGATCCGCATGTCTCTGATCCAGTGGTTTTTAATAATAATAATAATAATAAAAACTTCCTGATATGCCATCCAAGGAATAAATAGTATGAAAGTTTATTTCAAAATTTGGTTACATCTCTACATCTGTCCTTCACTCGGCTCTAGTATATTACCATCTACACTGGTGCTCTTCAGGCTAATCTATTCATCATGAGATTTGCTTTGTTAACAACACCGGTTGCCTCTTTGTTTAAAATATATTTTGATAAAACTGTAGTATTTTTGGTTAGAGCTATAACATATACTTCGTAGATGTAAATTTTATTTAAATAGAATGTTTAAAAAATTTTGTATTATTTCTATCAGAAGTAATGAAGTTTTACATTACCAAAACATAAAGGAAAAGAACAAGCTTCATATAGTGAATAAAAAATAAACATGGTGCACGCCTTTAATCCCAGCACTTGGGAGGCAGGAGCAGATGGATCTCTGTGAGTTCAAGGCCAGCCTGGCCTACATAGTGAGTTCCAGGACAGCTGGAGCTACAGGGAGACCCTGTCTTAAAAAAGACCAAAAATATTAATAATAAATAAATATGATCTGGGCATGGTGGCACAGGCCTTTTATTTCCAGCACTCTAGCAGCAGAGACAGGAGGATCTCTATGAGAGGACAGCATGGTCTACATAGGAAGTTGCAGGCCAGCTGAGATGTCCTGTCTCAAAAAAAAAGCCAGCTATGGGGCTGAAGAGATGGCTCAGAGGTTAATGACTGTTCTTGTAGAGGACTAGGTTTGATTCCCAGAACTCACACGAGGGTTAACCACTATCTGTAACTCCAGTTCCATGATATCCAACACCCTCCTTTCACCTCCCAGGCATTACATGACACAGATCCAGTTAGAAGCATGCAGTCTATACACTCATATACATAAAATAAAAATATTCAAAAAGCCATTAAAAACCCAAGTAAAATTTTACTTATTATTTTTATTTTATGTGCATGAGTGGATTGTCTGTGTGTGTTAGTGCACCTATGTCTGCAGTGCCTTCTTTTTTTTTATTTTTTATTTTATTTTATTTTTTTGTTTTCAGTGCCTTCTGAGGTCAGAAGAAGGTGTTAGATCTGTGGGACTGGAGTTAAGGACATTGATATCTGCCATGTGGGTGCTGGGAATTGAACCCGGGTCCTCTGCAAGAGCAGTCAGTGCTCTTAACCACTAAGCCATATCTCCAGTCCCCCAATTTTAAAAGAATGAGTGTACTGTCATTAATTATGGGTTTTTGTTTATTGTTATTGTTTATTATATATTATTTCCTCTGTGTGGTGTGTGTGTGTGTGTGTGTGTGTGTGTGTGTGTGTGTGTGTACATATGCATGGAGTGTGAGCACACCTGTGAACTTGTACATCACAAGGCACAGGTGCAGGTCAGAGGACAACTTGTTTCTCTCCTTCCATGTTGTGGGCTACAGGTACTAAATTCAGTCATCAAGTACCTTTAGCTAGTGCTACCACCTTTCCAGCCCACTTTTATTATTTTTGGTCTTTGGTGTTCTGAACCTCTTTTCATATAGTTGATACAAATTTCAATGGAATTAACTTTTAACCATATTAATCAGCTTGGCACGATTAATTTAATACTTGATACTGAAAATTGTCTTTACACAAGTGACTTCTCCTTCCTTTACTATTTCCTTGAAGACTTGACACAGGGTCTCTTGTTAACTTACACAGAATGATTATAAGAATTCGTGGATGAAGGGCCTTAGTGTACTTGGAATAACTTTATCCCCCAAGAGTGTTCTGTCTAAAATTAATTTTTCTGACTCAATGCTCAACTTTTAATAAAAAGTTGTCTGTCCTGCAAGAAGTGACATGTTTTATTTCTCTTACTCTTTCATCAAAATATTTCTACCACATGGGCCATGTTACTTATTTTCCATAAAACAGTGTTATGCATTTTTCAAGGACAGTTTAATACAAATATTTATAAAATACCTATTGGACGGCTCAGGAGTAACAACAGGTAGAACACAGTATTTTTTCATGATATTTACTGTTGAGTAGAAAGAACTATCAAGCCTGGCATGGTGGTGCACACCTTCAGTTACAGCACTTGGGTGGCAGAGGCAGGTGGATCTCTGTGAGTTCAAGGTCAGCCTGGTCTACATAGCAAGCTCCAGGCTAGCTGGGACTAAAGGGAGACCCTGTCTCAAAAGACAAAAGAAAAGAACTAACCATCAAGTAATATGATATTTTTAAAATGTCAGTGTGTAAAACATAGTACAAATGTAGAATTATATTTGCTTGTGTGTTATATGTTTCCAACCTGGATCAATTTGGGACTTCAGCTCTTAGGCTGGAGTGATCAAGTTTTTGAAAGCCAATTTGATTGATTCAGAGCCATATCATGCCCGACCCCACATGTGGCATTACATCATAATACATTGCAAATAATTACATTCATGTATATTATTAGCATTAAAATATGACAATGCTTATTTATTTAAAATTATATATTGTCTCATATTTCTTGATTTTATCTCACAAAATTGGCCCTATTTACATGAAACTCATGGGGACTTCTTAAAAGTGAGTATAGGTTGTAACTAATTAAGCATTGATTTGTTAGGCTCAATCTGCCGCACTCACGCAAGGAGGGTCCTGGGGGGCTACAAATAGTTGTAGATATAAGTTTAATCGAGGATTAGTTACAAGCAAGCAGAAAAGAAGCCACAACAACCAACAACTCAGACAGAATAGATAGAGCAGACGACGCGTCGGGCCGAGCACACTCCCGTGGAACTGGAGGGCAGCAGCGGCAAGGCCCAATTTCCCTTAGCTTTTATCCCAGTTAGGGGCTTCCATCATAGTCATGGTGTCTACTCTTCTGATTGATAGGATCTTGGTTACAGATCAATCAGTTTTTTTTATTATGTGTATTCACCTGCTCTGGACTCTTTGTTCTGTTGCTTTACCTGGTTTAGACTGTCCTTGTCCATAAAGCATTTAACTATGTTTTTTGGCAGAAGTTAAATCTCTCTACTAATAAAAGATTAATTTATCTATGTCATGCTTTTGTTTGTCCCCCTTTTTTAAAACTCTGGGGTGAACTCTAGGCCAAGATGGAGCTGACCAAGCTAAAATGGAGTCAGCTTGGTCCTCACAGATTAAACAAATAATCTGAGTAACATACAGCTTTCTGCCTACTCATACTATAAGCTTATTCAGCCTTTAGCATTTATTAGATATTTACATTTTAGAAATCTAACTACTATGAATTATTGAGATCTAATGTGAAATTATAAAAATGGCTTTATATTTAATACAAAATAATGTTTCTTCAATCTAATTATTTAATAAGGTATTTTTAATCTTTGTTTCTTCTAAGACTCCTCTAGCTTGCTACTGCCTTTTAGTTTATCCACTTTTTTTTGTCTTTTTGAGACAGGGTCTCCCTGTAGCCCCAGCTGTCCTGAAACTCTCTCTGTACACCAGGCTGGCCTTGAACTCGCAAAGATCCACCTGCCTCTGCCTCCTGAGTACTAGGACTAAAGGCGTGCGCCACCACACCCAGCTAAATTATCCACTTTTTAACTACAAATGTCCAAAAATATTGAGAAATGTTAAATGACCATATGGGGAATGAATTACAATATTTCCATAATTTGTCAGTCCATTAAAATTTTTGTTTAATGGTATAGATCCAAATTACTAGAAAGCTATGTGCTGGAGAGATGGCCTAGTGGTTAAGAGCACCAACTGCTCTTGCAGAGGACCCAGGTTCAATCCCCAGCACCCACATGGCAGCTGAGAACTGTCTGTAACTCCAATTCCAGGAGAACTCCAGTTCCAGGGGAATCCAACACCCTCTTCTGACCTCCGCGCCATTGCATGACACAGGTGCACAAACCCACATGCAGACAATACATTCTTACACATAAACAAATAAATAAAAATAAAAAAGTAAAAATAATAGAATATTAAAAAAAAACAAATTACTAGAAAAATAATAAAAATTTATTAGTGGGTCTCAGGATTCACCCTCCCCTCTAGTTCTGTACAATAAAGGACCAGATAGATAATGGAGCGGACAACTTCTGGCCGTCGAGGAACACTAAAAAGAGAAGGGCAGGGTGGGGAAGTCTAGAAGTGGATACTCCTCCCCTCCGGTGGTCATCTGTGTTCTAGTAAAGGGCCTGCTCTGCACTGAGCAGCGTCCTCCTGAAACTCCCCATGTTAGATACTACCCCTGAATATTCAAGCCTTTGGGAGGTAATTAGGTTCAGATGAAGTTATGATGGAGAGCTATGATATGGATTCAGTGCAACCTCTAAAGAGACTCGAGATGTTTGAAAAACAGGGTTTTGCAAGTTTGCATATATGCATACCAAAAATATCTATATGAATTATTAAATTCATATCAGGGAGGTTGTGGAGATGTATAGAAATGTGGAAAAAACAATTTAAAATTTTTATTTTCCACTAAGTATTACACTCTTATGATTCCTTTGTGATTAAAGATTGACAAAATGGGAAAGAAGGACAGTACATTGTCCATTTGTAAACTGCAGTTATTTTCATTGCTTCTGAGCTATGCTTCGGTATGGGTGTGAAGAGAGGTAGAAGAGCTTGTTGTGTAGTTAACACCTGTCACTGAGACTTGGTCCTGTCCCTCTCAACAAATAGCATTCCTTCACAGTGGAATGAAAGATGCTTTTTAAGCTTTAAGTCACTTTTTCATCATAAGAGATTTTATTATTTTATTTTAATATTTTATCTATTTGATTTTTATTTTTTATGTGCATGAGCATATTGTCTTCTTGTGTTTACATACAATGTCATAATTTATACACTCATGTCATAATTGCCTGTGGACATCAGAAGATGGCGTCAGATCCCCCAGAGCTGGAGTTAGCTGCCATGTGGGTCGTGGGAATTGAACCCAGGTCCTCTGAAAGAGCAGTCAGTGCTCCTAAATGCGGAGCCTCCTCTCCAATCCTGAGATTTCATTATTTTCACTTTGTAATGTGGAAACAGAGTAAAGAAGAGAAAGCTCTTCTGCACTCAACTGGATTTTGGCAGACATAAATTTCAACACAGTCCTTTAACCAACGCCTGTGTCTGTGAGTCTGTGGCTGATGTGGCTTCAGAAATATGGTCAAATTAAGGTCCACTGAATATTGACTCTTTTGTCTTGAGAGCAATTTTGATACATATTTGTGTAATTTAAAATATATCTGTTAGTGGAAATCTTAAATATATATTTCTATATGTATGCATATGTATGGAACAGAAGTAATGAAGAAGAGGCCAAGAAATTGAGTGGGAGTGGACGGGACACAGAGGAATTGAGGGGAACTGGGAGGGGTAGAAATAATGCAGAGATAGTATGAATTAAATTCTCAAAATCAAAAAATTAAAAAAAAACTTTGAATGTCCTCCATTTCTTTTGCATGTCCTTAATATATAATTTACCTGTTCAATAATTTAGCTCTCTATCATGCCAAACTTTTAATTGGTAGAGTGAGATACAGGGAGGGTTCTTGAGAGCAATGGGACTCATTTCCTATTTTCAATCAATGACCTAATTATGACATCTGTATAATATCATTGTATAAAAACGCACTAAGTAGTCCATCGGTGGCTTTAATTATGCCATGGATATCGAGTCAACTTTAAGATGTTCACGTGATAGGCGCTAGCATTCTTAATCTGAATGCCTCTTCCATATTTGTTTGTTAATGTTGCAAGTTCTCTTACTACATTCCCAGTGGGAATCTCCCCAGCCTGCTCATGGCTTTGTCAGTTTCTCAGCAGCAGCTTTGTTTGTGGGTCTGTATTGTAGGCAAAGGCTTTAATCCAGAAGCCTGCTGCGTTTATTGATCTATTTCTTCATAATTCCATATCATGCAATCACACAATTCATGAATGCCTGGGAGGGAATAAATACACATATTCCCATCAGTGGGAGATGAGACCAGACATGCACTTAGGAGGCTCCGCTAAGGATTCGAGCCTCATCTGTTTTATTTAGAGTGATCTTCAAGTACTTCAGTGAGGCTTTTAAACAAATCAGAGGTACAGCTTTCTCCCTCTAACATATAAATGTTTCTTTAAAGTTGTTTTTGCTTCTCATTTGAATAGGATGGGACATTTTCTAAATCCAAATGAGAGGTTAGCCAAGCAGTGTTTAGTAATACGCAGTTTTTGCTCTCAAATGGGTTTTTCCATCTCACAGCTCTGCCGAGGGGCTGGGCTTCATCTACACATATCCTAGGGCAGACAGTGTTCAGCTATTCTGATGTCACCTCTGCTCCATCTACTGGAATAATGATTTTTAATATGTACACTCTTTAGCAAAATCATTTTTATAATGGATTTAAGAAAGTTTCTGCAAAGGATGGCGCCAAGGAATATTAAAGTTATTTAGTTAAATTGAGAAGTCTCAGAGCAGAATTAAGATTAAACTATTAAATTAATCCTGTCCAGTTGTGTAAAAATATATGCAGCCCGCAGAGCCTTCTGTCATGGAGAGATAAAGAACTGTTTTGCAAGGAGGGAGAGGATTACATGTAGTGTCAGAAAAGCAGGTGGAGTTTGGAATAAAGCTGACACAATGTAGACCTGCAGTTTCTGACTTGCTCCGACTCCTCTTGTCTCCTCCATGCTGCACATACACGTCCTCTGGGCTTCTAGACCATTCTCAGCCATGAATACTTTGAAAATTCTCTCCATTTTCCAACATTCTGGCCAATTCTTTTCATGTGTGTCCTGATATCTAGAGATATCAAGATAGAGCCAGAAAACAGCAATTCCTTTCTTTGTATTCTTGAGTTCCAGCCTGTCTTTTTTTAAACACTCATTACAGAGTAGTTGTGTGTGTGTGTGTGTGTGTGTGTGTGTGTGTGTGTGTGTGTGTGTGTATGCTAAAATTGGTTGATTCCTTATTCAGTTTCCTTTTTCTTTTAAAAAAAAAAAAAATCTTTTCTTTTTTTTTTTTTTGTTTTTAAAACAAAGTATTTATTTTATGTGTATGGATGTTTTGCCTGCATGTATTTAAATTCATAGCATGCGTGCAATGCAGGCTTAGACCTGAAGAGGGCATCAGTACCTGGAACTTGGAGTTAAGGGTGTTGTTAGCCCCCATGTTGGTGCTGGGAACCAAACCTGGGTCCTTTGCAGAATCAGCCAGTGCTCTTAACTGCTGAGCCATTTCTCAGGCTCCTGCACCATTCTTGTTATTACTGAGACCCTATTTGCTGAGCAAGGAAAGTCCTGGTGTTTGGAGACATTTGGAATTGATTCAGACCCAGAGAACTTAAGGCAATGCCACTTTGCTTTGCATTTTAAAATGGTGGAAGATTTGGGGTAGGAAGTGCTTCTGTACTACTCAGTGACTTGTTGGTATTTAGCTATCCATAAATGTCCAGTCTGTGTAGAGTCGGGCCAGCAGTGTACACTGTGATCTTGAAAGTGTGTGGTTTTCAATACTGCTGCCTTCCTTCCTTCCTTCCTTCCTCCTTCTTCCTTCCTTCCTCCTTCCTTCCTCCTCCTTCCTCCTCCTCCTTCCTCCTTCCTCGTCCCTCCCTCCCCCCTCCCTCCCTCCCCCATCCCTCCCTCCTCCCTCCCCCTCCCCTCCCTTTTTTTTCCTTCCCTTCCTTCTTCCTTCCTTCCTTCCTTCTTCCCTCCTTCCCCTTTGAGACAGGTCTCCCTGTAGCTCCAGCTGGCCTAGGAACTTGCTATGATATTAAGGCTGGTGCCCATCTCACAGAGACCACCTACCTCTGCCTCCTGAGTGCTGGGATTAAAAGTGTATGCCACCACATCTGACTCTTAATCATTCAATTTTTATGAAAGAAAATTTAAACATCCTGCACACCTTAAAATAAGATTTAGCTGTTTCTTTTCTCTTTTTTTTATTTTTTTATTATTTTTTATTCATCTTTGTTATTTCAGCGTCATTTTTCCAATTCAGTTCAGGCATATATCCCCTTCCCTTCCCCCCACCCCACCCCTACCCATCCCAGATCATGCATTCTGCCATAAGTTTTCTGCATCTTTCTCTGCTTTTTTGTTTTGTTTTCATTTTTTTTAACAATAAGTGATAATTTGTGAGTACAAGCATCCTTCATGTAAAGCCAATTTGCAAGCAGTTGTGCCCAAAGCTATTTCTTTTCAAATAGGTTTTATTAAGACTGTTTTTCTATCGGAAAAATTCTTATGTTTATAATTTATAACATGTTTGAGAGAAATAAGGGAATAATTATGCCAGAAAAGCTTCTATGTAGTGAGAATTGAAGTAGTTTCTTTCACATAGCTTCTTTTGCCCATAGCGAGCCTGTAGTTTGTTTCTCTTGAAATTTAGTCACAACTGGAAAGTCTGTTTTAAATGTCTGCTCCCCTGTTCCTTGTGTGTTTTGGCAGCTGTCTGCATTACTATCTAACGACTGCATTCAGTACCCTATTGTTAATTTGTGTTCTTACAGTCCATGGGAATTGTGTGGTATTTTATGTGGTCTGCTCTTAGAGGATGATGTTCATGTATCCACTTCACAATGTGTATGAAAGACTCAGATGTGTGTTCATTTTTGTTTTAAGAAGCAGAATTCTTATTTTACATCCACATGGATTTGATGTGGCATCTCATTAATGGGTAAGATGAAATTATATAAATACTTTAGTTTCCTGCTTAAAGTATTTCCGGGTAACTTTTGGGGGAAAGTGTACACAAAGGTAGAAACAGGACCTGTGTGCATTGTGCACCTTCATGGTTTAGAAGTTTGTTAGACAGTAGCTTTCATGGTACAAACACATATACACTTCCGATGTATGTGTGTTTGTACCTTTGTTGCTGGGAGCCCAACGTCAACATCAGATATCTTCCTCACACATTTTTTTTTATGAGTCTGGGTCTTGCACTGAACACAGAACTTCTCTAGCAGCAGTTGCGATCTTTCTATGATGAAATTCTGAGTGCTTGCTCTTCCCAGAGTCTGCAGTACTCACCTTAGTGACTGAATTAACTTCTACACCCATAAATCTTTCTGCAGAAGTTCAGAACCAAATTCAGAAAAAATATTCCTTATCCTATGCTATGAAATGTATAATTACCATTTTATTTGGCTACAGTTTTAGAGTTTAGAGAACATTTTGTATGCACCTTATTTAAACTTCTCGTTCCTATAAAATAGATAAAACAGGCAATAGATTTCTGCACAAGGAACCTATTGCTCGGAAGTGTGAGGAGATGAAGCAGCTGAAGGAGCTGAGACTGGTACCATCAGCCTGGTATTCTGGACGCCAGACTTGATGTTAGCAGCTTGCGTCCTCCAAAACTATGAGAGCTACTCTTCAGGGAGAATGCCCCCAGGTCTGTTCCAGCTCCATTGCTGCAAGTTCCGTGTCCAAAGTATGTCTCATCTTTAGAAATAGGGTCTTGGGCTGGAGAGATGGCCTAGCGGTTAAGAGCGCCGACCGCTCTTACAGAGGACCCGGGTTCGATCCCCAGCACCCACATGGCGGCCAAGAACCGTCTGAAACTCCAATTCCAGGAGAACTCCAGTCCCAGGGGAATCCGACACCCTCTTCTGACCTCCGCGGCATTGCACAACACGGGTGCACAAACTTGCATGCAGACAGTACATTTATACACATACAAAAATAAATAAATAAATAAAAATTAAAAAAAAAAAAAAAGAAATAGGGTCTTACCTTTAAGTCCTGGGAGATCATCAAGGACTGTGGCTGTAACCATTTAATTTTGGGAATCTCTTGGACTTCTTTGACCATCAAAGGGAGGTTTAATCCATGTGGATATAAAATGAGAATTCTGCTTCTTTTTTAAATTTTATTTATTTTTGTATGTGTATGAATGTACTGTCTGCATGTAGGTTTGTGCACCCGTGTCGTGCAATGCCGCGGAGGTCAGAAGAGGGTGTCGGATTCCCCTGGAGCTGGAGTTCTTTGGAGTTACAGACGGTTCTTAGCCTCCATGTGGGTGCAGGGGATCGAACCTGGGTCCTCTGCAAGAGCAGTCGGTGCTCTTAACCGCTAGGCTATCTCTCCAGCCCTGAGAATTTTGCTTCTTAAAACACAAATGAACACACATTTGAGTCTTTTCTATACATTATGAAGTGGATACATGAACTCTCATCCTCTAAGAGCAGACCACTTAAACACCAGACATATTCTGTTAGACAGTAGGATCTCAAATTAACAATAGCGCACTAAGTGCAGTCATTACACAGTAATGCAGATATCTCCCAAAGCACACAAGGAAAGGGGGAGCAGATATTTAAAATAGAATTTCAAGTTGTGACTAAATTTCAAGAGAAATGAAACTCAAAGGGAGGTTTCCCCGTCTGGCTCTACGTTTCTTGTTATTTAGCCTTCAAGTATATACATGTACTCATGAACAGATATTTTATGTGCATATTTCAGTAGCTTTTTGAACTACCACATTTCCTTCTATTCTTTCACCCTTGCTAAACCTATTTATCTTCTCTCTTTCCCTATGTAAGCCCCCATCTTCTCTTCCCAGTTAAAGTACCCCCTTTGGCCCCATTTCCCCTTGATAATATACATCTCCTATAATCCCCTATCTCTTGAGGTGCTTCTGCTTCACGTCCTTGTATAACAGTTCCTCTTCCCCTGCCTATTAAATACCCCCATTTTACCTGTCTCCCCCTCAGTAACATCTGTCTCCTAAGATTCCACCCTCTCTGAGGTTCCTTCCCATTACTTCCGTGGTTTCTTTCATTTTCCTTTATGTTTAATTTACATTGGGGTATATAGTCACATATAAGAACTTGTTGCTGGGGCTGGAGAGATGGCCTGGCGGTTAAGAGCGCCGACCGCTCTTACAGAGGACCCGGGTTCGATCCCCAGCACCCACATGGCGGCTGAGAGCCGTCTGAGGCTCCAATTCCAGGAGAACTCCAGTTCCAGGGGAATCTGACACCCTCTTCTGAACTCCGCGGCGTTGCACGACACAGGTGCACAAACTTGCATGCAGACAGTACATTCATACACATACAGAAATAAATAAAATTAATAAAAAAAACTTAAAAAAAGAACTTGTTGCTAAAATCCACAAATGAGGGAGAAATATGTTTCTTGTTCTTCTGAGTCTATTTTCTTCGCTTAGTATAACAGTTTATAGTTCCATTCATCTTTACCGCTATGTAGAACTCCATTGTGTAAACAGAGTTGAGGGAAACCAGTTGATGAAGATTTTTGATGACTGGTATACTTATATCTAAGGATTTGTAGTCAAGACCCAATGAGAGAGAATATATGTTGCTCATTTTTCTGAACCTATGTTACTTCACTTAGTATAGCATTTTCTAGTTCCACCCATTTACTGCAAATTTCATTATTCTGTTTTTTTCTTTACCACCACTGAGTAGAAATCCATTGTGAACCATATTTTCATTATCCATTCAGCAGTTTAGGGACATTCTTCCTTGAGAGTTCTCTGTTCAGATTCATTTCCCATCTTTTTTTTTGTTTGTTTCATTTATTTATTATTTATTTATTTATTTTTGTGTATGAACGTACTGTCTGCATGTAAGTTTGTGCACTCGTATCGTGCAATGCCGCGGAGGTCAGAAGAGGGTGTCGGATTCCCCTGGAACTGGAGTTAAAGATGGTTCTCAGTTGCCATGTGGGTGCTGGGGATCGAACCCAGGTCCTCTGCAAGAGCAGTCAGCGCTCTTAACCGCTAGACCATCTCTCCAGCCCCCCCTCCTCCATTTCCCATCTTTTAACTGGGTCGTTTGTTTTCCTGAATCTTTGGTTTTTGACCTATTAATATATTCTGGATATTAATCCTGTGTAGTTGGTGAAGATTTTTCTCCCAGTTTGTGGGCTCTTCACTGGATTGCTTGCTTCCTTTGCTATACAGAAGATTTTTAATTTAATGAAGTCCTACTTGTCAATTGTTGACCTTAATCCCCTACCAACTGCTGTCCAATTCATAAAGTTCTTTTCTGCACCTATGTTTTGTATGCTACTGCCTATATTTTATTCTAATAGTTTCAATTTTTTACGTTTCAGATTATTATCTTTGGTACTTTTGTAGTTGGCCTTTGGGCATTGTGATAGATAAGGGCCAAATTTCATTCTTCTACATGAATTTTTCAATCTATGCTCATTAGGGATATGAGCCTATAATTTTCATTTTTAGTTTTATGTCTTTACCTAGTTTGGGTATTAGAGTAATCCCTGTGTTTTATAGGAGTTTGTTAGTTGTCCTTATGCTTCTATCTTTTGATTTGATTTGATCCTTTTGATTTGATTTGATTTTGATTATAGATCTCTGAAGATCTGTGAATCCATCTGAGCCTGAGTTTTTTATTTTTTTTTATTGTTAGTTTGGTGGCTTTGCAGTACTGTTTTGATTTCCTTATTTATTATGAATCTGTTTAAACTGTTGATCTTTTCTTGGTTTAAATTTGGTGGTTCCAATAACTTGGAAATTTTCCCCATTCTTTTACATTTTCTAATTGCTGCTTTTAGTACTCTCTCTTTGTATTATACATTGAGATGCCATAGGGAGTTACTCTTCTGCTCCTGTCTGATTGGTGTTCTGTGTGCTTCTTGTATCCGTATATGTATGTCTTTCCTTAATTTGGGGAAGTTTTCATTTCTAATTCTATTGAAAATCTGGTCAATGCCATTCACCTTACATTCTCCTTCCTCGATGTGTATGCTGCGTACTTTGATCTCTTCATGGGGTCCCACATTTCCTAAAATTTTCATTCCTGTGGTTTTTAATATATATATATAATATATATATATATTTTTTTTTTCTTTAATGGTGCAATTCTTCAACTGCACCATCCACTCTGCTCGTCATTTCATTCGTTCTGCCTGTGCGGCCCTCCAATTGGCTTACTACATTTTTCAGTTCGGCTTGACTTTTCTGCAATATTTCTATCTCTCTTCTGAATTCACTTTTGAAGACCTCATTGGTTTGTCATTTCATTCAGCTGAATATTTGTATTTCCTCGAACTTCATTCAGGAGTTAATTCCTATCCCCTTTGAATTTATTGAGTTGTGCATTTGTGTGTTCCTCTGCCTTTGTTTCGTTGGGTTGTTTCTGTTTATACTTTTGCTGTAGCTTTGATGCTTTCTGAGTGGGTGTGAATATTTAATAAATATTTAATTTGTGGCACCAAGTTCCCACTTTTTATTTCTTTTATTTATTTATTTATTTATTTATTTATTTATTTATAGACAGGATGGGCCCAAGGTGTCTAGACAAGAGCTCCCCAGCAGGGCAAATGTGCTTAGGTCCAGTTTCAGACTATGGGTATCCAGTGGCCAAGTTCTGGCAAGCTAGGGAGCCCAGGCCAAGGAAGGGATGGGGACTGTGTGGGGTTGGTCTAACTTGCTAAACAGAGTAGACGTGAGCCCTGGAGGTGTGAGAATGGAACTGGTTCTGAAACAGCAATATCATCGCAGTTTTTAAGCAAGACCTGAAACAATGTCTGCACTGCTTTTCTTTCTGAACTTTTAGGCCTAATGTCTAATGATAAGTACGCTTGAAATAAACATTACTTATGTGTGCAAATAGGATAATTGCTCACACAGCTGTCTACAAATTAGTCACTTATCGATGCAATTAAGATATACAGCTAATTTGGAGTAAAGAAAAGATATTATTTCAGTTAGAAATGAAGAAAGGGTAAAATCTGACTTAGTCGTGAATTTTGCTTAGAAGAGAAAATCCTAACCCTCAGGCAAATGTGAGTTTAGGCCCAATTCTAGATATTGATAGCCATGCACAAGCACAGCCACTTGCTCTCCTCTCATCCTTGTCAGAGCTGTTTTTATGCTACCACGTCAGTCTTAGTCTAAGCTTCATACCTTAAATTTCCTTATTTGTAAGATGAAAGCTTACAGCAATTATAAAATAAAATGTGAGATTAAACAACAGATTGCAGCAGATTTTATTCTTTCTTCCTATGTTAAGATTAGGTCCATCCCCGCTGTATAAGGGAAGAGCTAGAAATAAACCATTTAAATTTTATAGTGTGTTGCAAGATGGGCTTGGGATCAAGGGTGGGTCACAGATTCAGGGTGTGGGTGCAGCACTCAGACTCCTGAGGCATTTATGCAACTCCAGCTCCAGAAGTACTGAAATTTATTATTTAGAAAACCAAAGTAATGAATACTAGTCATTCAATATAATGTAACAAATTTAGTATTTGTAACTATACTGCTGCTTGTAGGAGAATCTTAATGGCATTGATTTAAAAAGAAAACCATCAAGAAATTGTTAAAAGGCTACTTCTTAATAATTGAGATACATCATTATAATGTACAATTTATGATGTCACATTTATCATTTGCACTGCAATAACAAAGCTTCTTGATGAAATAAGGAGTTTCCAATTAATAACTGTGACTAAGACACAGCTGCAATTTCAGGCAAAATTAATCAGTAACTGTGACTATACACATGATTGTATTTCTAATATTTGGAAACACATTTGACCCTGTTGTAGAGTATTTTACTAAGATATTGGATTAATATAATTTAATGCTCAGAATTATAGATTTGGCAGTACCCTGAAAATATTGTTGAATTGAAATTTCTAACTTGGTTCAAAGGGATATATGAATATAATAATTGATGAAATGAAATCTTGAGACTTTAAACATGAAAGCAAATTATTAAGAGAGAGAATTGTGGGAATAGCATTTGTCAAGAACTCATTCTTGACTGCAGCAGAGGAATTCCAGTTCATTCGCAATGTATCTAGTGTTAATGGGGTAGAAAATGAAAAATAGCCATAAAATGGTGGAGATGAAGATCGTAGTGTGAAAATAACTTGAAATTGGATTTTTTAAAAGGTCTATGCATCCGTTTCTTTTTTATCTTGTCGGAAAATAAAAGACAGAGAAAAACTTAAAATCCCCACTAGTTTCACAGCCATGATCTTTTAGAGATAATTTGGAACTAAGGTTAATTCATCCACTTAGATCATAAGTAAGGAAACTGAGGCTGAGAATAAAGAGATGGATAATAGATTCTGATCATTGACTCAACGTTCTTGTGGCCCAATGTATCTGAAACTATTCAAAGAAATAAGGGAGCAATTACTGCAGGGAGCAGGACTATCCTACTGGGCATTCTTTTTTTTCTTTTTTTTTTTTTATTGATGCTTTGTGTATTTCATACAACATTTTCCAATTCAGTTCAGGCATATATCCCCTTCCCTTCCCCCACCCCACCCCCACCCAATCCCAGATCATGCACTCGCCGTAAGTGTTTCTGCATCTTTCTCTGCTTTTTTTGTTTTGTTTTGTTTTCATTTTTTACCTAGTGATAATTGTGAGTACAAGCATCCTCATAAAAACCAATTTGCAAGCGTTGTGCCCACACCCACAACCATACCATCATTGTGCCTATACCAAAGAAACCTACCATAACAATTAGTACTGTTTAAATACCTATATATCTAATTGTGTGCCTCATTAGTAGGATCGAAAGGCTATATAGTATACTGTTTAATACCTAAATATTAATTGCATGTGCTTCATTAGTAGGATCGAAAGGTTATGCCTGGACAAGCTGGCAGCCCATGAAAGAAAACAGCCAGACTGACTAGAGACCAAGACATCAGCTCCAGAGAAAGTAGTGTTTTGCTTCTCATCCACCTGTGCCCTTTTAAGCCAGGGAACAATCTGCGAAGAGGGGACGTGGTAAAGGTGATGTCTTCGATTGGGGTTAATGGTGATGAACTACAACAATATAGACGGACACTCATTAGTCAACTTGATTGAACATACAAGCCCCCCCCCCGGTGGATGGTGGAGACCTACTGGGCATTCTTTTCTAATTCTTATCGAAGTCATTATTAAGCACCACTGTTAACCCCTTTGGGGATCCAAGCAGAATCACAAAATGGCCACTGCCATTATCATAAATGGCACCATTGTGTTCTTGGTCTCAGTTCTTAGTTTTAACCTGGGCAATTTTTTGATCTTCTGAGTAGCTCCCTATTCTGAATCTTGGAAGTAAAACACAAAGGGCCCAAATTCTGTGATTGTTGGAAGGCCAAGCTGACAGCTCACAAGGCTGTACTTACAGGACATTATCAGTAATAAACTTGTCTTTAAAGTTTGCTACTCTCCAATGACCCACCCTCCGTTTATGGGGAAGAGGGTATAGGATGATTAAGATGTTTGTATGAAACACGAAATAATAAACATATATATATATATATAATATATATTATATATAATATATATATATATAAAAGGAAAGAAACATCAATTATGAAGAATGTGGAGCTCATCTTTGTAATAACTTGGCTACTATCATTCTTCCCACAAGGCCTTAGATAAGCTATTTAACCTCACTGACCTTTCCTGCTTTTTTCATGGAGATGATTTCTGAGTTGTAAATTATCAAACTCTTAGCAGAATAAGTTTCTATATGTCTTTTTAAAATGTTGCTACTGGTAACCTTTACATTACATGCCAATAAACAGAATTACCATGGTGGTAGCTTAGGCAATGGGAAAAAGCAAAGAAGACCAATGAGTTTTTAAACAGTCTAAAAGTGGTTAGAGTTGAGAAAGAATGAGAAAGAGATGAATAGCATGTTTGGCAGAAGCATGAGCTCTGGAGGGGTGGGGGGATGGGGGGGACACAGGTCTAGATTTGATAAAAAAAAGTATGTATAAATAAATAATAAAAATAAATAAAAAAGAAAAAATAAAAATGAATAAATAAATAAATAAATAAATAAAAACCTTTAATGAAAACAAAGAAAACAATAAAATAAAAGTGGTAGAGTTCTAATGCTATAAGTTCCTCTCTTTCATTCTCTCTCCTGCATTCTCTCTCTGTATATTTTTATGTTTTTATGTAGTTAATAATTTTTATTTTATTTTACTGAGGACAGAAAATTCCTATATGGCCAAATCTAGCCTTGAACTTGTGCAGAGAGTGCAGATGTGCACCAACATAGCTGGCTAACTGTAATAAGTAGGAACAAAATGGGGGAATTTGGACGCACAACTTGGAAGTTATGCACGTACAGATGAGTCACCGTCTTGTTTGTTTCTCTTTGCCTCACAGCATGAAAATAATAGAAAGAAGAATGTAATGAGGAGGAAAATCAAACCCAACCAAGCAATTTAAGGTTTACTGGGAGAGAGAGAGAGAGAGAGAGAGAGAGAGAGAGAGAGAGAGAGAGAATATACTTGAAAATACTTGAACTTGTAGTGTCACATATGTGCTGCGTTTTGTGCTCTGAGTTTCTGGTGGACCAATCCTTACACTTTCAGTCCCTGTCTGTCTCTGAACCACTCTCCTCACCTCTCTTCACTTGATATGTATTAGAAAGTGGACACTTTCCCATAGTTTTAAATGTTCAAAAACTCACCATTTTTAATGTAACAGTGGAAAGGATGGACATGGGTGAGTACTGGATGCATTCGTGGTTTTTCTGTTAATTGATGACAATATTGCTTAAGTTGACAATCTTTCAGGGTGAATTCCCATTATTTATTTTTGAACACAATATTTAGGGCAGCTTTGAAAAAAGCCCAGATTTTTTTTTTTTTTTGTATTCTCCAGCAGAATGCCATCTGTTGACAGAATGAGAACATGAGAAATCGTTTACATTATTTTCTATCACTTGAGTTTTCACACCATATAACACCTACCTGCCAGGAGGAATGTGATATCCTCACCTCACAGTGTGACAGTGAAGAAAGTAATCAGAGGAGACAGAAAGCCACCCACCTTGGTCCTGGACACCCACCCATCACTCCATTGTGGCTGCTGGCTTCGGTGGTGCTTAGAAACAAACCCCCAAGAGCTCAGCCTTCCTTCCCCTGCAGAGGCTTCATCAGAATCACAAATACGTGTATCTTCACAGATGCACATCTCTCAATTATTTGAAAGGTTTGAGCACAGTGTTCACAAATGATCGAAGGCAGAATATATTTCTGAAGGCTTAAAGGAGAGTTTTCTGCTTTCCCTGCAGAATGTCTCTGTGCGTCACCCTCCTTCCTTTCTAAATCCCATGTCAGTAGTCAACGCTTACAATCACTTGTGATTATGCCTTCTGAGGTTGACTTAGCTTTTCAGAAGTTCTTTGCTGTTCATCCTGTGGTGCAGCCCTACAGCGAGTCATCATGGTTGATCTTCACCTTGTCACCTCAGAGCCTTGAGGGTCATGACTTACTTATAAACTGTAGGTTCTCATGAGGCAAAAGTAAGAAATGCCATAAAACAGAGGGGTGCACACTCTAAGCAGAGCTGTGAATTGATGTATTATTTTCCTGTTGTCATGAAAGGGCATCCTTTTCAAAGAAGCCTTCAGGAGCCCTTAGGCCCCTGCAAGTCTGTTATCACAATGATTCCCTTTTGTCATTATTTTATTTGATCACTGTCAAAGATTCCTCAAGAGGTGGAGTTCTCTCTTTGAATTGTTCATTTAGCAAGTATTTGTTGAGACTCTACTTTTGAACAGGCTTTATTCTTGTTTAGGAATAAATTTTGGCATCAGAGATGACCAAAACCCTTGTCTTCTGAGAACTTATATCCTAACAGGAGTTACATATCATTAAGTAATGCTGCTGTCTAAGCCGAAATGGCTTTGCTCTGTGGGTCTTGACAGAACCTGCATGGAGAGCTATGCATTTAATGCACTGTGCATCTCCAGGAATGGTACAAACACAGGGGATCTCTGGACTCAGCTCTCTTGTAAGCCAGGGATAGACAAAGGCAATATTTCACCACCCATAAATACTAGTGTGATACATCCAGTACCAAACTTTATATGGTATGTTCTAGGAGGGCTCCTGATAGCCATAGTCTGTTGGTACACTGATGTCCCATGGTGAAATATGTTCAGCTTTAAATATGCTCAGCTTTGCATATGCTAGAAGGGCCTACATAGCTGTAGCTTATTATAATTATCTTATAGAAACCATGGACCCTAGCACTGGAACATATTCCTGTACATGTTTCATGGGTAAACTTTCCTTTGAGTTTTTATTTTCTATTTCTGTGTTCTAAATTATAATATAGACTGTTAGAAATATCCAAAATCAGAAGAACCTTCTATTTCTTCATATATGCATTCATCTTCATATACGGAATACTTTGGAGGAGTTCATATACATATGAAGGAATATGTGTGTGTGTGTGTGTGTGTGTGTGTGTGTGTGTGTGTGTGTTTTCCTTTGAAGTTTCTGGTTTAGGGTTATGTGAATAAGCAAATAATATGAAAATTGTTGCTTCAATAGGAAATCAGACACAAAGGTTTCTCTATCAAAAATGAAAGTCTGTGGATGTAATCGTGGTCAATAAATATAGTTGTGAACTTAACAGCTAATAGAGCACAATTATTGATGTGATTAAGTTATTCACAACTATATATCGAATGTCCCCTATCTGAAATGTTAACTTGGTATACATCACAGGATTTTGAATTTTGAAGTTTTAGATTAGTTTACTCTCTGTTGCTTTGCTAAAACAATCTAAGCAAAAGGAACTGAAGATAAGAATAAGTTTATTTAATTTTACACGTCCAGGTCCACAGTCCATCTTGAGTGAAGTCAGCGAAGGAACTCAAAACAGGGAATTTTAGGCAAGTTATTCCTGTTACTCACAGCGTTATTTCCAATTAGGGAGCTCATTACAGATAAGGGAGTGAGGCAGAAGCTTTGAAGGATGCTGCTTGCTGGCTTGCTTGCTCACCCAAACTTCACAGCTTTCTTATGGAGCCCAGGATCACCTGTCTAGGGATGGTGCCACCCACAGTCGACTGCCCCCTCAGGATTAGTTAATACGATAAAACTCCCCATAGAAGTGTCTGCAGGCCAATCTGATCAAGCCAGTTTCACAGTCTGGGTGCTCAGATGGCTGTGGAAGGTGTCACATTGACAAGGCAAGCTAGGCCAGGGTGTTTAACAGAATCTGCATAGCTATCTCAAAGCTCACAAAGAAACGAAAATTAAAATGCCCAAATCTTCAAACTTCTCATCCTGAACATTTCAGATAAAGGATGATCAACCTCTTTGACCATGTCCTTGTTATGTAACCTAGAATAGCTGCTCAATGAAAGTGGAAGAAGACAAAGACGTTTCAGAGCATGCAAATGGTATTTCTGGGAAGTCATTATTTGCTTTCATGTTACAATTTCATTGTGATTTTTCTTTGTAAAAATTTATGTTATTTATGTGTATGAGCATATTGCCTGCAGATTGTAAATGGACCCATGTCATGTGTCATGCAATGCCCAGGCAGGTTAGAGTGGGTGTTGTATTTCCTAGAACTGGAGTTATGGACGGCTGTTAGTCACCATGCAGGTACTGGATACCAAACCTGGGTCCTCTGCAAGAGCATCCAGTGTAATTAATTGCTGAGCCCCCCCATTGTACTTTTCTTTAATTAGAAGGTGGAAAACTGTGTTGGCGGAACAATGCATTTACGTGCATTACTTTCACTGGAGAAGTCCTAAATATTTTGTAAGGAAATATAAGCTAACTAGAATACCATAATGTCTTTTGATGGTAGGCAGTGCAATTTACTGCATGTGGAAATGAACTTTTAAATGTATGGAGCTGTTTACACTTTAGCATTCTCATTCTTTAAAAGCATTTTTAACTTGTGGCCATTATGTTGTCCAGACCCAGCTGTTGCTGCATGTTTATTTGCTTTCCATCTACTTGACATTAAGAAGATTTAGCTGTGTGTTCTAGTTTGGTTTCTGTTGCTATGACAGAACACAAACCAAAAGCAACTGCTGGAGGAAAGGGTTAACTCGGCTCACACTTCCAAGTCACAGACTGTTACTGAGAAGAGTCAGGGTAGCAACTGAAAGAGACCATGGAGAAGCCTGTAAACATGCTTTCACCCTCCCGGCTTGCTCAGCTACTGCCCTAAAAGATGCCCTGGGATGGCACTGCTCTCAATAAGCTGCACCTTCTTACATTAACCAACAATCAAAACAATGCCTCACAGACAGGCCCACAGGCCAGTCTGGGGGAAGTAGTTCTTCAAAAGAGGTTTCTTCATCCAAGGCTTATCAGAGGTAATAGTCTATTCTGAAAATTTATTGTTTTAATTCCTCATAGTTTTTGCTTTTATATTCATAACCTAGTTAATATTATGTCATGAAGAATTAATAAAAAATCAAACAAAATATAACTTGGAAATTTTTAAATTATTTTTTCTTTACATTTTTTTCTAAAAGATTTAGTTCTCCATTTGTAGACAGCTACAAGTTTTTCCCCTGAATTCTTGGGGTTATATTTATTTATTTATTTATTTATTTATTTATTTGAGACAGCATTTTCCTGTAGCCCAGCTGCCTGGAACTCACTACATACACCAGGCTGGCCTCAGTCTCACAGAGATCTTCATGCCTGGGCCACCCAACCACAGCACTTATAGGCAGGTGCCACCACAGCTATCCTTCTATGAATACTTAACTTCATTTCATTAAAATATTTGAAAATTGTTAATAGTCTTTATCTCAGTTATTATATACTTGTTGTCTACTGTCTCTTACTATATAAGTTAAAATATTTTGTTTTTTCCAGTGTACTAATTTTATATTATAGAGGTTTTCATACCCTTGGATCACAGTTTCATATTTTTCTACAAATATTGCAATATTAGCTGGAATATATTATATATATTTACAGATATAGAATCTATATCAGTAGCAAATTTTTATATAATTTCATATTTAAAATAAGAAATGATTTCTCATACCTGCCATCTTCACACTTATTTAACAAAATCAGAACTAATAAGACCACATGCACACAGATGTTTGCAAATAAAAATGTACAAGTTTGTCTTGGTAATGTTACCACTGTGAATTAAAATAAATGAAAAAGAAACTTGATAGTAGGCTTTATCTGTATCCAAACTTTCTGCCAACTTGGAATGGAATTCAACATGTGTTGAAAGAATGATGTGTAGTTACTAGTTCTAATATGTCACTGCTTATGTAGATAATAAGCTGCTCAAGGAGCACTGCCTGAGAAGTTGGAAGGCCTGCAGTCTCATTCTCTACTTGAAAGAATTTGTGACTTCTCAACAATGGATAGGTAGGATCAATAATGTATTTTAAATTATTTATTTTCATTTTATATGGATAAGTGTTTTGCCCAGTGGTATCTAGGTGCACCCTTTCTATGCAATGCCCGTGGAGGCCAGAAGAGGGCATTAGATACCCTGAAAATGCAGTAGGGACAGTTGTTAGCTGCCATGAGGTTGCTGGGAGAAAAACCTGGGTCTCTTGCAAGAGAAGCCAGTGCTTTTAACCATTTCTACAGCCCTGGAACAGTAATATTTTAAAGATTATTCACTGGCATATGTTAATGAATAAGCAATTCAAAACAGTAACACAATCAAATAAGCTATTTGTTTCAAGGGATATTTAAGTGATATCAATAAATTGTTTGCATTATGATAATTTATGGATACATGAGATTGCTTACTCATGTACTTTTAAATTTTGAAATTATACTCTTTGTGATAAAAGTTATAAACTCCATTATATTTGTCTCTTGGTTTGCATAAACCAGAATTCATTTATAATTTATACAGTTTGAATTATTGAGTTTCTCGATGTTCAGATACCTAAACATCTAGTTCTGTTACTTTGATATCTCATTTTCATTGTAAAGAGAAATATATTCTGCAAGTCAGTTGTTTTGTTAGATTTTTTTTTTTTGTCCTTTTTGAGACAGAGTCTCCCTGTAGCCCCAGCTAGCTTGGAACTCACTGTGTAGACCAGGCTGGTCTTGACTCACAGAGATTCACCTGCCTCTGCCTCTCAAATACTAGGATTAAAAGCCACAACACTGGTGTTTTGTTAGATTTTTAAGGAGATAGATAAGAGCAAAAACCCTTGATTTCTAGTAGAGGAAATATAGAAAGATAAATGAAACACACAGAAATTAGGGGACAATTAACATTGAGGGAGAATACATCTACTAGCTGAGAGATAAGGCAGAAGAGAAACTCCAGTTCTGGGACATGAGGTACTGCTGAGTGCTAAACAAGGTTCCAACAACATCCTGTGAAGCCTGTGGACGTCGCTGTTAGTTCATAATGATGGAGAATGTGATGGGTGAAGGTGTGCCAGAGCACGGCTTGCTTAGAGTCCAGAGAAATGCTGACCATGCCTAACAATACCCAGCACACACTGGGGTGGGTGACGTTTGGTGATCTAATATTTAGAAGTAGAGTTCCCAAAGTGAATTCTTTTTTTAAAATTTTATTTATTTTTGTATGTGTATGAATGTACTGTCTGCATGTAGGTTTGTGTACCCATGTCATGCAATGCCGCGGAGGTCAGAAGAGGGACTCGGATTCCCCCTGGAACTGGACTTTTCCTGGAATTGGAGTTACAGACGGTTCTTAGCCGCCATGTGGGTGCTGGGGATCGAACCTGGGTCCTCTGCAAGAGCAGTCGGTGCTTTTAACCTCTAGGCTGTCTCTCTAGCCCCGTGAATTCTTTTTTTAAGAAAGATTTTTTTAGTGACCATTTGTATATTTCATACAAGGGTGCCTAATCAAATTTGAGCCCTCCCACCCCCACAACATGCCCATAGGAACTCATGCATTACACCATCCATGTTAAGTCCTATCCAGTCAAACTTTTGAACCAAAATGTCCTTCTGTGCAAATTAATCCACTAGAGTCTAGTTGGCACACTCATATAAAAAGAAATCTTAAGCAAAGCATACTCTCCATCACCCAGCAGTAGTCCTAGTAGATCAAAGTCCAGAGCTGGCCCACCAGCCATTTCTCTTGCTCAAATCTGGGACTTGTCCGAGTTAGCATGGGTCCTGTGTCGGATGCCAACATCACCACATTTTCACGTGTGCAAGCTTCCAGTAGTCTGAAAGCCTCTTCTTTCCTATGTTCATGTTCCAGCTCTGGCTCTTACTTTTCCTTTCCACTCCCTCTTCCATGATGATCTCTGAGCCATGAGAAGGTGAGGAGCAATATAGGAGTCGGAGTCCTATCCAGAAACGGGCAACCTGGAGGCTCCCATTCTTTGACTCTGCCCGTTTTGACCTTCTGTGTGCATTTCACTCTGTTATATAGGGGACCCTCACTAGTGAGAATTGAGGGAGGCACTTGTTTTCTCTCTGCTCCTCATTCTGCTATGTTCCAGGAACCTTAGGTGTAGATGTTCAATTGTAGTCGTGTCTTCTAGGATTGGGCATCTTTCAGATGAATATTTTCTGTGTCTGACCAGTTGTGGGGAACTAGAGAATATTATAGTAAATGAAATATCACAAAGTTAGAAAGGCAAGTGGCATATGCTCTTCCTTATTTGTGGATTGTAGCACTGATCCTCTATAAGGAACAATGGAAGTAAAGGAGAAGAACCTGACAGAGTGGGATAATTAGGAACAGATGTTACTAGGACAGAGGTGAAGAAATTGGGAGTGTTGGGAAGGGAGGGGGAGGATGGAGGGACATGCAGGAGGGCATGGTGGGTTGTGAGGGAACTCAAGAATTGGGGAGGGTGGGGTTAAGGTGAGTGATGGTACTGGGGAAGGAGAAGGGAGATGGGAAGGGAAGGAGGAGTAGTGATGACTGGATCTTGCGTAGTTAGGGACCCCAGAGAGTAATGTGATGCCTCCAAGACATCCTGAGAAATGTTCATACACCGTCTAAACATGGGAAAACCTGGGGTCTGCATGGCAAGGAGCACAGTGCCAGACAGAAGACCACTCCCTTTGATTGGTTAGTGAGAGTGATTCAAGAGACTCAAAAAATAACATAGGCTATAACAAGAACTCTTGATTATCTCCCAGAGCTAGAAATAAGACCCTAGTGTTCAAGACAAAATGTACTTCAGATACAGGACATAGAGTCATGGAGAAGGACTGACCTGAAGCCTTCCACCTGAACTGTAGTGCTCAGAATGCTAGATGGTGATATACACACTGCTGAGGGAAAAAAAAATCCATCAATGGTCCAACCCATTCCTAAGGCCTAGTAACCATAATGACCTGCACAGTGAACTACCTCTATTGTTGCAGCTGTGGTATTGTTATCTGGGGGCTAATCAATAGTTATCTAATTGGACTTAACCCTCTCAATGGGATTGATCTCATGGGTGGCACTGTAAACTCAGTTATGTACTTGGCAGGAGAGGACATAGATCCTAGAGAAAAGTGACTCATTGGCATATTTCTTAGACAAATGAATTTCTTACTAAATATGGAAACTTGTATTTACAGACAAGCATACCATACACCACTCATGGAACAAGCTTCTCTGTCCAAAGTGGATTTTTATTTGTGCCTAAGATGCATAGATTTTTTTTTCCAGGAATGATAAGTACTTAATACCTTCCACAAAATTACAGTAAGACTTCCAAAAAGAGCAAGATGGATAGGTATGGTTTCCATTACATCAGAATACAATGGGAGCCACACACTTCACACATTCCAGGGTGCCACGTGCTAGCTGTTTGAAGATGGACAAAATGGTTAATTTTTCTTTTTTTTTTCATTTATTATTATTATTAAACTTTTTCCATAGATCATACATCATTTCTCAATCAAATCGAGTAGCTTCCCTTTCCATGCCCCCATCCCACCCAAGTCCTTGCACTCTGCCATACATCTTGCATCTTTTTCCAAGTCTTTCCAGAGTTTTTTTCAGTTCTTTTGTTGTTCTCTCCAACTTGTATTGCTCCATTTTATACACACACACACACACACACACACACACACACACACACATACACACACACATATCACTTGAATTGGAGGATTTTTTTTCTTCCCTAAAAGATGTCATGTTTTCCTTAAGGAAGTGCTTGAAGGTTCCTTCTTGGCAACCCCAAACAATCATCAATCCTGCACTTTTGCTCCACATTGGGGTCTTTCCCTCCCATGGTCCCCCAAAATGAAGTCCAGTAGTCCAACAATGGCAGTCTACACTCTGATGAGGCTGACATCCCCTTAGCTATTTAGTCCACAGGCTGGGTAATTCAGTAATCACCATCTGGCATTGAAGGTTTGGAAGATTATTGGAGAGACATGAGCCCTCAGTCCATATTAGGAGGTTAAAAAGCTGTGTCTCATAACATTGAGGAGTGCCAAAAGTGGTGGCAGCTACAGAGTAAATGCACTTGCCATTAAGAATTGTAGACAGGCCCAGTAACAGTGCTCTCTCTTTATTCTTTTTGTCTTTTTACTAAGATCTCAAGTTCTATATCTGTAGTGCAGTTTCTCTGGTCTTTCTGATTATTCGTATCTGGTTGTAATTTCCTTTTGGATGTTTAAGGCCACACAGTTAGTCCAGATTAACCAAGGTTTTTGTTTTCTCAAGGTCAGTTGAGGATCTGGTCCTCAGGGGTCTTTCGGGGTTTTTTTTTGGGGGGGGGAGAAGGGTGGGAGCCCCTTGCTCCTTTCAGCTTTTCATTCTCCAGTTCCAGCCACTAGAGGACAAAAACAAGTCTTGCTAAACCAGGCTTCCTTTTCTGAAGCATGAGCAGATTTTCCTCTCTTTAGACTGGACACTGACTGAAGTTCCATCAGTGGCTCTCCAAAACCTCCCTGAACAGGAAGACTGGTGACCCATGTCTGTAGGACATTTCATGAGATGCCTCCATGAATAATCCTCTAAGACTTGGTTGATCTCTGAGGGCAAGGAACAAGTTATCCCTTAGGTCCCTCAGCCAAATTGGTATGGGTGTTATGTATGGGCATTAAGAATGGCCGTTAAGCATCCAAAAAGGCTAAGTTGCACCAGCCTATTACACCTATATTAAGATTGTATCCGTTGGAAACAAACTGTATGTTATTTCCATATCATATTTCTGATTCACTTCTTTCCATTTTAATCCCATATTACTCTAAAAGATGCACGCATACCCTCCATCATGTACCGAAAACCCAAGGTCTGAAAATAAATGTTAGGTCAGCCCTAGAGCCTATTTAGGGATTCACAATGCAAGAGCACAGTCTTTGGATCATGAGGAATATAATATTAACGTTGTTCAGTTTGTCTTGCAACTAGGTACTTGGTACTAGCATCCAGAGATGAGGGATACCATTTGTCTTTTGTTTTTCTGGGATTGTGTTACTTCACTTAGCCTAAAATCTTCTAGTTCCATCCATTTACCTGAAAATTTCATGGTGTCATCTTTCTTTTTTTTATTTTATTTATTTCTGTATGTGTATGAATGTATTGTCTGCATGCAGGTTTGTGCACCCG
Source organism: Rhizomys pruinosus (assembly GCA_009823505.1). Classification (NCBI taxonomy): domain Eukaryota; kingdom Metazoa; phylum Chordata; class Mammalia; order Rodentia; family Spalacidae; genus Rhizomys; species Rhizomys pruinosus. Next base: position 3,452,833 of record VZQC01007611.1, read on the forward strand.
TGTTGTGCAATGCTGTGGAGGTCAAAAGAGGGTGTTGGACTCCCCTGGAACTGGAGTTCTCCCAGAATTGGAGTCTCGACAGTTCTCGGCGGCCATGTGGGTGCTGGGGATCGAACCTGGGTCCTTTGTAAGAGCGGTTGCTGCTCTTAACTGCTAGGCCATTTCTCCAGCCCCAATGTCATCTTTCTTTACCACCGCATAGAACTTCATTGTGTAGATGTAACACATTTTCTTTGTCCACCCATTGGGTGAGGGACATTTGGGTTGGTTCCATGTCTTTGCTATTGTGAAGAGAACTGCAATAAACATGACTGTACATGTATCTCTGTGGTAGGAAGAGTCTGATGGATATGTTCTGAGAAGTTGGTGTGGCTGGGTCAGGTGGTAGGCTCATTTTGAGTCTTTTAAGTGTTCACCATATGGCTTTCCATAGTGGTTGTACAAGTTTTTATTTCCACCAGCAGTGCATGAGTGTTCTCTTTTCCCCACACCCTCTCCAGCATTTCTTATCATTTGTTTTCTTGATCCTAGCCAGACTTATCAGGGTGAGATAATATCTTAAAGTGTTTTTAATTTGCATTTCCTTAATTATTAGCAATGTTAAACACTTTTTAAGATGTTTATCAGCCATCTCTATATCCTCACTTGTGAAGTCCCTGCTCAGCTCTTTATTCAATCCATTGAGTGAGTAATTTGTTTTCTTCTTTGTTTTTTGAATAGTTTATTGTGCTGGATAGCTTTAGTGTCAACTTGACACACCTGGGTTAAGGGAGCCTCAATTGGGGAATTGGCTCCATTGGATTGGCCTGTGGCCACATCTGTGGAGTATTGTCTTGATGGTCAAGCAGTTTGGGAGGGCCCGGCCCACAATGAGTGGTGCCACCCTGGGCAGGTTGTGTACAGTATAAGAAGGCAGGCTGGGCATGGGCCAGGGGAGCAAGGCAGTGAACAGCCTTCCTCCATGGCCTGTACTTCAGCTCCTGACTCCAGGTTCCTGCCCTGAGTTCCTGCCTTGGGCTCCCTAAGTGATGAACTGTGACCTGGGAGATGTAAGCTGAATAAACCCTTTCCTCCCCAAGTTGGTGTTGGTCAGAGTGTTTTGTCACAGCAATGGAAGACAGACTAGGACATTTATATACTCTGGAAATTAATGCTCTGTCAGATGTATCAGCAGTAAAGGTTTCCTCCCACTCTGTGGGTTTTCTTTTCACTTCTGTGACTGTTTCTTTTGCTGTACAGAAACTTTTCAGTTTAATAAGGTCCTGCTTGTCAATTGTTGACCTAATTTCTTGAGCAGCTGCTGTCTGATTTAGAAAGTCTTTTCCTACACCTATGTCTTGTAAGTTGCTGCCAACTTTTTCTTCTATCACCTTCAGAGTTTTGGGTTTCACATTGAGGTCTTTGATCCATTTTGAATTGATTTTTGTACAGGGTGAGAGGTAGGGGTTTAGTTTTATTCTTCTACAAGTGGTGATACTGTTTTGCCAACACTACTTGCTGAAGATGCTGTCTTTACTCCATTGAGTCTTTTTTGCCACTTTGTCAATTATGAGATGGCTGAAATTGTATGTGCTCAAGTTTGGATCTTCAGTTTTGTTCCATTGGTCTACAGGTCTGTTTTTGTGCCAGCACCAGGCTGTTTTTATGACTATAGCCCTATAGTATAGTTTGATGTCTGGTATAGAAATCCCCCCTGTATTGCCCTTTTCACTCAGGATTGCTTTGGCTATTTGGGATCTTTTGTTGTTCCATATGAATTTAAGAGTTTTTTCCAAGCCTGTGAAGAGTGACCTTCGGATTTTTATTGGGATTATGTTGAATCAGTATATTAGTTTGTGTAGAATGGACATTTTTACTATATTAATTTTTCCAATCCATGAGCATGGGAGGTCTTTACATCTTCTGATATCTTCTTCAATCTCTTTCTTCAGGAGTTTATAATTTTTGTTGTAGAAATTTTTGGTGATTTTAGTTAGGTTTATTCCTAGATATTTTATTGTTTTTGAGGCTATTGTGAATGGGAAGGTCTCCTTGAATTCCTTCTTTAGTTGCTTGTTGCTGTAAAGAAAGGCTACTTATTTTTCTAAGGTTAATTTTGTATCCTGCCATTTTACTGAAACTTTTAATCATTTCTAGGAGTTTTCTGGTGGAGTTTTTAGCGTCCCTTAGGTAAACTATCATATCTTCTGCACAAAGGGATAGTTTTATTTCCTCTTTTCTGATTAGTATTCCTTTAATTGGCTTTTCATGCCTTATTGCCCTAGCCAGTGTTTCAATCACTATATTGAAGAGGAGTGGTGAGAAGAGTCAGTATTGTCAGGGTTCCTACCTTTATGGGGAATCCTTCTGACTCATCATCCATTTAGGATGATGCTGGCTGTGGGTTTCTTATATATGGCTTTGATTATGTTGAGGAATGGTCCTTTCAGTCCAATTCCCTCTAATACTTTAATCATGAAGGGATCCTGGATTTTGTCAGAGGCCTTTTCTGCAGCAGTTGAGGTGATCATGATAGTGTGGATTTGTTCTTCAGTCCATTTATGTGTTTTATATTTACTGATTTTCATATGTTGAATCATCCCTGAATCTCTGGCATGAATCCAACTTGATCATATATGGTTTGCAAGTATTTTGTTGAGAATTTTTGCATCTGAGTTCATTAATGAGATGGGTCTGTAGTTCTCTTTTTTGGTTGCATCCTTGCCTGGTTTTAGTATTAAAAGGATGCTGGATCAGAGATCTCCCAAGACTACCTGAAACACAGGTAGGTAGGAGCTGGGTGCTTCATCAAGGTGGATTGTTGTTTGATTTAATTTAGTTGTCCTTGTATTGATTGGCTTTTGTGGCAGTGGGGGCAGACTGGTATAAAAGGTGGGTTTGTGTGAGATCTGAGATCTCCCGAGACCTCCTGAACCACAGGACTAAAGAGCACTCACCTCTGGGGCGGGGGGGAGCCAACTGGGAATACCAAAGGAAGGAGTGTCCAAGTGGATTCTTGGGTGAATCAGAACAGAAAGGGACAAGTGAGTTGGATTTCCAATAGAAAGCCTAAAGCTTAGAGAAGTCAACACTACACAAAGCAAGGAGTAAAGGAAAAAAA